>CM076577.1:900229424-900824136 GCA_034641835.2 Pinus albicaulis | reverse complement strand
AGGTAAGCTACCCTTCAAATGATTTCACTTTGGAAAAAAAGGACATTTACTGCTAAGTGTCTATATATTGAAAATGAAAAGTAGTGGTGATGAAAAAAACCATAACATTAAGAAAGAGAGAAAACTTCATCATCACAAAAAGGAGTACAAAAAGGAAAAATAACCTTCATAAGAAAAAGAAAAGCATCTAGTCCAGGGAGTGTAGTAGCTCATTTGAAGAGAGTGATGATAGTGATAGATAATATATTATTTTCATGGCCATAGATAAAAGATCTCATGCCATGGAAAATGAAGACAAAGGGAAATAAAAGATGGATTGAAAAGAGGAAGAAATATTGAAGCACATGGGAAAGTGTGTCTTGATAAAGAAATCATTTGTGCCTTAGAAAAAAATAAATATGCTTAAGAAAAATAATTTAAAACAAAAGGAATAAGCATAGAAATTATAAATAAACAAATTGCATTGTAAGTTATAACATCTTTAATTAAAACTATTAAAAAATATACCACATACCAATTAATTACATGTATCTTTTGTACTCAATTGTAATATCAATAGTATTTTTATATCCCACATGTTAACTCCATATTGAATAGTAAAAAAATTACACATCTCACTCATATTAAAAGTAGAAAATAATCATAAACAAAATTAGAAAAAATATATAGTTTTACTTTTAATTACTTTATCTTGTATAAATGTAATGTGAAATTAAGTTGGAAATTAAATTAACATTGAAATAATTTTTTTGTTATTACCATTTTTCAATCTGTGAATGTAATTATTATTTTATTAGTTTTAAATGTAATGTTAAGGGACAACATGTCCCCTTTACTACTAGACTATAGAGATTTCAGTTTGTCTTGTGTATAAAGTTAATGTGAAATTAAGGTGGAAATTAAAGTAAAATTTCAATATTTTTTTGTTATTACCTCTTTTCAATTTGTATATGTAATTATTATTTTATTATTTTTAAATATAATGTTAAGGGACAACATCTTCCCAATACTAGGCTATATATATTTTCTAGACACAATTAGAATTTAGAAATATTAAGAGTTCATACTTTAAGTGGGTTGTGTAGTAAACTCCATAATATAAATGACAAAATACCCAAATTAATATATGAAATCCCCTTATTGTTATGAAAAAAAACCTTTCAATTTGAATATGCAACTTTTTTATAAATAAAAATGCATATTTTTAACCATTCCATTTAATTTAAAAAAAATAAAATCTAATAATTATTATAAATTACATATAAATATTAAAAATCATAGAATATAACATCATACATATAAACTATTTTACAATATAAATATAAATATAAATGAATATAATAATATATTATTATATTTTAGAGTAAATAAGTAAATCTATTAATACTGTAAGAATTATCTCAACCATTATCTCAACCATATCATTTAATATTAATTTAAAGAAATAAATATTAATATATAGAATTATAAATATTATATAAAATTATAAATTAATTAATTTTATAAACATGAAATTAATACTATAAATATTTATAAAATTACAAATATAATGTAGAAGTGCATATTATAAATAATATATAATATATATTCATTTTCTTTAAAATTTGAATTTTTTTATAAATTTTGTAAATGTAATTAATTGTCTTTAATTTTTTTTTTAAATGGCAATTTATTAAATAAATTTCTGATTAGAACTTTTAAATAAAAACTGTAATATAATCCATTTAAATTATATAAAACAATTACTACTGATAAAAAAAAATTCTATCTACCTTATACAATTGTTAATAATTTTCACACATACATATACACCCAATATGATTTGATGAATCAATAAACTATACTTCATATCGCTATATACATTTCATACATGTCTATTCGCATATGCATCATATATGAATATACATTCCAAACAATTTGATTTGCATATAGTCTTTGTTATCTATTGAATGTTTTAATTTATTTCTTTGTAATCAAATAATTTTAAAGTTTTTGGACTATCCTTGTCCTTATGATTCTCATTAAGTTGAGACATTAATCCTCTCAGTAACATGCTTGTTTTCATTTATTGCCAATTTTTGTGCCAAACTCGAAGTGTTAACCTTTCTGCAAGATTTGTGAATCTACCAACTCATCAGAGGTTGGTACTTGGCATTGAATTCCATTATTATCCCAACAGATATTCTGGGTTTTATGTATACATTTGGTTTCGAGCCTCACACCTTTGTGATCTTCGACCGTTGAATCTCCTCCAAACCAATGACGTAAAAGGTATCCACCTGCAGCTTCCTTTTGGATTAACCCCCCAAAAAAAGCTTATGTGCATTGTTCATCGTTACACTTCCGACCACGAAGAAGCTCTGCTACAACGCTCTGCAATTGTATTGCTTGCAGGAGCTATTCGTCCGTTTATATGAAATATTCTTAGCACTTTGTTTTTCTGTTTCCATGGAGGTTGAAAGTCGTAGCAGGGTTCTGAGAACTGAGATATTACTTCTGCTTTGTTGATTTGATGCAGTCCTCCCATCGGGAAGTAGAAATTCGTCAAGAGGAAAGTCAACTCCTCTTTAGTAAGGTATTATACAATCTTCCTTCCTTGTGCTATTTTTTTAATCTTTTGCTTCTTTCCACAAATTTTCCCATCAGACTAATAGTTCGAGACTGGTTTTTAACTTCTTCTCGGTTTAATATTTACAAGGCACAGATACTCAGCTTAATCATTGTTACAGGTAATACAATTTTTTTTCTAATTTATAATATACTATCTCGTCTTTCCTATAGGATTTTTACAGCATAAATACCAACTCTGAGCATAAAATTGACTTGCAGGTACACTGCTTCCTTCTAAGGTTTTCAACATGATCATTTCTAGTTTTCTGCTTGGCGCCCAATTCACACTTCGACACTTTTGTGGTTTTTACTGTCACAGGTACCGTAACTGGTTTACTTCATTCCGATTATCAATAACTTAAGCATATGAGCTAACATGCCATGCCTACAATGATTTCAAGCTATGGATAAAAAATCTAGGGCTTTAGGGTTATCATATAATTATTCGTTTTGATGCTTTGTAAAGAAAGAAATTCTTACCCTGGTTTTCAAGGGTTTTTAAGAATCTGCTCTGCTCAAAGAAGACTCTAAGTACTAAAATTTTGCTGTAACAATTATGCTATTTTCTTTTTATGCATTATGAAGTTGCTATAATCACAAATTATTAAGGAGTAATGGACATTATACAATTATATTTTGACTATATTGTAAAGAGATATGGTTTAATTCATTTCGCCTTCTTGTACTTACTTGACTCTTTCCTGTCTAGATATAAAATGAATATATTAACATTTCTAAGGTGTATAAGAGAAATTTTCTTCTCCTTTTTAATAGAGTATTGCATGCAAAATACAAGAATTGCAATTGGTAGAGTTTTTACAGTTTGTCTGTGTAATGCACATATGCTTATTTGTCGACCCAATAATGTACAATATTTTGTAAGCAGTTATGCAATATTAAGGAGTCTTACTCACTCTGTTCCCATGCTCAGGACACGGTTCTTAAGTAGTTATTCATTTATATAATCCTGCATTCTCTTTGAGTTAGCAATTTGAAGATTTCCCATATCTTGTAATTGTATATTCTGGTTATATATTTTATTAAATTCTACATGTTATTTACAGAAATTGTATTTACAAATTCTTGTTTCTATTTAATATTATATCAATGTCATTACATTGTTAACTATGAAAGAAAACAATTCTTTTTCTAATTCGATTTTTAGAACAAAACTTACTTTCCTGTTCAAATCTTTTCGGGGTTATTCTCCTTTCTGGTGACCGGACCACCCTAGTCCATGAATTATCATAGAATTAGGGAGTGACTTTCACAGATTTCCCTCGCAGAAGTTCTGTAATAATAGCTCCCTGCATAGTTAACCTATTGGAACTGTATATGTTTTTCCCTCTTCCATCTATATCTTTTTTATACAGAGAAGTAACTCTTGTAAACGTGTCAAATACAAAAGTACACAGAGGGGTTTTACTAATTAGTAAAAGAAATACAGTCCCTTCATAATAGAAGAAAATTAAATCACTTAAAATAAAAAAAAACATTGTCACATCCACAGGTTCTTTCATTTCGCTTTTATATAAAATTATTCACTCTATTGTTTTCTTTCTACAACAATTAAAAAAAATAGAGAAATAATTATACCTATTTGTCACTTTAATTTTTAGACTGAAGTGGTTTCCTCCCTGCCACGAGTGATGAAATCACGTCCTCACTTTCCCCCGTGCTCCAAGTCTGAGCTATTTAGTTGACAGAATCTCTTGGAAGAGACTACGGGACAATCTAGTCCAGTCTCGAATTCCAACAATTTCAGAAGTTTTTGGAAGTATTCCACTGTATAACAGTCTCAGGAATCTTCTCCAGCCTTCTTCCCTCAGTTACCAAACATAACCCCTCTACCTCCATGGGATTGCCCTTTTATCCCTAGAGGTGAGGAAAATTTTTGAACTGATTCTGTTCAACTAACTCATAATCTTGAATTATTTTAACATCAGTCTTTTACATTATGGAACCAATTCCATAATCATTTTTTTTTTATTTAATCAAATTGAATTTCTGTTCATTATATAAAAACACATATTAATAGAGTTTGAAAAATCCTAACAATAGATTAACAAATTTTTAATGATTAAACCATTAGTTACAACTTCCCCCCTGGAGGTGAACACTGTCCCCAGTGTTCTCATTTTTCTCCAGTAAAAAGTTCAAGATACGCTTCCCGAACAAAAACTTCATCCTCCTATGTAGCTTCTTCCAGGCCAAAGTGCTTCCATTTCACTTTAACTTGGGTGATGGCTCACTTCCAGAGCATGATTTCCCTCCGATCAATTATACTGTGAGGTTCGACCAGGAATTCTCCGTCCACCTCGACCTGCAAACACTGATCTTGAATTATTTGTACACATAACTCTTAACAATTTTTTTAATCAATTTGGTATTCATATTATACCTGACTATTCTGCTAGTGGATTATGTGTTCTGAATCATGTATGTATCTTTTCAATAATGATACATGAAAAAAATTATGTACTCAAATATGGCTAGGAAAGGCTAATCGATAAGCCAGAGGTCCTACTCGTTCCAATATTTGGAATGGACCGCAAAATCTGGGAGCCAACTTGGCACATGAGGCCCATCTTAAGGTGATTTTCTTTGGTTTAATCCTTATGTACACATGGTCTTCCACTTCAAATTCACGATAGGTCCTTCTTTGGTCTACATACACTTTTTGCCTACCTTGGGCTTCCTTCAAATTTTGTCGAATTTTCTTTACTTCTGTCTCCATTTCAGCTATCATGTCAGGTCCCAACATCATCTTGTTTTCTAGGCTACTCCAATTAATAGGAGTTCTACACCATGACCCATACAAGGCTTCAAATGAATCATCTTGAGTGACTCCTGATAGTCATTGTTATATGTAAACTCTACTAGGTGTAGGTATTCTTCCCACCTATTTGGTTGTTGCATGACATACATACACAACATATCTTCAAGAATCTGATTTACTCGCTCCGTTTGCCCATCCATCTGTGGATGGTAAGCGGTGTTGAAGTTAACTTGAGTCCCTAGTCCAGTGAAAAATGTTTTCCAGAATGCTGATGTAAATTTCACATCCCTGTCAGATATAACAGTCTTTGGAATACCATGCAATCTAAAAATTTTGTGCATAAAGATGTTTGCTATTTGTACTATTTTGTAATTAGACTGAACAGGTATAAAATGCATGGATTTACTTGACTGATCCACTACTACCATAATTGAGTCATTATTCCTTTTTGATCTGGGTAGTTCGGTGATAAAATCTAACGATATCACCTCCCACTTCCACTCAGGTATTGGTATAGGCTGCATAAGTCTAGCTGGGTGCCGGTGCTCTACTTTTACTTGTTGACATTCTATACACTTGTTTAGATATTCTGAAATATCGTTTCTCATTCCTGGCCAGAAATAATTTTTCCTTATTTCTGTTAACATCTTTTGATATCCAGTATGTACAGAGTAATTACTACTATGATATTCATTCAAAATTAGTTCCTTCAACTCTATTCTGTTAAGAATGAAAATCCTCTTTTTGAAAATCAGTAAATCATCGTTATCAATTTCATAATCTGTAGATTTACCTTGGTCCTTGAGCTCTTTTGCTTGCTGCCATATAAATTTATATTAAGGATCTTTATCTACTTCTGCTTTTATTTGTTCTGAAAATCTACATTCAGCTTCATTAATATACAGTTCATAAATACCATGCAATTTTTTGCTTAATGCATCTGCTACTCTGTTCTCCTTACCTTTTACATGCCGCATCTCAATATCAAATTCACTAAGGAAGGCATTCCATCTGGCCTGGCGAGAATTGAGATCAGCTTGTTTAAAATAGATGGTTAAGCTACTGTGATCAGTCTTAAGCACAAATCTTTTTCCTAGTAAGTAATGCCTCCATACCCGGAGCACATGTACTACTACGGTTAATTCTAAATCGTAAGCTGAATATCACTGCTCAAGTTCCTTTAACTTCCGAGACTCGTACGCGGCCACTTTTCCTTCTTGCGACAAAATCGCTCCAACACCCTCCTTGCAAGCATCTGTGTAGACTTTGAATTCTTTAGTACTCTTAGCACTGGAGCTGTAGTCAATAACTTTTTCGGTTTTTCAAAACTATCCTAACATTCCCTTGTCCACTTGAATATTTTTCCTTTCCTTTGTAAAGAGGTAATAGGAAAAGCAATTTTTGAAAAACCCTCAATAAATCACTGATAATAACTGGCCAACCCAATAAATGGTCATATGTCTGCCACATTTTGAGGTACCTTCCATTCCATAATTGTTCTAATTTTCTCAGGGTCCACTGCAATACCTTCAGCAGTAATAACATGTCCAAGGTATTGGATTTCTTCCCTAAAGAAATCACACTTGCTGAATTTTGCATACAGCTGATGCTTCCTTAACATCTCTAGCACTATCCGTAAGTGTTCTTTGTGTTCCTCTGCATTCTTAGAATAAACTAAAATGTCATCAATAAAAATTAATACAAAATTAACTAGATAAGGGTGGAATATACCATGCATCATCCTCATGAATGTTGCTAGTGCATTGGTCAACCTGAAAGGTAACACCACAAGTTCATAGTGCCCGTACCTTGTACGAAAGGCAATTTTATGTATGTCTTCGTCCTTTATCTGGATTTGATGGTATCCCAATGTTAGATCTATCTTTGAAAATACTGCGGCTCCCTTTACTTGGTCAAACAGATCATCAATTCGCGGTAAGGGATATCTGTTTTTAACAGTTAGCTTATTCATCTTACGGTAATCCATGCACATTTGCATGGTTTCGTACTTTTTCTTCACAAATAATACAAGTGCTCCCCAAGGAGACACACTGCGTCGTATACTTTTTCTTCACAAATAATACAAGTGCTCCCCAAGGAGACACACTGCGTCGTATATATCCCTTATCCAATAATTCCTATAGCTACATTTTTAACTCAGTTAATTCAGATACACTCATCTGATAGGGTGCTCTTGAAATTGGCGATGCTCCTGACATCAATTCAATTGTAAAATCTATGTCCCTTCTAGGTGGTAATCCTGGTATTTCCTTTGGAAATACATCCTTGAACTCCTGAACTATTGGTATATTTTCCAACATAGGGGATTTTTATTTAGAGTTAGTAAAGCCCACTTGAATAGCATGCAGTTGACATCCTTTCCTCATGCACTTACTCATTTGAGATGCTGTGATCGGACGCAACTGTAAAGGTTTCTTTATCCCTTGAATTTCCTGACGAGTGCCATATTGGTTTCTGTAGTAAATAACCTTTTCCTTACAATCTACTAGAGTCCAATGTTTTTCCAGCCAGTCCATGCCAAGTAGCACATCATAAGATCCCAAAGGTAAAATATTCAAATCCATAGTTAGCTACTGTTCATTAATTTTTAGTGCGCAATTCAATATTTTGGCACTAAATTTCCTCTTAGCTCCAGTAGCTAACTATACTAGCCATGATTTTCTAAATTTATGACTTTGTAATTTACAGTTCTCTACTACTTTGGGACTTATATAGCTTAGACTTGCACCTGGATCTACCAAATAGAAACATGTTGAGATAGAAATTTACCTTCCAGTTCAATAATTGTTGGTTGGTAGTAAGCTTGCCGGTCCTCCAACGCTGCATTAATTCTGGGTATGTTTCTGGTGACATCACCCACTGTTGAGGCCTCCTGTGGATTGGTCACTACTTCGCTCCTACCTCGTTGTGGGAAATTTCGGTAATAGTGTGCTTCCCCACACCCCCAACATTGTAAAGGTGGCTTTTGGTTCTGAGTTTGTTTTGGTTTACTGGAAGCTTCTGCTGTTTTATCTTTTGCAGGCTACCTTATTATTTGATGATTCTTACGGAATTGTTTACTAGCTGAAATTATAGCTGTACCTTTAAAATTACTGGTTTTATTTCTTTTAAAACCAGAACTGCCTTTATGTTATTTCTTTGCCTGCCAACCTTTACCCTGCTCCACTTTGATTTTTGCTTGCTGGTAACACATTCTGGCTTTTGAGATGGCTTCATCCATCATCTTAGGATTTACGAAATCTATATGTTATTTCATATGAGTCAGAAAACTGCTTAGGAACCTTTATAATTTTTCTTTTTCATCTCTTAAATAAGGCACATGACACAGTAAGGAAGTAAATTTAGTGATATACTTGTCCATTGTCATTTGTCCCAGCTTAAAATCATGGAATTATCTAGATTTTTCATCATAGAAGTGCTATGTTAGGTACTTATCCTTAAAATATAGTTGAAATGCATCCCAAGTTACATCTTGGTCATCTATATTACGAACATTCTTCACTTCCTCCCACCATAAAGTGGCTTTCTCCCTTAGCTGGTAAATAGCCAATCTGGCCTTAAGATTACTGTTGTATTCATACACTTGGAAATATTTATTCATATTAATCAGCCATGCTTCAGCTGCTTCCTCTTCTACTCCATCAAAAGTAGGAGGTTTTATTTTCCTAAATTCACCTTGTCGTTCTACTTTCTACCTTTTTATTTCTTTCTGGTCTTATGCATTATCAAATTCAGCTTCATTATAATTCTTATTCTGGTTATTACGCTGAGACTGACTTCTTTCCATTCTTTCTGTATCATGAGATCTGGTTTTCTGTTCATTCCTTTCCTGAAACTCTCTATCAATACTTGGCTTTTCAATTCCTGGATTCTGCTTGTCAGAGAGACTTTTCAATATCCTCTCATGCTCTTGCATCAACCGCACATTATCATCTATTACCTTCTCCATTTCCTCTTGTATCTTTTGCACAATATTTAAGAGAATATTAGTTTGGTGATGCTATTCCTCCAACAACTGACTGGTTTGTTGGTGCTGTTCTACACCCACTTGAATCCACATTTCAGGATTTATTTCGGATCGGGTTTGTGTCTCCCTATTGTTCGGAGGTGGTTGATGTGTTGGTACCCTCCTCATATTATTATTATTATTTTAATTCTTGCTATCACTGTGCATCAGTAATACACAACTGAAATGTTAGTCGACCCATAGGGTCCCAACGTCACAACACTGCTCTGATACCACTTGTAACATACATCTATTTAAATTATATAAAACAATTACCACTGATAAAAAAAAAAAATTCTATCTACCTTACACAACTGTTAATAATTTTCACACATACATATACACCTAATATGATTTGATGAATCAATAAACTATACTTCATATCGTTATATACATTTCATACATGTATATTCGCATATGCGTCATATATGAATATACATTCCAAACAATTTGATTCACATATAGTCTTTGTTATCTATTGAATTTTTTAATTTATTTCTATGTAATCAAATAATTCTAAAGTTTTTGGACTATCCTTGTCCTTATGATTCTCATTAAGTTGAGACATTAATCCTCTCGTTACCATCCTTGTTTTCATTTATTGCCATCCGATTTTTGTGCCAAACTCGAAGTGTTAACCTTTTTGCAAGAATTGTGAATCTGCCAACTCATCAAAGGTTGGTACTTGGCATTTAATTCCATTATTATCCAAGCAGATATTCCGGGTTTTACGTATACATTTGGCTTTGAGCCTCACACCTGTGTGATCTCATATCATCGGATCTCCTCCATATCAATGGCATAAAAGGTATCCACCTACAGCTACCTTTTGGATTAACCCCCCCAAAAAAGCCTATGTGCATTGTTCATTGTTACACTTCCGATCACGAAGAAGCTCTGCTACAACGCTCTACAATTGTATTGCTTGCAGGAGCTATTCGTCCATTTATATGAAATATTTGCAGCGCTTCGTTTTGATGTTTTCGTGGAGGTTGAAAGTCATAGCAGTGTTCCAAGAATTGAGATATTGCTTCTGCTTTGTTGATTCGATGTAGTCCTCCCATCGGGTAGTACAAATTCGTCCAGAGGAAAGTCAACTCCTCTTTAGTAAGGTATTATACAGTCTTCCTTCCTTGTGCTATTTTTTTAATCTTTTACTTCTTTCCACATATTTTCCCATCATACAAATAGTTCGAGACTGGTTTTTAACTTCTTCTTTGTTTAATCTTTACAGGGCACAGATACTCAGCTTAATCATTGTTACATGTAATGAAATTATTTTTCTAATTTAGAATATACTATCTCATCTTTCCTATAGGATTTTTATGGCATAAATACTAACTATGAGAATAAACTTGGCTTGCAGGTACACTGCTTCCTTCTAAGGTTTTCGACATGATCGTTTCTAGTTTTCCGCTTGGCGCCCAATTCACACTTCGACACTTTCGTGGTTTTTACTGTCACAGGTACCATAACTGGTTTACTTCATTCTGGTTACCAATAACTCAAGCATACGAGATAATATGCCATGCCTACAGCAATTTGAAGCTGCGGATAGACAGTCTAGGGCTTTAGGGTTATCATATAATTATCCGTTTTGATACTTTGTAAGGAAATAAATTCTTACCCTGGTTTTTGAGGGTTTTTAAGAATCTGCTCTGCTCAGAGAAGACTCTAAGTACTAAAATTTTGTTGTAACAATTATGCTATTTTCTTTTTATGCATTATGAAGTTTCTATAAGCACAAAGTATTAAGGAGTAATGGAAATCATATGATTATATTCTGACTGTATTGTAAAGAGATACGGTTTAATTCTTTCCTCCTTCTTGTACTTACTTGACTCTTTCCTGTCTAGATATGAAATGAATATATTAACATTTCTAAGGTGTATAAGAGAATTTTTCTTCTCCTTTTTAATCAAGTATTGCATGCAAAAGACAAGAATAACAATCGATAGAGTTTTTACAGTTTGTCTGTGTAATGCACATATGCTTATTTGTCGACCCAATACTGTACAATCTTTTGTAAGTGGTTATTGTATATTAAGGAGTCTTATTCACTCTGTTCCCATTCTCGGGACATGGTTCTTAAGTAGTTATTCATTTATAGAATCCTGCATTCTCTTTCAGTTAGCAATTTTAATATTTCCCATATCTTGTAACTGTATATTTTGATTATATCTTTTAGTAAATTCTACATGTTATTTACAGAAATTGTATTTATGAATTCCTGTTTCTATTTAATATTATATCAGTGTCATTACATTGTTAACTATGAAAGAAAACAATTCTTTTTCTAATTCGATTTTTAGAATAAAACTTACTTTCCTGTTCAAATATTTTTGGGGTTATTCTCCTTTCGGGTGACTAGACCACCCTATTCCGTGAATTATCATAGAATTAGGGAGCAAATTTCATAGAGTTTCCCTCACAAAAGTTCTGTAATAATAGCTCCCTGCATAGTTAACCTATTGGAACTGTCTATGTTTTTCCTTCTTCCATCTATATCTTTTTTATACAAAGAAGTAACTCTTGTAAATGTGTCAAATATAAAATTACACAGAGGGGTTATACTAATTAGTAAAAGCAATACAGTCTCTTCATAACAGAAGAAAATTAAACCACTTATAACAAAAAAAAAATTGTCACATCCATAGGTTCTTTCATTTCACTTTTATATAAAATTATTCACTCTGTTGTTTTCTTTCTACAACAATTAAAAAAAACAGAGAAATAATTATACGTATATGTCACTTCAATTTTTATACTAAAGTAGTTTCCTCCCTACCACGAGTGAGGCAATCACATCCTCACTCTCCCTCGTGCTCCAAGTCTGAGCTATTTAGTTGACATAATCTCCTGGAAGAGACTACGGGACAATCCGGTCCAGTCTCCAATTCCAGCAATGTCAGAAGTTTTTGGAATTATTCCACTGTATAACGGTCTCAGGAATCTTCTCTAGCCTTCTTCCCTCACTTACCGAAAAAAACCCCTATACCTCCATGGGATTACCATTTTATCCCTAGAGGTGAGGCAACTGTTTGAACTGATTCTCTTCAACTTAATCATAATCTTGAATTATTTTAACATTAGTCTTTTACCTTATGGAACCAATTCCATAATCATTTTTTTTGTATTTAATCAAATTGAATTTCTGTTCATTATATAAAAACACATATTAATAGAAATGTTTGAAAAATCCTAACAATAGCTTAACAAATTGTCAATGATTAAACCAACGATTACAAAAACCCATTACGTGAGAATAGATTCGATATTTCATTCCATATTTCAAAATTGTTAAGGTGAGTATCGCTAATCTAGAATGAAAAATTCAGACTTTAGATGGGTTGTGTAGTAGACTACTTTATTTGAGTGACAAATACCCAAATTGGTATATGAAATCCCCTTGTTATTATGAAAAATAACCTTTCATTTCAATATATATATATATATACTTTAAATAAATGCATGCTTTTAACCATTAAAAACACTCAATTCAATTTTAAAAATTAAAATGATTGTATTATAAATTATTATAAATTATATAGAAATATTAAAAATCATAACATATAATACATATAAACTATTTTAAAATTAATTTATGTAAATAGAAATAAATATAATAATATATTATTATATTTTAGAGTAAATAAATAAATCTATAAATATTTGAAGAATTATCTCAATGATATTTATAAAATTACAAATATTATGTAAAAGTGTATATTATAAATTATAAATAATATATGTGCATTTTCTTTAAAATTTGAATATATATTTTTTAATAAATTTTATAAATGTAATTAATTACCCTTACCAATTTTTATAAAAATTTATTTATTAAATAATTTTTTTATTAGAACTTTTAAATTAAAAACCCCTCATGTAAAGGTAAGAATAAATTCCATATTTCAAAATTGTCAATATGAGTATCTCCAATGAAAAGAGTTGCACATACAATAGATTGAGAACTCACAACACTTAATTCATCTGAATTTTTACGAGTTTGTACTAGATAATATTTTAAAATTGTTAAGATAAATTTCTCTAATGAAAAAATTATGCACATACACTGAAACTATATAGATTAAGAACTCATAGCACTTCATTCACATGAAATTTTACAAATTTGCACCAGATAAAGATTTACATATTTACTCCCTTAATTTTTTTAATAAAAAACTATTTATTAAATCATTTTTCTATTAAAAATTTCTCTATGTAAAAATAAATTCCATATTTCAAAATTTCCAAAATAAATATCTCTAATATCGAACGAAAAAATTATACACATACAATAAATAACTCACGACACCTAATTCACCAGAACTTTTACAAGTTTGAACCAGAAAAAGATTCACATGCTTATTTCTATCAAATTAAATTAACTTTTGAAGAACACCAGATAAATATTCACATGCTTATTTCCACCAAATTAACTTCTGAAAAATCACAACACAGAATGTACAATGTGGCTGCTGAGCAAATAAATGAATGTCTAGTTCACACAGATTCGTGTGTTTGTTTCTACCCAATTAATTTGTGAAAAGAACAAAGCTTAGAGCAGAGAGTATGGCAGTTAGTAGATAATCGTTGATGCCTAATTCATTCATTTCTTCTGTTTAAGACAATGAGATCATCAATTATATAATAAAAACATATGATGTAAAACACTTTAACATAAGGTAACTTTTAGCGTATTTTACCTATTGTCTCCTTATGAAAATTGAAATAAAGGTTGTTGGAGCGTACACAATGTCTGGTATTGAAATTTCTGAGTAAATTTTTTTCGTAGCATAATCTATTCATTTCCAAACATTAATTACTACCACAAGCGATGAGTAAAAATGACAGAAAAACGTTAGGATTATAATTATTATTTAGCATATATGCATGATTGGGGTGTCATGAGAAGCAAATTTACATGACAAAAAACTCCAAACAGAAGAAATTATTTTCATTCACAGTATCACATGGTGATAGCATAGATGGCATATGGAAAACAAAGAAGAGAGGATATAATTTGGGAAGTATTGTTGTAAAATATACAAAGAAATGAAATCGTGGACGGAGGAACCATGGAAGGTGAATAAAAGCCTTCAATGTGTTGGACAAATATGGCAATAGGAGAACTCATAACCAAGGTGTAACTGCGTCTGGGTATAGTAGCGTAGAAGATAGCATATCAGGTATTTTGGGGATATGACATGTGACATTGGCTTTGGAATTCATTTACTCTTATGATAACATGCAACTGGAGAGTGAATGATGGGATGAAGGAATTCCAGACTGCTGGACTGATTGACATATGGAATTTCCCATTTACATTTACAGATCCCTGTAAAAGCTTTGAAGTTTGCCTCTTCCACCAGTGGTGAAACATTGGTGGTTGCCTTTTGTTGTGGCTCATTTTCCTTTACTTTTGAAATATCTCTCAAAACCTAAAAAAATGCATATATGTTAGAAAATGTAAAAAAATTTGTATACCGATTTTTTTTTTTTTTTTTTGATTTATATGTTGGTGTATTAACATTATGTGTGAATATGTGAAGGCGGGTCGAGTTGTGAAAATTTTTGTGCATAACAGTTCAAGAGTCAGTCCGATGGATGCATTAAGAACATTAGATGCCAGGGTGGAGTCAGGTGTCACCACCTCCACTTTCCATGTCATCCCTACCTTTATCGCAAATTACAAGCTTAGGAGGAATGGCACTAAGGAACATGTTATGAATGCCTAAATGCAAAGAGCGATAAGGGCCCGACGCGATGCAGCTCAGAACTATGATTTAATATATTCCAATCACACATCGCACATCGCAAGGTTAGGAGGAATGGCACTAAGGAATATGTTATAAAGGTTGAAATGCGAAGTGCAACAAGGTTTCATATCGCCGCTTGTGATTTACGATCAGCCCCACCTCTACTTGCCATGTCATCCTTACCCTTATCGCACATCGCACATCGCAAGCTCAGGAGGAATGACGCTAAGGAATATGTTATAAAGGACGAAATGCGATTTGTAATAAGTTTTATATCACTGACTGAGATTTACGATCGGCCCCACCTCCACTTGCCATGTCATCACTACCTTTATCGCATATTGCACGTCGCAATCGCAAAGCTGAGGAGGAACAACTCAAAAAATAAATGTTGCAGGTCGAAATTCCATAAGGGGCACTTACGATGTAGTTTCAAAGATTCCAAAGGGTTTCAAATCTGGAATTAAGGGCCTTTCCTTTGAAAAATCGCATCGGAGGTAAGAGGAGGCTTATAACGGAGCAGCATGGAAAGCCGAAATGCGACGGAAAGGTGGACGCAATACCATTCAAAGGTTAATTTAAATTTATTTAAAGTCCAAGATTATTTGTAGATGCATCGTTTGATGAAGAAATGTGAACGTGGGCAGTAGACTCGGGTAAAACCCGACCCCATGCAGAACAATTTTGTATGCAGTGGCACCTTGTAAATAAATGGAAGACTAAACGCTGCGAGTACGAGCAGAAGAGGCAGAGTCGGGCAGAAGGGTACATGGTAACATTGTTTGAAACACAAAGGCATGGGAAAAAGGAGCATATAGTGGCACTGTTGGAAATGCAATAGCTGGGTCAAGTCGGGCAAAGAGGCGTTACTGAAGAACTATTCGAATACCATGACAGCAAGAGGAAAAGACAAAATATTGAAATATGGAAGAAATGTAGGGCAAGGATGTTTGATCTATTAGGGAGAAACCTCAGCAATAGATAAGATTCAACAAAAAGAATAATATTTCAAGTTTTAATTTATTTTCTTTGTTTGTTAAGATCGAAGCTATAGTAATGTCCTCAATTGCAATTTAATAAGTAGTTTTAGTAGTTTAGGTAGTTGAAGTAGTTTTAAGAAGTTCTAGCAGTTACGAATTGTTTTTGATGTATTTAAGCAAGACAAAAAGAAAGAAGAATGTTTCTGAGTTTTGGACCTCTGAAAGACTAAAATTTGGTACTTAATTTGTTGAGGAATTAATGAAAGAAGCATTAAGTTTCCTGCAACTGTTGATGGTGATTCATTTTTCTTGTGCCATTTTGTGTTCCTTCTTCCTATAATGAAGTGAAGTAAAGTAGTTTCCGGTCTCTTAATTACATCTGTGAGTAAGAGTTAAATAACCTTAATTTGTGCTCCTTCACTCCAACTCCTCTCCCTTCACAAATTCTCTCTAGAACTTAAAAGTAATATATTCTGTGTTTACATCATATTATTTTGAGTTTCCTCTCTCTCCACAAATTCATTATTAAATTTAAAGTGATAGATTCCGTGTTACAACATATCATTGTGAGTTTCTTCTACAATTCTTCTTTTCCATTCAGATATCAGTGGTTAATGGAATTGTAAAGTATTTCATTATACCATATTATTAAGGGTTTTAAAGAATTAGTTTCCAAAGGGATTGAACGAAGACCACTTGATATAATTACTTATGTGACACATTTTTAAAAAATGTTGATGTAGCGGCATCTGAGCACCCTTGAATTCAGGATGGAAATCCGAAGTTGAAAGGAGGATACACGAATAGTTAATGTAATTTGTGGCAAAATTTGTTGAAACGGAATTAAATTTTCTGTAACTAATTCAAGTGTAACGATCTTCCATGTGTGCGTAATTGAGGAGATTTAGGGTTTGTTTGAGACAATTTGGGAGAGGTTTTATGGATCTTAACTGATTCACGCCTTGTAAAATTCTATATAAAAGCGAGTCTATGTGCGTGAGATAGATAATGTGAGCGAATGAGATGTAGAAGCTTGAAGAATTCGAACTAAGGTTGAAATGCCTTAGATTGTAACTGAGTTCTATATATAATAGAATTATACTGTGATGTTGATTTTTACGAACATGAATATGGGTTGTTTGTATTTTCATTTATAAGTATATATCGTGATTTCAGTGAATTTTTTTTTGACCATCAATCCTTAGGATCGATGGAAATTTAATATTTATATGATGTTATAGTGTAGATGTAGAATATGGTGGATTAACTAAGGCCGTATGATTGATCGAAAGGAATGAAGAAAGGTTTTCTTTGTAGAGGAGCAGAATTACATCGAACCATGGTTGATCATAGTGGAACTATGCGCAACAGAAACAGATGCACTATGGTTTGACACCACATAGCAGTGTTTGGAGAAATGGAATCTGAAACCACTTTTGTATTAAATCGTGTGTTGAATCGGTGTGGGAATATGACACAATCTTGCGTTGAAACTGTGTCTAAGAATAGACGGGAGAGAACCAAACCTGTGAACAGAGGAAAGTGTATTTGAACACTGGTGAATAATGTTTGAAGGAAGAGCGGTTTCCGTGAAACCATACTACTGTTATCGCGCAATATAAATGAACTTTGAAAATTCGGTTGTGTTATATATGGTTGTGTCAACTTGAACGTAAATTGAATGTGTTGAATCCCTGTTAAACGACTCAAGAAAATTGAAGAATTTGAGTTAAGAGATCGATTTGTTATCTGATCTGTGTCATTCAGTTGCACACAGAGGAGGAGGGTTTGAATGAACCTAAGTCAAACGCAGCTGACTGTTTGTGGGTTTAAGTTCCTTTTACAAGTATTTGCAGTTGTGGTGTTATGAGTTATGGCTAGGAACTAAAAGAAGGTGGACCGGTGTTGAAGATTGACCGGCCAAGGATTATAGAATTGAAGACTCGGTTATGATTTATGTTTAATTTCTTCCGATATATTGGAAGAGGCATAGCAGAAGCAGACTGGGCCTATAACCCATAGGTCCCAGGATCGGTTTTCGGGTTTATGAATCTGCATTTTGATATATTTTTTGAATCTTGCAAGTTGATTTTGTAAAATGAAAGGTGAACCTGCCTTATCATGGGTTCGCTTTATCATCAAGTGGTATCAGAGCGGGAAAATATTTCCCACGGAAAGGAGTTTGCGTACAGAGGAAGAAGAGGTACAGTTATGTGAAGTTTTGTTAAGCTTGTGATTTTTATGTTTTGTGAAGGTAACAATAGAGGAAGGTGAGAAGATTGTAGCAACCTAGAGCAAGAGTGCTCAAATGGTTCCACAGGAGTGAACCAGAGAGATGCCGAAAGACTAAGCTTAGGAGAGAAGCTTGGTGAGGTATCTGGTAGCAAGGAGGACTTGTTATGGCAGAGGTTTTGTTGCAGCTCACAGAGGACAATTCCACAAAGGATGTGGGTAGAATTGTTCAAGCATGTTGTTATAGGAAGATCACAAGGAGCAGTTCCATAGATGACGTGGGTAGAATTGTTGACAGTTGTAGAAGACATATGACCAGGAGGTCATAAATGTTTTGTGCCTTGTGAGTTTGATGTAGGGGCATATGAGCACCCTTGAATTCAGGATGGAAATCTGAAGTTGAAAGGAGGATACACGAACAATTAATGTAATTTGTGGCAAAAATTGTTGAAAAATAATTAAATTTTCTGTAACTGACTCAAGTGTAACGGCCTGCCATGTGTGCATAATCGAGAAGATTTAGGGTTTGTTTGAGACAGTTTGGGAGAGGTTTTATGGATCTTAACTGATTCACGCCTTGTAAAATTCTATATAAAAGCAAGTCTATGTGCGTGAGATAGATAATGTGAGCGAATGAGATGTAGAAGCTTGAAGAATTCGGACTAAGGATGAAATGCCTTAGATTGTAACTGAGTTTTGTATATAATAGAATTATACTGTGATGTTGATTTCTGCGAACATGAATATGGGTTGTTTTTAGTTTCATTTATAAGAATATATCGTGATTTCAGTGATTTTTTTTTTACCATTGATCCTTAGGATCGATGGAAATATAATATTTATATGATGTTATAGTGTAGACACAGAATATGGTGGATTAACTACGGTCGTATGATCGATCGGAAGGAATGAAGAAAGGTTTTCTTTGTAGAGGAGCAGAATTACATCGAATCATTGTTGATCACAGTGGAACTGTGCGCAACAGAAACAGAGGCACTGCGGTTTGACACCACATAGTAGTGTTTGGAGAAATGGAATCTGAAACCATGTTTGTATTAAATCGCGTGTTGAATCACTATGGGTATATGACAAAATCGTGTGTTGAAACTGTGTCTAAGAATCGACGGGAGAGAACCAAACCCGTGAAAAGAGGAAAGCGTATTTGAACGCTGGTGAATAGTGGTTGAAGGATGAGCGATTTCCGTGAAACCATACTATTGTTATCGTGCAATATAAATGACCTTCGAAAATTCGGTTATGTTATATATGGTTGTGCCAACTTGAACGTAATTTGAATGCGTTGAATCCCTGTTAAACAACTCATGAAAATTGAAGAAGTTGAGTTAAGAGATCGATTTGTTATATGATCTATGTCATTTAGTTGCACACAGCGGAGGAGGGTTCGAATGAACCTAAGTCAAAACACAGCATGAATGTTTGTGGGTTTAAGTTCCTTTTGCAGGGATTTGCAGTTGTGGTGTTATGAGTTCCGGCTAGGAACGAAAAGAAGGTGCACTGGTGTTGAAGATTGACTGGCCAAGGATTATATAATTAAAGAATCAGTTATGATTTATGTTTAATTGCTTTCGATATATTGGAAGAGGTGCAGCAGAAGCAGAGTGGGCCTATAACCCATAGGTCCCAAGATCGGTTTTCGGGTTTATGAATCTGCATTTTGATACAGTTTTTGAAGCTTGCAGGTTTATTTTGTAAAATGAAAGGTGAACCTGCCTTATAGTGGGTTCGATTTATCATCAAATGTCTTAGGCACTGATTCCTTCCACGGGCAAGGAATTGTCTCTTAAGATACAACATTTAATGGTGCCATTTTCGGGGACAAAGAGACAAAGTTTCTTTTCCCTGGGTTTTTCACATTATTTCCTTTGGTTTTTCAGTGAGGAGGAAATATTTGGTTGTGTTTTTTATTCTCATAATTCTGTCTCATAAAATTCCTCACACGAGGTCGGATACCTCACAATAGAAGGTCCCTATTTTCTCAAACCCTAAAAGATTGGTTTCTAGAAGGGTTCGGAAACCAAAAACCCCATCAACACCTAGTCCTACACTGTTTGCTCCTGGTATTATTTCTAGTAATCCTTTGTTTGAAGATATCTCTACAGTACTTCCTTTCTTGGAACATGATTCACCTTTCACACCAATTTATTTTCAAGAACCTAAGTTGTAAGAACAATCCTTTGAGTCTGTTTCTTTTAATTTTACTCAAGCTCAACAAACGCTAGTTGTCGGTGCCTCTTACATTTTCCATCAACCCAATCCCATATCAGCTTTACCTCCACCTCCGTTAATTTTCGCAGCAGGTTCATCGAATGCATCTAACCAAGGAACAATCAATCAAGGTGAAAACATGGCAGCACTAGCCTTTTTTTTGAACGAATATGCTCCACTTAACCTTCCACAACCAATGAATGCGATGCCTGAAGAGTATCTTAAATTACTCCCATGTTTTACTGGAGAAGATGAAATAACTGCAGAAAAACACTTGCATGTGTTTTGTAATTTTGCTGAAAACCTCAATGTACAACATCTTGATGTTGTAATGAGGCTTTTTGTTCAGTCTCTAGATGGAGAGGCTAGAAGATAGTTTAAGGGATTTCCAAATTATTTTATTAATACATGCAAAAAAATATAAAATCAATTCACTCAGAGATGGGGTGAAAAAAGGGATAATGGATATTCACTAATAGAATTCAATGCAATCGAAAGAAAACCATATGAGAATATATAATATTTTATCAAAAGATTTAATAAATTTTATAAAAATTTACCTGTAGAAATGAAGCCCCCTCCTTTTGGAAGAAATGTGGTTTTTGCTGGGGCTTTTGAAGCTGATTTTAGTTTCATACTTAGAGAAAGGAGATCCACTACTCTAGAGAAGATATAGACGTATGCTTTAGAAATTGAAGCTAATATGAATGCAACTGGGAAGGTGAAAGGGAAACAGCTAGTCCAAATGAAGGGGAAAGAAAAAGAAGAATCATCAAAAGATAAAAGAATTGAAGATATGACAAAGGTGATACAATTTTTGTCAAATAATCTAGTTAAGATGGAATTAGAAAGTAAAAAATCCAAAAGACAAGTAAAACAAAACCGAGGAGGATTTAACCCTCAATTTAGAAGACAAACCCTGCAAATGTTGCAGAGTGAAAGAAAAGATCAAGACCAGGTTCAAGAACCTTTGTATATGAAGCAACACCCGAAGATAAAAGGAAGCTGAAGATCAAATATCTTCTATGTAAAAAATAGAAGAGGATGAAGAGGAATATTGTGAGGGAGAATATGCTAAAGCTGAAGTATCTTTTGATAAAGATGAAATGGATGAATACTGAAGGAAATTCATAGATTTCATGCAAGATGAGTTACATAAAAAGTATGATTTAAGGTCTAGAAAGAGATCTAGAGTGCAGGATAATGAAGGTGAAAAAAAAGATTCTATTCCTCCTATAATGGCGACTCCATAGCAAAAATACCCTGTAAAAAAAGTTAGTAATGGGAAGCAACCAATAAATTCAGTTAATAGAACATATGTGTAGCAGTGTGAACCTTCCCAGAGCAAATCAGTTCATATCAATATTTTGGAGAGAGTTGTTCCTGTACCCGAAAAAGTGGCAAATTCTAGAAAGAGTGAAGAAGAACGTGAAAAGAATGTTAAAAAAACTCATGCTTTCAGTTTGACAAAAGAGTTGGAGAAGGTAAAATTTTAGGTACCTTAATCAGTAAAATACTAGTCTACAAGAAACAAATTTCAGAATTTATTAATCTCACATAGATTGAAGATATAAGTGACACTGTGAACTTACAAGAAGGAAAGCCATTGGTCACCTTTGGTCCTCATGTGGAAGAAGTAGATCCTTCTATTTCACCATTCTATATTTCTCTGTTTCTTCATGATTGCACTCTCCATAATTATATGCTGGACTGAGGAACATCCCATAATCTCATGCCATTGTCTGTTATGAAGGAACTAAACTTGTAGTTACCAAACCTTACATGTATCTGTATTCATTGGATTCCAAAATGGTGAAATGTGTTGGGTTAATTAAATATGTAGTAGTTTCTTTGGCACAAATTCTAGCAAAGAGTATAGTCATGGATGTCGTTTTTGCTGAAATTTCAGCCAGGTTTGGAATGCTCCTATCAAGATCTTGGGGAGAAATGTTGGGAGGTGTTCTAAAATTAGATTTCACTTATGCTATCGTTCCCATTTTTAATGGGGAAGAAAGGAGATTGTACAGGGAGACAAGGTTTGTAAATACCACTACCAAGAAAGCTGCAAGAAATTCCCCTATTTATAGTCAAGAAATAGAATATCTTTCATGTTTCATGCTGCATGAAGATGTAAAATTTGCTGAAGACTCAGGGAATCAACTCTCTTCAGCAGTTGTAAATAATGAGCTGCACTAAAAAAAAATTGGAAATTCTACTTTGATGGTGCCTACTTCAAGGAAGGTGTAGGAGCTGGATTCTTGCTGATATCGCCAGAAGGTAACCTCATGCATTTTTATTTCAAGTTAGATTTTGATTCAAAAAATAATGTAGCTAAGTATGAGGCCTTGATCATTAGCCTTCAAGTTGCTAAACATATGGGATTTCAGTGTATTTCAATTTTTGGTGACTCTGAATTGATAATAAGACAAATTAAAAATCATTGTCAAACCAAGCATCCGAGATGAAGATCATATAGGAATGAAATTTTCGATCTGATAGAGAACTATTTTGAAGCCTTCAATCCTCAGTTTATTCCAAGGGAGGAGAATAGATTTGCAGATTCTTTAGCAGTTGCAGCTAGCACCTTCAAGCCAGTTATGAATCCAAGGTTAAGGTATGAGATTGAAATTAGACATAGACCCTATATTCCCGATAATGTGATATATTAGCAGGTATTTGAAGATTATGAGAAAATAAATAATTTCCTGGAAATGATTGCAAACTTTGAAGATGCTAAGATAGATCAAGAAGAAGAAAAAACAGAGCAAAAAACAAAGGTAAGGCATTTCAAAATTCAATAGGTGATCAGAAGATTATTCATTTGAAAGATAATGTACTCCATAAAGGTTTGGTTCCTCTTGAGAGACTATTTGATTCAAATGATGTTGTTGTTAATTCAAAGAAAATACATCAAGAGGAAGAGATGGAAGATTGCAATTTGGGAACTCAGCAGGAGCCAAAAATGGTGAAATTATTCAAAGGTGTTCCCAAAAATTATAAAGAAAGATATTGATCTCTTTAAAAAGTATATGGATGTGTTTGCTTAGTCATATGAAGACTCGAAAACGTATGATAAAAGCATAATAAAACATAATATCCTATTGAAAGAAGAAATAAAACCACACAGAAAAAATCTCAGATAGATTAACTTATTACTTTAAGCTCCAATTGAAAAGGAAGTGAAGAAATAGTTGCAAGAAAAAATCATAGTCCCTCTAAGATATTCGGATTGGGTTTCTAATCTGGTTCCTGTGAGGAAGAAAAATGGAGAGATAATATTTTGTGTGGACTTAAGGAATTTGAATAGAGCATCTCTAAAGGATAATTATCCTTTAGCTAAAATGGATTATGTCTTATAGAAGGTGACAAGAGCTTACAGGGTGTCTATGGTTGATGGATTCTTTCGATATAATCAAGTGACAGTGGATTAGGAAGATCAGAAAAAGACAACTTTCACAACCCCCTGGGGCAGCTTCATGTATGTGAGGATGCCATTTGGTCTTATGAATGCAGGTGAAAATTTTCAGAGGGCCATGGACATAGCGTTTGTTGGAGACAAGTATGTGGTTATATATTTGGATGATATAATTTTTTTTTTTTAGGATCAGATGATGAACACCTAGAACATCTGTAAAGAACTCTCGAATCATGTAGGAAGTATGGTTTGTCACTAAATCCCAAAAAATGTTTGTTTGCCTTGGAGGAAGGAAAATTATTGGGTCACATAGTTTCAAAATAAGGGGTAAAGATTGATCTAGCAATGGTGGAGGAAATTCAGACCATTCCTTTACCCAGAAGCAAGAAATATATTTAGAGATTTTTGGGAAAAATAAACTTTCTGAGGAGATTTGTACCAAATTATGCTGATATTCTGAGAAATATAACTGACATGTCGAAGAAAAATTCAGAAGTGAGGTGGGATAAAGAAGCAAGAGAAGCATTTTCCAGAATAAAATAAGCACTATAGGAAGCTCTTGTTTTAATAATTCCTGATTATCAAAAGGTGTTTCAAATATTTTCATTTACTTCCCCCACTATTATTGTTGTTGTGTTATTGCAAACAAATGAGGATAGTAAGGAAAAACCAGTGGCATTCTTTAGTAAAGTTCGCAGATATGCTGAGCCTAAATATAAAATTTTGGAGAAACAAGAGTATGCATTGGTCAAAGCACTCAAAGCCTTCAGGAATTATGTGCTAAAATCCCAAATAATCGCTTATGTACCTAATTCTGCTGTCAACGACGTGCTGGTTCAAAGTGATGTTGAAGGAAAAAGAGGAAAATGGATAGCTAAAATACAGGAGTATGATTTGGACATTAAACCCACCAAGTTAATCGAAGGATAGGGTTTAGCAAAGTTGCTAACTTAAACAAATTTTCAAGCATTGGGAATTAACTTCTTGGCACTAGTGGATGGAGCTGACAATGAAGAAGGTCAGAATAAGCCCAAAACAAGTATTCAATACAGATTTTTGTGTTCAGATTGATATAAATATGTTTTTCATTACATTTTTTAATTTTCTTGTCCATTTTCACTGAATAGAATCAAATACAAAGCTCTCAAGCTTAAATCCCATCCATATGTCATAGTAGAAGCAAAGTTGTACTGGAAAGGTCTTGTTGGTATTTTTCTGTTGTGTTTAACTAAAGGTGAATCCATTGAGGTTATCAATGAATATCATGTAAGTCTATGTGGAGGACATTATAGTTGGAAGGTCACAGCCCATAAAATCCTCAAGTCAAGTTTCTATTGGCCCACCCTGTTTGCAGATGTATATAGATTGGTCAAAAGGTGTCAAAAATGTAAGTTGTTTGCTGAGAAGAAAAGACCTTCTCCATTACCTCTTATCCATGTATTCATAAAAGAGCCCTTCGGGAAGTGGGGACAAGATTTTATTGGAGATATCAATCCACCCTCAAGTGGGCAGTTCAAATGGATTCTGACTACTACTGATTACTTCACAAAGTGGGTTGAAGAAATCCCCACCAAGAAATAAAATGACCATGTGGTGATGAAATTTATGGAGGAGAACATCATCAGTAGGCTTGGCCGTCCAGTCAAGATTGTAACTGGTACTGCTCAGGTATTTAATTCTACTCATTTCATTAATTTTTTCCAAACATATAATGTAATTTTGTCACATTCCAAAACCTACCATCCACAAGGGAATGGATTGGAAGAGTCTTCAAACAAGACATTGGTCAGGATTCTGAAGAAAAAAATCACTGAAATTCAAGAAGATTGGGACTAAAAATTAAAATTTTCTCTTTGGGCAGTTCGAGTAACTACTAGGAGGTCAACTGGAAAATCACCATTTGAGTTGGTTTATGGAACTCAGGCATTATTTCCTATCCGTTTTGCCAAACCAGTGGTTGCTTTCCTTCAGGAAGCTCAGGAAGAACCTAATTATCTAGTGAGAAGATTGAACAAAGTGATTGAGTCAAGTGAAAATAGAAACAAAGTTAGAGATAACTTGATTTCTTACCAGGCAAAGATGAAGTCCATATTTGACAGAAAAGCAAAAGAAATCCTCTTCCAAGCAAGAGATTTAGTATTAAGATGGGACACCAGAAGGGAGGATAAATGAAAGCATGGTAAGTTTGACCCTCTTTGGTATGGCCCATACAATATTTATAAAGCCAGATCAAACAATAATTTCATCCTAGAATATTTAGATGGAGAAATCACATCGGAGGTAAGAGGAGGCTTATAATGGAGAAAAATGGAAAGTTGAAATGCAATGGAAAGGCGAACGTGATACCATTCAATGGTTAATTTAAATTTATTTAAAGTCTAGGATTATTTGTATTTGCGTCGTTTTATGAAGAAACATGAATGTAGGCAGTAGACTCGGGTAATGCCTGACCCCGTGCAGAACAATGTTGTATGTGGTGGCACCTTGTAAATAAATGGAAGATTGAACACTGCAGGAATGAGCAGAAGAGGTAGATTCAGCTAGAAGGGGACATGATAACATTGTTTGAGACGCAGAGGCATAGGTAGAGTTAGGCAAAAGGAGCCTATAGTGGTGCTGTTGGAAATGCAACAGCGGGGTCAAGTCAGGCAAAGAGGCGTTATTGCAGAACTTTTCGAATACCACAACAACAAGAAGAAAAGACAATATTGAACTCTGGAAGAAATGAAGGGCAAGGATGTTCGATTTTTGAGGGAGACAGATCAACACTTCAGGGAGACGTGTCAACAACAAATCAAATTCAGCAAAAAGAATAATATTTCAAGTTTTAATATGTTTTCTTTGTTTGTTAAGATTGAAGCTATAGTAATGTCCTCAATTGCAATGTAATAAGTAGTTTTAAGAGTTTAGGTAGTTGAAGTAGTTTCAATAAGTTATAACAGTTACGAACTATTTTTGATATATTTAAGCAAGACATAAAGAAAGAAGAAAGGTTCTAATTTTTGGACCCCTGGAAGACTAAACTTTCGTACTTACTTTGCTAAGGAATTAATGAAAGAAGCATCAAGTTTCCTGCAACTGTTGATGGTGATTCATTTTTCCTGTGCCATTTTGTGTTCCTTCTTCCTAGAATGAAGTGAAGTAAAGTAGCTATCGGTCTCTTAATTACATCTGTGAGTAAGAGTTAAATAACCTTAATTTGCACTCCTTCACTCCAACTCCTCTCCCTTCACAAATTCTCTCTGGAACTTAAAAGTAATAGATTTTGTGTTAACAACATATTATTTGGAGTTTCCTCTCTCTCCAAAAATTCATTTTGAAATTTAAAGTGATATATTCTATGTTATAGCATATCATTTTGAGTTTCTTCTACAATTCTTCTTTTCCATTCAGATATCAGTAGTTAATGGCATTGTAAAGTCTTTCATTATACCAGATTATTAAGGTTTTTAAAGAATTATTTTCCAAAGGGATTGAATGAAGACCACGTGCTATAATTAATTTTGTGACACATTTTTAAAAAATGTCTTAAGCACTAATTCCTTTCCACAGCCAAGGAATTGTCTCTTAAGATACAACACCTTTTTTGTTGTTTCCATTGACTGAATTTTGACTGCTGTTCTCATTTTCTCACCCAATTTTAGGCACATTGGGTTGTGTCCATATGATGGACTACATGCCTCTTGAATGATCCTCTTCATATCTGTAACTTTCCTTCCTTTGGTTCATTCTCTCTCATTCTGCCTAGATGGATTTTCGAGTGACATTTGTAGCGGGTGTCTAACGCCAGATTTTTTCAAATTATTTCTGGGATGGTGTTCACCACTTGGAGCCTGAGTCTTAAATTTTAATGGTACTGTGGGATGAATTGAATTTATACCTACTATGATTCTTATTAATTTGTGGTTTTCTTTAAATCACGTTGTGGGGTGGTGGTGTCGCTTCTATTTAATGGGGTATTTAATCATCGTACTTACTCTAGGTTTGGGCGGTATGGAATGTTGGGGAATGTTCCATATTCATTAATATCATCCTCTGGCTAATATAAATTTTGAGTGAAGATGGAATTTGGCGTTAATTTCTTTTATTGGAAGTTATGCAAGACCTCGCTTCATTCCTAGAGGAGTTGGACACTGCCAAGAATATAATGGTTGTCGTGCATGTGATCGAGGTGGTGGAGGTGGGGTCACACATCGTGATGGCCAGGTGTTTAATTTTCACTCCATCCCCCAAAATAGTATTATACCTCTGCAGGTTTCTGATGACTCTGTCTCTCGGCCTCCCTCTTCACCTCTTTTGAACTCCAAACATCACAACCAGGGGGCCCATACTACCAAAACGTTTCACTGCAAACCATTTAAGCCATCAAAATAGGGTAAAATCTTAAGCTTTGGACATGACATTATGTGGGAAAGAGCTAAAGGTATTCACTCTCGTGCCTTGGTTGGTAGTTGGTGCTTCGAAAATCAAGGGATAGACGATATGAGCGACTGGCCTACTACTGCATGAACGTGTTTGCTGGGATATCCACCGAAAATTTGCAAGCTCCGAGGAGGGTGGTTCAGTTTCCATTTTATGGCTCCGATAGACATTGGGTAGGTATTATAGAGGATGTTGGTTTTGGGTCGGTGTTTCCTAACACTGAAAAGGTGGTATGTCGGGTTTAATCCCTATATCTATACTCCAAAAAACCACCTGGTCTGGGCGAAGCTTCCCAAACTACCTCTAGAATTCTAGTGTGAACATGTTTTGTAGGCCATCGGAGATTGTATTGGATAGTGCCGTTTCATCGACCCAAAGTTCTTGGGGATCTATGACAAGAGAATGGCCTTGATATTGGTTCAAATCTCCTTCTATAGTGGACTCCCGAGTTTTATTGACCCGCCTTGGGATAATTCGATACAAAAGGAAATTATCGACTACTGGTAGTTTCCATTTCGATGCCACCACTGTAATGAGGTTGGGCATCTCGTTTTAAACTGTACACTTCATCAGAAGAGGCATCCTGGACATTGGACTGCAGTAGAGAACCGGGCTTCTGAAGATATCTAGAATGTGCAGGAGCTACCAACACCACTTGGCAACCTTCCTCCTGACAGGGACAATTTCTCAAGTAAGTCTGACATGCCCTATTCTCCTCCTTATCATGTTTTGACTCAATCAGATAATAGTGGGGTGGGATCATTACATGTCTGGGGAATGAATAATGCTCGACAGTCTAAGTCACTTTAGGGGGTGGTGGTATGTCGATATGATGAAGATCACTTTACTGCATTTTCTCAGGGAACACTCCACACTCCTCTACATCTCCTAGATCCTACTATGCTTGAGTCTCCCCCTATTAGGGGACCAAAATATTTTCCGCCTACAACTCCGCCTCTTGGATCTCGTGAGGAGGTATTGTATTTTCCTAGTCAGGATCTACCCTCCTCTTCCATTCCGGACACCCCTCTTTTACGTTTTTCCTCTTCCGGTCGAGACGCCCCTTCATCCCCTACTAAATCCATTGGAAGTGATTTGGCCATTATACTGCATAACCTAGACACTGAGTTGTCTCCCCTGGTCATTCATACTGGGTGGCCTTCCTCCCCTCCCATTGTCATCAGTCCTGCTTCCATTTCCAATGTCACCCTTCGCCAATGAAAGGGTAGGCCCTACCTCAAGAAAAAAGTCTATCTCATCAGGGGTTACGAACTTAGATGGTCGACCGAGGAAATTGAGGGAGGTTTCGGTCACTCTTGCCTTAGATAGGGTCCTTAGAGCATTGAAACCTACATGCAAGGTTTCGTGATGATCATGTGCTCCCTTAATTTGCAGGGTCTGGGGGGGAGAGACAAATTTCTATCATTGTGCGAGTTTTTCAGACGTGATATAGAATTTATAATTTTCATACAAGAGACTATGTCCCTGACTGATTGATCTTTGTAATATTTTTGTGCTATGTTTCCAGCATGGAACATAGTAGCAAAAGATGTGGAGGGGTGATCGGGAGGACTGAAAGTTGTTTGGGACCCGTTTATGGCAGATATAAAAGCTTTCCAATTTTTCGGAGGCATCATATTGACTGGTCACATTCATGGTTTTAAGAATAGCATCGACCTTGTCAACCTTTATGCTCCCTACAATGACAGATTCCATTTTGGAACAAGATGGATCAATGCGGGATTCTATCCCTGGGAAACTCCAACATTGCTGGGGACTTCAACTATACTTTTCATGGTAGTGATATTTAGGGTTGTGGTGGTATATTGGATCCCCTGTTGGATTTCATCGGGGACATGGTCTGAGATTCAAACCTTAAGGATGTTCAATTGGAAAAGGATGGCCTGACCAGGATAAATGGACGTAAAGGAAATGATTACATTGGAAAGAGACTGGATAGATTCTTAATTCAAGATACATTATTGGATCATATGGAAAAAATAAAATCCTAGGTGGAGGAATTATTAATTTCTCATCACAGACCAATAATATTGGAATGGAGTTTTGAACGGAGACACGCAGGATGTCCCTTTAAATTCAACAAGGCTTGGTTGGAGGATCAGGAATTTAATTCCTTGGTTAGAGATTTCTTCATACACCACAAGAGGCAGAATAGATCACATGCCATGGAATACTTATCAACCAACCTGAGAATCCTAAAAGATAGGGTCTGGGATTGGAAGAAACTCATGAAAAAGAATATGGTTCGTGCCCTGGCACAGATTGAAGGAGAAATGAGATTGATCTTTGACCACATGATTGGAGGGGAGTTGTCTCATGGAAAATGGACAAGGAAAAAGATCTAGAGATTGAGAAAAGGAAAATCCTACTAATCCAAGAACAAAAATGGAGGCTGAAGAGCCGTGCAACTTAGCTGAAATAAGGTGATAAAAATATGAAATATTTTCATTCTTACGCAAATGGTAGGAATAATTCCAATGCTATATGCTGTATAGAAGCATATGGACACTCACACAATACTACTGCAGGGATCCAAGAACAGACGGTGAAATTATTTTATACTCTATTTAAGACAGATGAGAATATCTCGGCGGAATCATAGATAAAGGTGATAGATGAATACCCCAAATGTTCACAGAGGAGGATAATCAAATATTGTACAGGAAATTTTGTGATGAGGAGGTTGTGGGGGTTCTTAAATCTTTCACACCAGATAAAAGTCTAGGCCCAAATGACTAGACACCAGACTTCTTCCTCCACTTTGCAGACATATTGATCAAAGATATCACATATATGGTTGAGGAGGCAAGACTGTCAGGAATAATACATGGAGCTATCAACACAACATTTCTAGCACTTATTCTAAAAAAGAAAGGTGGGGTGACTTTCGATGACTATTGACACATATCTCTGTGCAACACGCTATATAAAATTATTTCGAAACTTATTGCTGATAGGATTAAAAACACATCTCACCTGAGAAATTTGGTTTCCTAAATAACCCCATCATTCATGATGCTGTGGCTTCCACCCAAGAGATCATACACACAATTATGGAATGGAAACTAGAAGCTTTAGTACTAAAAGTAGACCTGAGCAAGGCCTATGACAAGGTGGACTAGGTGTACTCTTAAGACACATCTCACTTGAGCAGTTTGGTTTCCTCAATAACCCCATCATTCATAATGCTATGGCTTCCACCCAAGAGATTATACACACTATTATGGACCAGAAACTGGAAGCTTTGGTAATAAAAGTAGACCTGAGCAAGGCCTACAATAGGGTGGACTAGGATTTTCTTAGAATGACCCTACATAAGATTGGAATGGAATGCAACGTTATTGAATGGATTATGGGTTGTGTTAGTAGAACATCAATGGCGGTCCTCATAAATGGCTCGGCTAGAAGACTCTTCAAACCAGGTAGGGGGTCGAGGCTGGGATGTGCACTCTCACCACTCTTGTTCGTACTTGTTATGGATGCGTTTGGTCTACTGATCACTCGGGTAGTAGAATTGGGACATTTCTGGGGTATCAAGGTCACCGAAATCTGGGAGATCACCCACAAATTTTTCTCGGATGACATGTTGATGTTTGGGCTATTAATTCAGGAAAATTGGACAATATTGAAAGATATATTTGATATATTTTTTCATGTCACAGGGATGATGGAAAATGAAGGCAAATCTTGGATATATAAATCAATTTGGGAACCAAATTTAATCAGGCAAATCGGGGAGATCTTCAATTTCAATACATGTCCACTTGGGGGAGGATTGACTTATCTGGGTTTTCACCTAGGGCCTTCCAGATATCAAGTATTATATTGGAATTGGATTATTGAAACATATAAAAAAAGGATTAATCGTTGGACACATAAGTGGCTCTCAAAAGGAGGAAGGTTGATTCTAGCGGAGGCAGTACTTCAAAAACTCTCGGTTTATTGGGCCCACCTATTGTATATTCAAAAATATATCATAGACAGAATTAAGAGTACAATGGCCAATTTCATCTGGTGTGGCGAGCGAGAGGATAAGAAATATCACCTTGCTCGCTGGGATCAAATTACATAGCTGAAGGAATAGGGGGATGGGGACTGCTGGAGGTGGAAACATTTGGGAGAGCACTACTAATGAAGTCACTTTGGAGACGGCCACAAAACCCAGGTATCTGGCATGATATCATTAGATATAAATAAACTAGCTCAAAGACCATGGAATAATTATACATAATGGGGGGAGGGATGGACAGGAGGGGATCCATTATTTGGAACGAGTTCAGGAGGACCTGGTCCAAATTTTGCGGGATGTTGCGATGGAAATTTGGGAATGGTAGGAGAATCTTCATCGGGGTTGGGGATATTAGGGGACTCCCCGTGGGCTCCTCTATTAATAACAGAGTGATTTTTTTTTTTGCAAGATATGGGCATATTTTACTTGGAACAGGTGATCTTAACGTGGGAGCAGAATGCCCCACTATGGAAGCAAGTTGATAAGATGGGAATATTCGGACATTTGGCGGCAGAATGGAATGCATATGTGTCAGGCCTGAAGGAATTTGGGTGGAGGAAAAACATAGAAGGTGACAAGATTACATGGGGAGGCACACTGACAAAAATACATATAAGAACATCAGAGACTTACAAAATGATGATTTACAATCATGACACACAAGTATAAGCATGCTGGTTTCGTGACATTAAGATTCAATACAAAATTATCATTTTTTTATGGTTGGTCTGGAAGGATCGAAACTTGACCTAGAATAGCCTAATGAAAAGGGGTAAGATAGGACCTGGGATTTGCAGTCTCTGTATGGCTGGTAAGGATGAAAACTCCCATATATTTTACAAATGAAACTTTTCCAAAGAAATATGGACACTTCTCAGAAATCACCTCCAGATCTAGGTTAAGGAATTTACATTTGCCACTGATTGCACTGACTGGTGGGCTACACAGGACAAAAATTACATGAGTATTCAACTCTTCTTCCACTGGAGGGTTTTGTGTGGAAGGAACAAAAGTATTTTTGAAGAACATCACCCTTCTCCAACATGGATCTCTAAAAAGGTTATTCTCGATTGGGAGGCCATGCGGACGAGTAGTCGTCCTCCTCATGATCTCATAAAAAGAAGTCACCCATTCGAAATCCACTACCCTGCTGGATTTTTTGATGGTGCGTCACAAAAATTCAGCTGTGGATGTGGTCCTTGGTTGATGATCACTCCTAAATGTCACTACAAACTCCATTGGTTCAGGGGATAAGGAACAAACATGAGGGCTGAAATGCTAGCTCTGTGGGGATTACTGTGGTTCTCCAAACACCTGTGCATTGGCAAGCTCTGGTTATTTTGTGATTCATAGGATTTTATAGATCACTTGAACAGTCACAATTCCTTAGCTCCTAGACACCTATCGACATGGATAACCAAAATTAATGAACTGCACAAAACATTCACCAACATATCTTTCAATCACTTCTTCAGGGAGAAGAATGTGATGACGGACAGGCTATCCAAGAAAGGCCTGAGGGAGAAATTTGTCAAAATTAATTATGGGCTCTATGATGCTACATGCAATGGGGTTGTGGGGACTATAAAATTTTTCTAAACTGATGGTGCGGATGGATATGGATAACATGAAGATGTAGTTCTTATGTTATTGAAGCTCGATATGCATGGATGGGGACATTAATTTTCTGATATTGGCGGAGCTCTCCACTGTCTCGTGCCGACCTAGGAGTCCACCTTACCGTGTGCCATCCTGTTCATGTTTGGACGGTTCATGAGATTTTGTTTACTAATTTTGATTGCACAATTTTTACATGTCTTGGACTTCCTCTCTCTTTTCTATATGATTTTAACTTAGGAAATACATGGATTTTGATTATATTATCCTGGATAAATTATCTACATATTACATGTATCTTGGAGACTGAAGATTAACTTTTTGACTTCCTTTTGTATGATTAAGAATGAAAAAATATTTTGACAATGTGTTGGTAAAATATATAAACCATAAGTTTTTTTCTCCTTAAAAAGATATGCATGATTGGACATATCGAAAGAAGCTAAAGTCAAGAATATCAGTTATGATCTTGCACACAGGGATTCATTATTGTAAAATTTCATGGAACTAGTGATACTCTGTAATAAACTAATATGTGATTCTCAAAATTTCAGTCTAAAAAAATACTGAAAACCCTTGATAGCTAAATAGGCTTATATTTATAGCTATAATAATTTTATTTTAAATTTAAATAAATATATGATACACGAACCAATAAATATTTTAAACAATTTAGACAAGAAGCTCGGACCTCATTGATCACTATAATAAAAGCAAGCTTATACCATATAAGTAAAAATTTCCCTGCATATAAAATGAAGGATCTATCATACCACACAACATTGCAAGATGTCATAAATACATACTTTTTTTTTTCATATATATATATATATATATATATATATACTATTCTTGTTATTGGTAGGAAGCAAGGGAAGCTCTATGTGAAAATGGACTCTTAGACATATGAGAGCCAAACCACAACAACCTCAAACCTATAATATTTATAAGTTATAATAATATATTACTTGTGGAATATTAAAAGTCAAAGTAAACATATGATAACCAAACCACCACAACCTCAAACTTATAATATTTATAAGTTATAATAATATATTACTTGCGGAATATTAAAATTCAACTTAACCATATGAAAACTAAACCACCACAACCTCAAACCTATAATATCTATAAGTTATAATAATATATTTCTTGTCGAATATTAAAAGTCAATGTAAACATATGAGAACCAAACCACCATAAAGTAAAACCTATAATATCTATAAGTTATAATAATATATTACTTGTGGAATATTAAAAGTGATAGAAAAATTCGGTGCAAGTGCTAAGGAGAGTTGTTCACTCTTCCCTCTCTCAATAATTTCTTTCACCAAGGGAGTCTACTTTAAAGTCTTGCTTCCATTTCATTTATCAAATTTGGGGAATTTGATTTATATAAACACTCAAATAATATGGTCTCTGGTATTTTTTTAAATAAAGAGCTCGTAACTATATCTCACCTTTAAAGAACTTTATATATTGCTGAAACCCTTTTGGAACATGGAAATAAAGGCATTTGAACCGACGTTTAAACCTTTTGGAACAAACATCTCAGGCTTAAACTTTAGATAGTAAAACCCATTACTTCCGGCATAAGCACTTAATCAACGCTGGCCCACATATTCTTATCCCAAGTATTTAAAAAATATTTAATCTTATCAAAACCACTGGGCCATACCTCACATTAACTCCCGTGCAGCTTTGCGCGCGATTACCCTCAGATCTTCTACAGGACTGATCTGATAGAAATCGCATTGTTTCAAGGGCTGAAATTTAACACATAAAAATTATGTGATATGGGTGGTATTCCCAAGGTGACGTTTCCAACATGTATTGGATCACGTTGATAAAGGTAAAAACCGCCTCGGCCCCAAATGCCGCACGATACTGCTAGTATTCTCCTCCTAAACCGCTCAACTAGAAAATCTGATATTTGACTGTTCAACTTGGAATTCTCACTACATTTAGTTCATTTCTTCAATTCGCCTTCCTCGTTGGGTGCTGCAAATCGACCTCATCGATTCTGTTCAACCAACCAACGAACCGCCAGTCTTCTATCTCAACTAAGATTGCTCCAACAGGTAGAGGTTCGACATATGGTCTTGCTCTTCCAACAGAGCCCACTATTCGACCTTCTTCAAATTTTCCATACAGAATAACCACATTCAATTCACTCATTGATAATATGAGTTCAAAGACAATAAGAGAGAAATAAGGAGATTTCACATAGGATTGATTCTTTTTCAAGTTATACACAAATTTCTCAAATCAAAGGAATGAGTCCTTCGGGAAAATTGCCAATAACACACACAGATAGAAAATTAGTCTAAAATTTATTCATCAGAGAGCAATGCCTCTTGACTCAATCTTTTACTACAAAATCCCCCCTTTAATTTGTATCAGGGGTTACATTTTATAATCCTTTACATGACTGTTCAGTTCCTTCTTGAGGACCATTTTATTCTTATTTAAAATAAAATCCTAATTACATAATATTGCTCTAATTATATCAATAGAAACTAAATAGACTGACACGAATCAACTATTCAGCTTCCTCAATTATTTGACTAATCCTATCTATTCTAAGTGTAACTGGAAGCTAAGGTATTAACACCTTTGCTGATACATTTCTCTGAACATTCTCGAGCCCTTGTAGCCACAACATGTGGACAATTTTCTCACATTGCTGACTAGACTCAAATGCCCCTGCATTAGACTCCTGAGGGCAATTTTCTTCATGGGCTCCTGTCCATGAGCTCTTTCACAGAAATGCCCAGCTTCTGAAACATAACTTTCGTCATCCAAGTAGCATCTTCATCTGGTTGGTCCTTCCACTTGATCAAGTACTGGAAATATTCCTATCATCTGGTTCTCTTAAACACCTTCTTATCTAGGATCTTCTCTGGTTGTAATGGCTGTGCTGTACGTAATTGTTTTACCCACTCAATCTGTTCTTTATCTGCTGATCTTTTGATGCAGGAAAACCCTGCAAAACCCAGAATCTCTCCCAATTCTATGCATATAAAATGCATCTCAATAACTGCCCAAATAAAACTCCAAATTAGGGCAATTACACAACTATCATTTGCGGAAGCTTGTAACATATGTTCACAACTTTTTTTATGGTTTATGGAAACCATGCTTCAAATCAATTCTTGCAATTGAACCCAAACTTCAATACAATCCCAATTTAAAAACTTCATGCAGAAGCTTATCAAAACATAGGATTTAAACACCACTAAATTCATAACCAAACCCAATACCTCTCATTCCTCATTTCCATTTAAATCCCAACATTCCCATATGACTTTTAATACCGGATTTTAAAATCAAAATTAAATAAATAAAATGCGCCCATGCTTTAAAAGCTCAACCTGGCAAATTAATACCACTGCATATCGATTCCATGCATTCCAATATCAATGAAGTTTAGGAGAAACCTTCACGCAAACACCATCATTTAAAAATAACATTTGGCCCACTCATCCTTCGATTCTTGTAACAGAGCCATTCCAGTCAACACAATAATAGATATGGCCGGGTTTTTAATACATATCTATAAATAAAATGTGCTTACCTCCATGAACGCCTACGCAAATTCAATTGCGCCTTCAACTTATTCAACGCTTCCATACATCGACCATCACGCATTTAACTGTATTTCAACAGGATCCATCTCACAAGTCCGCTATCGTGTGATAGGAACAAATCTCTCAGCTTCATACAATAAAATTTCAACCAGATCCATCTTCACCAAATGCTTTCATTCTTCAACGCGTTTTCGTCCTGAAGTTTGTGCTACTCTTCAATCTCTGTTAAATTCTCCATCGTTTGTCCCTTATGAAGCTCCATGGCTTCATCCTCACTGTGCATTCCATTTATTCAGTTGCTGCCAATCAAAACCACAGATTGACATACAAATCATCGATTCACTCAGTACACATAGTCTCTCACTTATTCACACGGATTTACTATCACAATTAACAATTGTTATATAAAAACACTTCGGCTTTCGATTGCTTGGAATAGTTCAATTCATTTTAGAAGTTCTTCGTTGACGATGGTTCCAAACTCTCATGTATTTAACCTTGCACCACCATATCACAGCTTGTCAGCTTGCTTAATCGAATGCTTCATTTAATTACATATCCTCTACACCTTCGATTTTGTCTAACGCAGCACCATTTACTGGAATTTGATTCGATTATGCCCTTACTTCAATTCTAAATTGAATGGTATTCGAACACACTTATATGGAAAGCACATATAGAATTTTATGAGTTTACCCCTATTCTACATGTCAATTATCCCAATTTCAAGGCAGAACTTGGCTTGTCAAACCAGATTTATAACGTTGTTCAACCTTTAACATAGTTAACACATTCCACATCAATTTTCCATCATTCGACTTCCAGCTCTGCATTTAACTTGATAACGCGGTCAAACAACCAGCCGAATTCAATCTAACAGAAACAGAGTTCTGCCAGTTCAACACGAAATCAGAATTATCTTTGGTTCTTCTTCACACAGTTCTTTAACCCATAAATTCGATCTTAAAAATGTTCTAACAGATGTATTAGGCAACTCGATTCCCCAGTTACAGAGTATAACCATATAGTTGGTCATCAATCGATGTATATAATTCTGAAACATATACTTTTATAATTACAAATGAAAATACTTACAAACTATTGTCTTTGGCCAGATATTCAGAATTGATGGCCCTTCCAATTGCCCGGAGGCTTACAAACTTTTCTCTCCAAACCACACTCTCAATCACTCTATTCTTTCTGATCTATTTTTCCTTTGAGGCTCATAAATTTATACAAATTGAATTCAACCAATTTAGGTTCAAATCCCTTTAATCACTCAACAAAGTCCTCAAATATCTCAACACCCCTACAATCTAGATTTCTATCCCAAAAATCTTGAAACTAAATCTAACTTAGGCTCATAATTAATTCTAAAATATCTCAAGTCTAATTTATCTCATGTTTTCCAATTATTTGGAAACATTAACAAATCCTCACATATAATTAATTAAAATTATAATTTAATCACTCAAAAATCTCATTAATATTTACATGAAATTAATATTTTCTCAAAAACATGAGACCCCTAGGTTTAATAAAAATGCAAAGTACTTTTTCGAGCTAATGCTCCTGCATCAGACTCCCAAGGTTGAAAATGATCATGATCTCCCGATCATGCGTTTAAGTCTTTGTCGGCCTAGATCCCACACTTTGTTCTGTAACTCATCATCTATATCTGTTGTTTGCTGCTTTTCTCCAGGTCTCCATATCTTATGCTGTCTTGCTCCACTCGTTGCACTTTCACAATCTGTCTCTATCTTCATTTTGTTGCTGCTGCTTCTCTTCCTTTCCGATATCTTCCTCTGAGATACTTTCAACATGATTCTTCTGATTAATTCAATTTCTCTGTCCAATAAATCTCTAGATTGCTGATTTCTTGCTTCCTGCTGAGTTCTTGTTTCTATGCTTGCTTCTGTTCTTACTCGCTCAGTTCTTACTTGCTCAATTTTTACTGCCGCCCAATCATCCATGCCCTCTTGTTTTCTGAAACAGAAAACTTCTTCTCTACCTTCTCCTATCAGCAACTTACTGGACTGGTGCATTGTGTACTCCTTTCTATTGTCCTCATCTTTCTGCATCTGCAATTCCCAATTCTGAAATTGAGATTTTTCCTGCACTAAATTTTGACTATTTAGCATCATTTCTAGCAACATAACTTCTTCATCCCATGGATTTGAAATTTCCACAGAATTTTCTTCTTCCTTCATTTGACTGCTTAACTCAGTCAAATGTTCTTCAACACCTGCAATAACACATGCATTCACAAAACACTTGTTAAAACAAAAATCATAAGGCATCAGTGCCTTTTCCTCCTTTGCCAGCATTTCAGTATGCTGTCCTGAAATTCCCATCTCAATCAGCACATCAGTATGCTGATCCAAAATTTCCAAATAATTCTCTGTAGAATTCCCAAGACTATCAACGAGTCTTCCTTTCTCATCATCTATCTCCATGATATCTTTCTGCTCTCGTTCACTATAATGAACTCTTTCTTCTGCTGCAATCTCCCTGTCATACTCTGAATTTACCAACAAGTATTCCAACAATGCAATTTATCTGTGGCATTGCTGAAGCATATCATCATCATGTACCATCCCTGCATTCACACATAAAATTTCAGTTTGAAAATCACAAAGTTCAATAGTCTCAACTGTTGGTTTATATACCAGCTCTTCAAGCTGATCCTCTTCTTCATTCACAAGAAATTCCTCTTGTACTGTAACAACTTCAAGTATAAACGCAACACTACTTTCTTCTTCAGAGTATTTATCTCCTGAAAGATACTTTTCCATACTTGTGACAACTTCACAAGATTACGCATCCTCCTCAGTAAAACTTGTAATCACATCACAATTGTCAGCTACAAAAATACAAGGGTTTACATTATCCAGCTGATCTGGATTTGCCCAATAGTTCAGAAAATCATCAATGATATCCTCTTCTGTTTCATCAATGGAAACCTCCACTTTCAACTCAGCTGCTCTGAGTTGTGTACACCCCAACTGTACATCCATCATCTGCTTGAGCTCCCTCAGCTCTTCTGTTAACTGCATGTTTATATGTTGATCTCTTTTCTATTGTAGCCTCTGCCACTTCACTCTCTTCCTCATGAGCCAACCCACTCTCTGGCTTTCCTCTATCCTCATCTTCAGTTTATCAAACTATTCCCTGATCTCAGCTAACTCTTCGTCATATTCTGCATCAGCTAACTGCTGTCTTATCCCATTTTCCTTGGCATCTTCTTTCTCCCTCTTTCTACTGTGGCTTCTCTCTGAACCTATGCTCTCTCCTTTATGACTTTCAATAGTCATCTTCTTTGGCATGAATTTCTCACCCATGAGTTGCACCAAGCCTCTGCAACAACAAGCTCTCCTACTGCCACTTACCTCACCAATCCTTTCCTCTGGATCTAGTCTCTTGGTAATCACCAGTCCTCTGCTGGAACCTTTTGAGCATTTCTTCACTGCTCCTTCAGGCTTCACTCATCTGCAAATTTATTCAACTTCTATTGAATCTTGAGGTTCTACCACTCTCTCTTAGAATCCCTTGCTGGACTCTTTCATCACTGCACTCCAGCTGTGATCTACTTCTTTTTACTGAGACTTTCTTCAAATTGCTTGCAATCTGAATTCTACAAACAGTCTTCAACCCGAAGTTAAATAATACTTTTTCAGCTCACTTTCAAGATCCTGTTGATCTCACTTCACTTCTTCAGCTTCACTGCATCTCTGTGCTGCAATCTTCATTAGTTTCGAAATCTGACATTTATTCATCACATGCAATTAATTCAATAAAAAAAACTTGAATCTTCACACAGAGCTATTCTAGCTCTGATACCACTTGATGCAGGAAAACCCTGCAAAACCCAGAATCTCTCCCAATTCTATGCATAAAAAATGCATCTCAATAACTGCCCAAATAAAACTCCAAATTAGGGCAATTACACAACTATCATTTGCGGAAGCTTGTAAAATATGTTCACAACTTTTTTTATGGTTTATGGAAACCATGCTTCAAATCAATTCTTGCAATTGAACCCAAACTTCAATACAATCCCAATTTAAAAACTTCATGCAGAAGCTTATCAAAACATAGGATTTAAACACCACTCAATTCATAACCAAACCCAATACCTCTCATTCCTCATTTCCATTTAAATCCCAACATTCCCATATAGCTTTTAATACGGATTTTAAAATCAAAATTCAATAAAGAAAATGTGCCCATGCTTTAAAAGCTCAACCTGGCAAATTAATACCACTGCATATCGATTCCATGCATTCCAATATCAATGAAGTTTAGGAGAAACCTTCACGCAAACACCATCATTTAAAAATAACATTTGGCCCACTCGTCCTTCGATTCTTGTAACAGACCCATTCCAGTCAACGCAATAATAGATATGGCCGGGTTTTTAATACATATCTAGTAAATAAAATGTGCTTACCTCCATGAACGCCTACACAAATTCAATTGCGCCTTCAACTTATTCAATGCTTCCATACATCGACCATCACACATTTAACTGTATTTCAACAGGATCCATCTCACAAGTCTGCTATCGTGTGATAGGAACAAATCTCTCGACTTCATACAATAAAATTTCAACCAGACCCATCTTCACCAAACGCTTTCATTCCTCAATGCGTTTTCGTCCTGAAGCTTGTGCTCCTCTTCAATCTGTGTTAAATTCTCCATCATTTGTCCCTTATGAAGCTCTACAGCTTCATCATCACTGTGCATTCCATTTATTTAGTTGTTGCCAATCAAAACCACAGATCGACATACAAATCATCGATTGACTCAGTACACATAGTCTCTCACTTATTCACATGGATTTACTATCACAATTAACAATTGTTATATCAAAACACTTCGGCTTTCAATTGCTTGGAATAGTTCAATTCATTTCAGAAGTTCTTCGTTGACGATGGTTCCAAACTCTCATGTATTTAACCTTGTGCCACCATATCACGACTTGTCAGCTTGCTTAATCGAATGATTCATTTAATTGCGTATCCTCTACACCTTCGATTTTGGCTAACGCTGCACCATTTACTGGAATTTCATTCGATTATGCCCTTACTTCAATTCTAACTTGAATGGTATTCGAACACACTTATATGGAAAGCACATACAGAATTTTACGAGCTTACCCCTATTCTACGTGTCAATTATCCCAATTTCAAGCCAGAACTTGGCTTGTCAAACCAGATTTATAACGTTGTTCAACCTTTAACATAGTTAACACATTCCACATCAATTTTCCATCATTCGACTTCCAGCTCTGCATTTAACTTGATAACGCGGTTAAACAACCAACCGAATTCAATCTAACATAAACAGAGTTCTGCCAGTTCAACACGAAATCAAAATTATCTTTGGTTCTTCTTCACACAGTTCTTTAACCCATAAATTCAATCTTAACAATGTTTCTAATAGATGTATTAGGCAACTCGATTCCCCAGTTACAGATTATAACCATATAGTTGCTCATCAATCGATGTATATAATTCTGAAACATATACTTTTATAATTACAAATGAAAATACTTACAAACTATTGTCTTTGGCCAGATATTCAAAATTCATGGCCCTTCCAATTGCCCTGAGGCTTACAAACTTTGCTGTCCAAACCACACTCTCAATCACTCTATTCTTTCTGATCTATTTTGCCTTTGAGGCTCACAAATTTATACAAATTGAATTGAACCAATTTAGGTTCAAATCCCTTTAATCACTCAACAAAGTCCTCAAATATCTCAACACCCCTACAATCTAGATTTCTATCCCAAAAATCTTGAAACTAAATCTAATTTAGGCTCATAATTAATTCTAAAATATCTCAAGTCTAATTTATCTCATGTTTTCCAATTATTTGGAAACATTCACAAATCCTCACATATAATTAATTAAAAATATAATTTAATCACTCAAAAAGCTCATTAATATTTACATGAAATTAATATTTTCTCAAAAACATGAGACCCCTAGGTTTAATAAAAATACAAAGTACTTTTCCGAGCTAATGCTCCCGCATCGCTGCACAAGGAGAAGAAAAGAAGCAACCAATAGAGGGGAAGAGTGCCCAAATGTAAGGACAAGAGTTCAAAGAGGAGGCACAAGTTGTAAAAAAACAACCACAAGAGGAAGGAGCCTCTCCAATAAATTTCCAAGAAGACATCACTAAATTCCAATAATCTACCCAACAGTTGAGTTTGAGATCTTACTACAAGTCCATTGAGGGAGGAAGACTAATCCATGATAAGGTCTCAGTCCCTCTCTTTGAGAAGTAGAGATAGAACTGGGGCACACCCACAAGTGGATGAAATCTAGAAATGCTGAGGATGTGGGGCTAATGGAGGAGAAATTTATTGATTTGTGGAAGGACCTAGCCGATGTCGAACTTAGATAATCAATGTTTAAAGAGTAGTTACAAGAAAAATAGCAGAGAATGAGGATCAAGGGGAAGTTGCAATAGAAGGACACACAACATGCCACTATGGTAAATATTTGCATGGAGGCCATGTCATACAAACACATGTATAATTCTTATGATTTTTAATTGAAAGAGCACATCATGGTTCCTTACCCTTTGAAAATTATAGACAATTCATTAGTTTTTGTGGGTAGTCTAGTCTAGAAGAGAGGGCTAAGATGGCAGAATTTTATATGAAAAAACTCATTTTGACCAACATGAAGAGTTGGGACCCCAATTCCAGATTGGGTGATATGTAGCTAATGGCCCTATCATCTTGGGTAACAAATGAAGAAAAAAGGGTACAAGAGTTAAAGAGAGTGATGAAAAGGGAAGAAAGAGAACCCCTCCAAATAAGGGAAGAACTCATAAGTCCTAGAGGGATCATAAAAAATCACCAAATTATCTCCAATGATGTTGAGCTTGCACCAAGATACATTGACACCCAAGAACATACAACATCATATTTTGATGACACCTACATATTACTAGGCTAAGAGAGTGTGCAGACATTCCAAAGAAGATGACATGCACTACCACTTGGCTTGAAGTGCAAGGATTACCATACTCCAGATAGATTCAAAGTTGGATTAGAAAAGGAGCCCTTATAAAAGAGATAAATGCAGATAATGAAAATCTAGTGGATAGGATTAAAGGTAATCCCACCCTTTTTGTTGGGGATACATGAAGGGAAAGATTAAATATTGGACCATAAGGAGTGGGATGAAGAAGAAAATAATGTAGGGTTCTACCCACCAGAAGGGACTCCTTCTGAGCTACATTGGGATGTTAGGTAAGCTACCATAGCTCTGAAGGAAATCAGGAGAGAGGAATGATTTTATTAGAGGATGAGCAACTTTCAATAGGGGGGTGATGATGAGGCTCATCATTAGGTATATCTTAAGGGTTTACAATATCACATTTTAGCTTATTAACTCTCTCTCACACACATTTGATTACATCTTTTCATGTTTTTCTTAGTGAGAAAGGTGTAAGAGGGTTGTGATGACTTGAACCCTAACATGGTTTAATTATAGGAAATAAAGGAAATAAAGCTATTTTTGAGTCATTTTCCATGACAAGGCTTAGAGTAGATAGTGAGGAGAAATTATAGGAAGGATTTCCACCTTCAGGAGAAGGATTTACACCTTCTTATCTTCCACAATCATCCCAAGATCACCTAATATCCTCCTCCAATAGTTAGAATTCAGAGTCAACCGAAAAAGTGAATGCTAAGAGGGAGACAAGCTCCACACGTCTAGAAGATCAAGGAGACAAATTAATACTTTTTGGGGAGTTGCTGGTAGCTTCCCATTAGTATAAATAAACATGAAAAAAAGTGCATTAGGATTCAATTTTTATAGGCATCTAGAGATATCTTGACTCTGTATTATAGATACATTTTACCTTAATTTTTATGTAAGAGACTTGTTATGAAATGAAAATAAGAAGTTGGTTGTCCTCTCACTGATTTGATTTCATAAGGTTGAAGCTCGTGGGTTAGGGCCCAATCCATGGGCTTCATTCTCTCTTGTTTATCTTTATGCTTCCTTTATTCCTAAATATTTTAGTTTATTTCATTGCATTCTAATAACATTAGAAGACCATCAAAATTGTTCTCAGAGTCTCTCTCTCTCACCTCTTCCATTGGAGCTTGAGGAGAAACGTCTCGAACCACAAACCAAAAATATTTCGTTTATGATTCCTTGGAGAGGATGAAGTAGTTTTCATTATTTTTATCATAATTTTGTTTTATATTATAGGTTGGATTTATGTTTTAGGTGAATGTTAGCTTAAGTTAAATAGAATTTGATTCAACTCATATTTCCCACTTTTTAACATGATTGTTTGTTAATGGTCAATGCATGAGTGTATGTACTAGTTGTAGGACTAGATAGATCTTCATAGAAGGATCCATTTTAGCACTTTCATCTTTAAATTCAACCCTCCTTCATTTTCCCTTCCATTCTGCTACCCACAACCTTGTTTTGAAAACCATCTTCATGGCCACCATGGGCAACCTTCTTGGTGCAAGAAAAACCCTGCAAGGGTTATGAGCTTGGCCAAGGGAGTTGGTAACCCTCCATATCCTTAGATCCACCTCTACCTCAATCTTCCTCACCTCCATTCCACCATTTCCAGCCTCAAAACCCTATCGGCTTGTTTCTTGTATCATAACAAGACTTTTTGTAGAAAAACAGGGATCTTGTAGCAGGTTCATATAGTAGCACTGAGAGCCACCTTATTCACTCAATAATTGATCATCCACCTCATATAAACGTAGTATAGGCCTTACTTGACCTGCAACTCTGAATTCTTGGTTCAAGGATACCCCTAGGCCACTCAAAGTCCTTTTTCTTTTGCTGAAAAACCAAGTAGTTTTAGTGTGTTAGCCCATCATATAAATATCATCATTAATACAACAACTAGCATGCAGTAGGTAAAAGTTAATTCATGATTGAAGCAGTGTGTATGTGAAGATATATTAGTTCCCTTCTTGGAATTTCATTGAGTAGTTAAGAGAATGAATGCAATCTAGTGTAATTTCCTTTCTTGAAGCTAGAGTAAGTGCTAGTTTCTCCATTTCAAAAGTAGAGGTTAGTTAGATGAATGAGTGAAATATAGTATGGCTTCATTTCTTGTAGACATATAGTCTTCATGATTTTTTTTATTATTATTTAATTTCAATTAGAAGTTTGATAGAATCTCTCTGTCTTAGATTAATAATAGTTCCTAACACCGCATATTAGAACTAAGAAGACGATGGCATGAATAGAGCTCATTTGTTGTGCATATAACAGTGTCACCTCGAAGTTTGTACGAACCTTGGGTTGATAATTAAAACTGAGTAGCCTATGGGAGTTGCAACATTCTTGGTTCAGTACCAGGGCTCACCAGTTACTAAGTGAATATTTTGGAGAGTAAAGGTCTATGTAGAGTGAAGAGGTCGAGTTCCTACAATGGAAGAATATTTAGAGGAAAATGGTAGTGTTTAGAGTATAGGAAGTTGCATGGAGAGGCCAACATTGGTGATTGAGTGGAATAGTTTTATTTTCTAGTAATGAAAGAATTTTCAGTAGTTGTAACGCAGAAAAATTTGAGCTAGAATGTGTTGATCAGATCTTTATGGTTGAGAAAAGTTCAGAGCATGTTACTATTGCAAAGTTTTAGAGCTTGATGGAAGATGAGTTGAGGAGAGCATAGATCCTTCTATATATGACTAATTTATTTGCGTTTTTAGGGGCACATAATTGATATACATGGTTGTAGCAGTGTTTCATGTTTTATATGTCTATTTTATATTGCATGATTGATTTTTTGCATCTATATTATTTTCAGCTAATGTATTTAGGCAATCTGAGTTGAGGATGGTATGTGGATGTTTTAAGTTGATTTGCAACTAATATATTTGTAAAGATGTTGATGGTCCAGTGATTGATATTTTTTTTGGGAAGAAAGTGTTGTCTATATTGAGAGTTTTTATTATATGCTATGAATGTATTGTTGTTTTGTAATATCCCTGAATAGGGACTCTTAGCAAGTCAAGCATGAAAAACGTTATTTTCAGGAATGTGTGCTAAAAAAACCAAGATAAGACCTTGGATCCCTTATATCTGATAATTTAAGACCCAAATCCAAGAGGAGTTAGAAACCAATCAAACTAGGTGAGGAAAACAGGCCTCCCACACCTAGTATGGCTTGATAAATGCCCAAGAAGGGACTGCAGCAATATGTAAAAATAATGTTGGAATAGTAGCAATATATCAACTCATAAAATGTGTTAAGAAACACATTTCCATCAATTAATATTATAGAAACAACTTAATATGCCTTATATGATCCCAAAGGTTGGGGAAATGCAGCAAATAGGGCCATAAAAGGACTATCTTCAGTAAATTACGCTATAAATATGAGAAATTGGGATGGGATCCCTTATCTCATGCTATATACATCTCACATATAGATTTGGAGAAAAAAAAAATCACTCTAGCCAAGTTAAACAGGTCTCCCCAAGCCAATACCCCTCAAGAATGCTCTAACCCCATGACTTATGCACACTAAATATACTGACGTATGTAGCATTGTTATTTTAATGAGGGTTTATGCAGAAATAAATGAGAAATAGAATATCTATAGTTTAAAATCTTTAAATGGCTGAGAAATATGGAGATCTCCTCCTTTTTATACAAAATGAGAATAACCCGGCAAGTGCTTCATGAAAGTACAAGTATAAAATGACAGATCTGTAGATATAGATTTGGAAAATGCAGTATATGAAAGCTCTATATATATGTAGCTAAAATTTATAAGAAATAGAATAAGAGGCTTTATACAAGTCTTCAAGGATAAGGTTTGGCCCTTCCTCCAAGAGACAAGCTCACAAATAAGAGTCTTGACCCTGTTGCTGCAACACTAAGAAAAATGATGCAGTTCCTTCAAAGGACTACACTGTAGGAGATGGATACCGCTTTGGCCAAGTGCCAAGATGTAAAATAAGCCTAGATATCTTCCTTATAGATCTTGCAAAGAAAGGGAAGCTCCCTCCTCTGAAAGATAAGCTTAGAAGGTTGTGTTGTGATCCTTCCATTGCAACACCCTGCAACACAACGTTACACTGCTACAGGAATAACGTTGTAGATGAAGGAGGATGCTTGGCCTCAAGCATGCATGTGGAAAACTGAAGTAAAATTCTCCTCCAAGAGATCACTCAAGGTAGGAGAAGGAATCCCTAAGCGGGAATGCCTTGAGCTAAATAACACTCCAACTCTGCTAAACAGTAAGAGAATGCCAAATAGTCATGCAGACCAAAATATATAATGATCAAGCTAACCTCAAATTTCTGCCATTCCCTTCCTTATAAGCTTTGTGAGCCTCCTCACCTTGGGTCCCACCCATTAGGGTTTCCACATGCACATGATCACTTTCCCTCCAAAACTGTGTTGTGTCTCCATTAAGGCCACTCCTCCATACTATGCTATTTGATTTGGTCAAGGTTGACCTCTTCAACCTGCTTCATCCATTTTCACACTCAAGTGTCTTCAATCCAGCTCTCATATGTTTTTTTAAGCTGATCCTTGTTCACATTGAGCTATTTACATTGATGATCCACTCCTCTTCATGCATGTTGTAGACTTGGTCAACTTGACTTTGTCCACATGAAAAATTCCCTGTTCACACATGAGGGTGTGAAATCCAACTACTAAGGTGATCCCCTTTCACACCAAGAGGGTTTTTATTCTGATTTAAGTTAATTATGGGTCTCCTCCCCCATTTATTCATCTCCTAGGTGCAAAAATCAAAAATCAATTTTCTAATTAGCTGCATGCTAATTTAGGAATATTACAGTCCTCCCCTCCCAAATGTTGCTTGTCCTCAAGCAACTGCAAAGATAGAACTAAAGAGTTTCCTCCCCTCCTCATGTAGCATCCTCATATGATAATATCCTCCAAGTATTATGATGCTGTCTCAACAATGAATCTCCATAGTGCCTCTCCCAAGCATACAAGCTAGAATTTGGTGAACATCCCAAATGGCCATCATAATGAAAAAGGAAAGTACTCAAGGAGGCAACTAGGTGTGGTCTAGAGGTCCTCTCAAGGAATGGAGTCTAAAATGTATTGGGAGCAATCAGTCACATGTGAAATCTCCATCCCCAAGCTATCATCCATACAAAATGAGTCACCATCTAGAATGGTAACTCATCAAGAAGCTCCTCGACCTTAGGCTTCTGAAATGTAGGTGGGATGAATGGCTGAACATGGTAGGAAAAATGGAATACCCCATCTTGTCTTTCTCTCCACTCATGATAAGTGTAGAGAACATGTTGATTTGTGGCTGCAATAAAGTTTCCCTGAAGTGGTAAGAATAAGATTATATCTCCAAATATGCTCTCTTCCATGTCATGAATCAAGCTGGCCGAAATCATCCCATTCAAAATGAATGGCATATCATCACCATTTGGCATCCAAATCAGAAAAATGCTGAAGGTCATATGTAAGTTTGGGTGATATCAATAGTTTATTAGGTGGATACAATGCAGTCTTCCCAACTGCTGATTTAGATCATCATGTGGCAAGTGGTTCTCCAATAAGATGAAAACTGTGCATGTTTTCATATCTACCATGAGGTGGTAAATTGCATTATATATCAGCTGAGTACAATGATAATGACAACAAAATTTTCCAATGTCATGTAGAGAAGGTTTATCTCCATCATAAAGGTTGGTTCTATCATGACCATGAACCCCATAAATAATCTTGCCCTCTTGTGGAGCAATGCATTGTACATACACAGTGAGAGAGTGTACATACTCAATGAAATGACCAATAAGTGCAGAAACATATTTCTTACCATGCATAAAGAGTAGGCTGAAAGTGAGGTCCATGGATGAGTCCTCCCATGAGAATCTCCTCATAAAAATCTGCAAAAAAGGAAGGATGCATATTCCCCTTGGAACACTCCATCAATAGAAACATACTTTCCAATGACAACATTGTTGGCCTTAGTGTTAAGGCTTTTGTCACTCCATGGCTCCTTTCTATGACATTCCACATGCCAAAGCCTTCCACCAACATGTTGCTATGTGAGAAGATCTTCTTCCTATGTGGAAGCCTCTCCTTGTCCTCTAATGCTAAACGGTAGCCTCTTTGCACTTTGAATGTGCCATTCCCCTCTCCAGAAACATCATGATGAGTATGGATAAATTTCAGCCCATACTCTCCCAGTAGTAACCATAGCAAAAAGGACTCTTGCTACTGTCTTTCATTAAAAAAATGAAAATCATGGAGCAATAATACAATGATGTACATGTGAGATGTCTCATCAACATAGTACAAACAAGCTCCCTGATACCACATCATGTAGGAGTTATCTTCCCTCCCCAAAACAAGGTACATACACGAGATATATCTCAAACTGAAATACATGTAAATACATGAGACATACCTCAAAAGAAGGTAAATACATGGACATAAGATTTAACATGTGATGTCCAAACTCTCTTCTTAACATCCAAAGCAGCCATGCCCTTTTCTTATGCATTCTATCATTGATACATAAGGCATGAGACAAGAAAATATGAAATTCTGGGTAGCAGCCATACTCACCCAAGAACAACCAGTGCAACCATGCTTCTTGCTGGCCTATATCATAGATCTGCAAGTGGTTTGGAAACCCCTTGCTCCATACTGTCATCCACTCATTCCAATGTGGGTGATGGATCTCATTATGCAAATACTTGGTATCCTCCCACGGTATGACACCAACCTCCTCAAATATTTGAAGAACTTTTCACTCAATGAAATGTTGAAGTGCACCTCCAATGGGATATTTTGATGATACCTCCTCCTCATGCATGGCCTTCTAAAACCAATGGTGTCTTGGATCTGCTGCAAGTAGAAGTCTTTGTTTGAGCCGTGGCATGCTCATTGAGAAAGTGTCATCTAGACAGGAGAAATTTTTTCTCATCTCAAGATGTCTAATCCTTGTTACTTCTTCCTTCATTGCTCCCTGAATGAAGCTGATATCTGTATTATCCCATGAGGAATGGGTCCTTATCTCTTCACTGATACTCTTGGATAGTGCAGTGCAACGTTTCTGCTCTTGCTGGTCTTTGGGAACACCTTGTATGGATGCAAGAGTTCCTTCTTCTACTATGTTGGCTCCCTCAACTATTGATGTTGAATGCTGCTCCTCCAAGGTTGTGACAACACTGATACAAGTCTCCTCAAGAGGTGGTGAGGGCTCCTCCCTCTCTGATTGTTCTTCATCAAATATCTTGATCACCCTCTGAGTGAAATCCACAAAAGTAGATACTTTTGCATGACTTATGTGACTGAACCACCAAGTTCTTGCTTTTCCCTTCATGTGCAGCACTGCAATCTCTACTGCTCCTCTCTCTACCACTGGATGTAGTAGGAAGAATGCTTCAAGTCTTCTTGCCCAATCCCTTGTTGAATATGATCCATCAAAAGAAGACAATAGAAATCTATTTCCCTTCATTCTTCTTGTGCTGCAAGTTCTCCTTACTTTCTCCAGTTGAATGAATTGTGGGAAGGCTAGAGTCTCCTTGAAGGCCCTAGGTTGATATTTGTACCCAACAAGGTATTCAATTAGAATCTAATGATCCAAGTGTCCTTTATGCTTCTTTTCTTCTTATTTATGAGAATAGGAAGTGCATGCTCCTTCTTCTTCTTGAAACCCTCTAGGAGTTTCCTTGCATTTCTTATTCTTAACCTCCTTGGAGAGGTTATTCCTAGATCTGAAAAGTGATGAGATCAACATCATTCTTTCCATGATTCTGATATACTCCTTCTCTTTGTCTTCTTATATAATAATGGCTGAAACTCACAGGTTGTGCCAAGACTATGCTCTGATACCACTGTAATATCCCCGAATAGGGACTATTAGCAAGACAAGCCTGAAAAATGAATTTTTCCAAGAATATGTGCTACAGAAAATAAAATCAGTCCTTGGATCCCTTCTATCTGATAATCTAAGACCCAAATCCAAGAGGATATCAGAAACCAATCAAACTAGGTGAGGCAAACATGCCTCCCACACCTAGTATGGCTTGATAAATGCCCAAGGAAGGGACTGTAGCAATATGTAAACATAATGATAGAATAGCAGAAATCTACCAACTCATTAAATGTGTTAAGAAACACATATCCATCAATCAATCTTACAACAACAACTTAATATGCCTTCTATGATCCCAAAGGTTGGGGAAATGCAGCAAATAGGGCCATAAAAGGACTTTCTTTAGTAAATTATGCTATAAATGTGATAAATGGGACTGGGATCCCTTATTTAATGCTATATAAATCTAACATATAGAATTGGAGAAAAAATAAATCACTCTAGCCAAGTTAAATAGGTCTCCCCAAGCCAATACCCCTCAAGAATGCTCTAACCCCATGACTTATCCACACAGAAAATACTGAACCATGTAACAACATTATTTTAATGTTATTTTATGCAAAAATAAATGATAAATATAAAATATATAGTTTACAATCATTCAATGGCTGAGAAACATGGATATCTCCCCCTTTTTATACAAAATGATAATAACTCGGCAAGGGCTTCATGAAAATACAAGTATAAAATGAAATATCTGCAGATCTAGATCTGGAAAACACAATATACTGTAGCTTTGTATATATGTAGCTGAAATGTACAAGAAATAGAAGAAGAGGATTTATACAAGTATTCAGGGAGAATGGTTGGCCCTTCCTCCAAGAGACAAGCTCACAAACAAGAGTCTTGACCCTGCTAATGCAACACTAAGAAAAATGATGCAGTTCCTTCAAAGGACTGCATTGTAGGAGATGGATACTAATTTTTCCAAGTGCCAAGATGTAAAATAAGCCCAGAGATATTCCTTACAGGTCTTTCAAAGAAAGGGAATCTCCCTCCTCTGAAAGATAAGCTCAGAAGGTGGTGTTGTGATCCTTCCATTGCAACACCCTGCAACACAACGTTACACTGCTACAGGAATAACGTTACAGATGAAGGAGGATGCTTGGCCTCAAGCCTAAGTGTGGAAAACTGAAGTAAAATTCTCCTCCAAGAGATCACTCAAGGTAGGAGAAGGAATCCCTAAGAATGAATGCCTTGTGCTAAACAACATTGCAACTCTGCTAAACAACAAGAGAATGCCAAATATTCATGCAGACCAAAATCTATAATCATCAAGCTAACCTAAAATGGCTACCATTCCCTTCCTTATAAGCTTTGTGAGCCTCCTCACCTTGGGTCCCACCCATTAGGGTTTCCACATGCACATGATCACTTTCCCTTCAAAACTGCGTTGTGTCTCCATTAAGGCCACTCCCCCATACTGCACGGCTTGATTTGGTCAAGGTTGAACTCTTCAACCTGCTTCATCCCTTTTCACACTCAAGTGTCTTCAATCCATCTCTCATATGTTTGTTTAAGCTGATCCTTGTTCACATTGATCTATTTACATTGATGATCCACTCCTCTTCATGCATGTTGTTGACTTGGTCAACTTGACTTTGTCCACATGCAAAAATCCCTGTTCACACATGAAGGTGTGAAATCCAGCTACTAAAGTGATCCCCTTTCACACCAAGAGGGTTTTTATGCTGTTTTAAGTTAAGTATGGGTCTCCTCCCCCATTTATTCATCTCTTAGGTGCAAAAATGAAAATTCAATATTCCAATTAGCTGCATGCTAATTTAGGAATATTACATGTTTTTATGTTCGTGTTGAGAATCTCAAGGGTTTCAGCTTTAAAATGCATGAAATGTGAACCACATAGAGGTGTGGAGTGGGGGCTCCGACAAAACAAGTATTGAGAAAATATTTCTTCATAGGTCCAATGGGAGTTGGGCGATGCTCATTGGTCATGGAGGCTTCCAGCGAATGGTGGTATATAGAGATGTGAGATTAATATCATAGTTCCTTACATATAGTTTCCATTTGTATACTCTACATAATTATTTTCTTGATAGATAGTAAAATACGTTGAGCAGTGTAACAACAAGAAGGGTGGTTTTTTGACCTGGAGGGGGTTTTATACTAGATATCCTGTGTCCATATCTTACATTGTGAATGTTTAAATTATATATTTTGGCTCTTATGTTTTGATCCTTATTGAAGTTTCATGTTCATATATATTTATTATATGTTATATTATGAATTTTTTAATATATTCAAGAAAAGTTTAAAAGTATGGTAATTGATATCACCAATGATTCAACCCCCTACCTCTTAGTAGTGACCCTGATTTCCAACAATTCGTATAAGGTCCAATTACCTTGTAGTGTAGCTTCATTGTTGGAAGGTAGATCATGGGTAACTAGGGAATATTTGCATCATATGGAGTTGCTCTTCTACATGGACTAGATTATGTGCTTTGGAAGGTGATTTTTGAAGCATACCTTTTAACTCTTGATCTGAATTTTTTTCTCTCAATTGAATATGATACACAAGATGAATTTAATGAGGAAGCCAAGAAGATACTTTTAAATGGATTATTAGATCATTAAATATCTAAAGTAAGACATTGCATGACTACAAAATAAATCCTGGAAAAGCTACATAGTATATATATAGAAGAGAAGGTTTTCGAGATTTAGAAATTTTTGAAGAAGCTCATTGCATTCTTGAAGAGAAGGAGAATGATGTATAATACTCCACATTAATAGCAATATTAGATCCAATTTAATCTAAAGGACATAATGAGAGCAGTCATGAGAGTAATGACATGAAAATAATTGATCGAACGAATCACCATGAAGAATTCATCAAGGCAAATGAGATATCTATGAATCAGTTGCAAGACCAGGAGACCTATTGTGAAATATTAGAAGTTGAGCTAGCCTCTTTGAGATGTGAGCTTGAAAAAAAAAATTAACTCTCTTAGTATTGAAATTTGGGAAAAACACTATAATTTTAGATGAAATTCTTATTATTCAGAGATTTCCTCTAATGAAAAATGGATTATGTTTTGAAGGAGATCATTACTTGTGAAGGAAAAGGAGAAAGTGGAGGGAAACCATGTAGTAGACAATCACAATTCCACCACCATCAATGTCAATAAAGGCCCTAGGAAGCAACATCATCAAAGGAAGTCAGAGAAGAAAATATTATCAGCGAAAGAAAAGGAAATAAGATCACAACCACAACATGCAACAATTTATAAAATTAAGGAAAAAGCCAAATGTTTATGGTCCAACAAATCAAAACCCAAGTGTTGACAGTGTTGAATCTGGCAACATTCAAAGGGGTCTTCCTGGTATGCCATCCAAATTATACCTCACACTTTTTTGGATAGCGGCCCCATCCAAAATACGACCTCATTACCATTTTCTTAAATATTTTACTTGGCTCTAGATGTCGGCAAGGAAAAGGATCACATATGTGCCTTACAAAATAAAGTGGGGGCTTCTGGTGAGTGCTTAGTTTTAGGTGTGTCGAGGTTCCTCTACTGAAGAGGGGAAAAGAAAGTGAGCCTCTAAGAGAGAGGTAGTAGTACCACCCTTGTAGAGACACACAAACAAGAAAGATCCATCTAACATTAAATGGAATAATACACAAATATGTTGTTGTAACCATAGAGACAACCTTTGGCTTACAAGAGGGCAATTCCTAGGACATTTGTATAAAAAGATAAAAACTCTTCTTACTGTCCCATACATAATTACTTAGAGTTGCTTTGAATGAAAAGTAATGGAAAGGAATAATCTTGGAGAAAAGTCACATTTCTAGATGGCCACACTATCTCAAAAAATAATCTTGAAGTTGTAGTGAAATGGCAAAATGAAAAAGTGGAATATTTAGAATAAAATGTTGTAGTTTTAGAATCAGTTATTACGAGCCTTAGCAGAAAAATGTGAAATATTGAGAATGTAAAAGTATGAAAATATGGACCACATTTTAAGGCTATTAAAATTCGACATATACAAGTACTGTGAGATATTTCAAGCAAAGTAAATAATTTTTAATGGAAATAAGCAAAAAATTCTTTACACATTTTCAAGAGAATAAATACAAATAACACTTTACAATAAAAAAGTAACACATATCATATTCAGAAGGTAGTCAGAATAATCCAAAAAATTTTACTATGTCTCAAAGAAAATTATGATACATTACACAAATATTTCTCTATGAGTTCAAAATTTCAGAATGCCAAAAATGGTTCATCCATGTCTTTTTAAAGAAACATTACATTGATGACCATTATAAAAATTGTTAACTGTAAAGAAATAACCACAAATACTTTCAAAACTACTCTAAACATTACTCAATCCTTATGAGGACTCAAAATTAAACTTAGAAATTAAAGTGCTTCAAGTTGAAACTACAAAAATAAAATATCTTTACCAAAATAAATTATATGCTTGGTCTTCATTCAATCACTTGGGATCCTTGTGCAGACTTTCTTGAAGAAGTTTCAGGTTCGAATACTTTTGGTTGTGATATTAAATCTCTACAATTCTTCCACACTGCTAAGTCATAATTTGGGCACTTAATCAAACTGTCATAGACCATCTTAATTTTTTTTTTCTTGCTGTAGGTTGGATTTCCTATGAAAATAATATTGATTAACCATAATAATTGAAAGTCCCTCTATAATTGATTCACAATTGTTGACCCTTTCAAAAATGTTGTTTTTATATGGGAATAATTGATTTTACTTTTTTCTTCCACTAATAAAGCTTCATATGTCTCCCATGGAAGTAGATTTCCCTATTGATCCCAACATGAGGGTAGCCATCCTTGAACTATTTTATCAAAGTTTGAATTAAAATCCAATATTGATTCTTTGATCTCTCCAAGTTTGGTTTTTTCATTTTTCATGTAAATATTATTTTGCACCATTTTATTATTTCCAAAACAATGGATGTTCTCTCTTCAATCTCAATTTCTCTCATTTCTAGAGAGTATTTATCATTTAGAAAATCAATCATCCTCTTGGCTTATCATGCACTTTTTTGTGACTTGTATTTATTGGAAGCAATAACCATTTCTAGATATCTTTTCATTTTTTTTTCTTCTTACACTACCAACATATAATATCATATTTCCTTCACCTATTGGATGATAAAATTCCAAATTATTTCCCTTTATTGGATGAGAGACATGTTAAATTTTTGTTTTTATTTCAATTCTTTAATTTCATCGCAAGTTGTTTGATATTTTTTATGGTATTTTCATGCATTTTATTTATCCATGCTCAACTTCCTCTCCTTATGATTTAATTTCTCTTTAGTATCATCCAAATTATTCTATATTTTCCTTATCTCATCCTCTGAAATATTCAACTGATTCATCACTCTAGTGAGCTTATCAGTATGATCCTTAGAGATTAGTTGCACCACAGTTTTGAAAACATGTGCATCTATCTTTTGTTGCAATCCTACATTTAGATCTTTTACAATTGCTACCTATTTATTTATTTCTAGTATTTCATGAGTTATAAGTTATTTATAATTTTCAATTTGTGCTACTTTTGGATCCATGACATGCTTTTTAGATGGAAAATTTAAATTCCTTCTTAAGACCTGAATCGCAGATTTTTCTCCCTATAAAATCTTTTGGACAACTATTTTGTCTTCAGGATTTACCGCAAGCTTGATGATCAATTTATTAAATTCCTCATTTTGAGTGTGTAGATCTTGTGAGTTATCCTTTACTAACTTTAACTGAGAAATTACTTTTCCCAACAAGGCCTCTACCTTATTTTATGCTAACGAATTTGTTCTCAAATCACTTTAAATCAACTCTCTAGTCTGCCTATGCATATTTATTTGATCAGGTAATGAAATTAATTTTACATTTACAATCAAATTTATAGCTTTGAATCTAGCTATAAAAGAAAATGTTAGTGTAGAAGGATGTGCAATGGAAAACTTTAGCTGATTCTTCTCCAGGTCCATAGTTGAAAACAATATAGTTAGGTATTCAGGAATTGACTAAGCTTCTAACTAAATGACTACATTATCTTTGATCTTATTATTTGTTTCCTTGATCTACTCATAAGAATCTTTCAAAATAGAAAATTAAATTTTCTCTCCTTCTTCCCAAATAGGAGAGGTTGGGGAACATATTACATCCACAAGATTCCATTGGAAACCAACTTCAATAGAAGGCCTTTCCATCAAAGGCTCATGCTCAATTTCCTTTTTGTGTAGCTTTGGCTTTTTTGAGCTTTGAGAAGTTTCAACATCCAAATTAATAATATCTTATACACCTCTATTTAATCCTTTCTTAGTAGGGGGAGGATTTTAAACCTCCATTCCTTTCTGTGACTGAGATAAGCTATCATTTGAAAGTATTTCAATTTTAGGCCTTGATTCATGAATCCACGGTGCATAACAATTTTCTACCGTTCTCCTTGAAATAATATGGTGAGGATCACAAGAACACTTCCAGCCTTGCTAAAACCACATCTCTTGTATAATTTTATCTACCTCCTATGAAACCTTCATGTTCTTGAAAATAAAAGGCCCAATAGTCCTCTTCAGCTTGAAAATATCCTTTTTTTGCTAGCACAAAATGTACTTGGTCCACATTTATACTTTGTATAATAAAATAGAGTGAAAATAGCCTCATGAGAACAAAAGATGGAAGTTTTTAAGGGAAAAATTTTGCTCCATACAATCTAATCTTTTTCTAGTCTTCAAATGAAAATCAATCTCCTACTTTCAAATCTTTACTCAATTGTAAGAATGACTAAGCTTTGGGAAAGATACTAGGTGGAACATAAATATTAGTAATATTGTAGACTTCTGACATGAAATAACAAATAAAAATAAGGAAAACATCCTTAATGGGAACTGATTCTCCCAACATTAGTCTAATTGACCACTAACTATTTATTCTTTCTTGGATCCATTATATTTAATCCCAAGTGCATGAATTTATCCAAATGAACATATAAGAATAGGTAAATTAATAGTGAGGGGAATCTAAAACACCTTGAGACTAAATATTAACAATTGAGTATTGAAAGAGGCCTCCCAAAATGTTGGTATCTTTAGAATTACATTAGGCTCCATGACTAGATGAAACATTTCTATGGTTGCTCGATCAACAACAAAGATGTTGTCTTTTCCCATAACCCTCATGATTATTTGTAAAAATTATCTGAATCCCTCACCAAAAGGGGCTATAGGAAACTAGGTTTAATCAAGAGGAAATGTCACAACTGGTGGCATAATCTAGGAAGACAATATGACATAATGATTTTGTACACATGTTTTGAAAGGTTACCATAAGGGTTTCTTTAGAAAACAAAATGTACTGGTTATACCGGGGAAATTATAGGGCTTGTTGAATTAATAATGCAAAGGATTGAAAATTATTTCCCCCAAATAATTCATTACATAACATCTTTGATGATATATGGGATGAAGTTAGAAAAGCAATGAATTCAGGAAAACGGTAGGTTTGAGGGATAGTTGCAGCAAACAAACTGGATTAAACGACCCTAGAAAACACCTCTAACTCTAATTGAACAACAACGAAAAAATTGAAAAAGTTCCATTACATTTATTGGGGATACAGGGTTGAAAATATCTCCTTGCATGTCCATTAGCAAGATGTGGGTTGTAGAACCCAACAAGGAAGCCTTCTTTGACATTGTGAAAAAACTAGGCAAAGTTGTGTGCTTGAATAAATACCTGAGGAATAATGGTTAAAGTTCGATATGATTTGGAAAGATGGAAGGTGTAGATGGGAATCAATGAGCTCAGGAAAAATTAGCATTGAAAATTATTTCATCAAATAAAATGAGGTTTTATGGGGAAAAAGAGGGAAAAAAGAGTAAATGGCGGAAAAGAATGTAAGAAAGGAGGACATGTGATGATGTGGGGTTGACATGTAATGTGAACATGGAAGGTTAAGTGGAAGGATATATGAGGTGGCAGGGGTATAAGGGTAATGTGAGCATGCTGTGGAAGTGATTTACACACTCATTTTTCACATGTAGGAGCAAATTTTTTTTACCTCCCACGGGGTGTAACAAACCTATTAAAACTTCATGTAAAAAATATAATACAAAGGTCATGGGACATGTACTCCAAGCTTAATGGTGGGAAAAGAATCCTAGATGGGTGTTCATTTGGTTTATTATGGCTAAAGGAAATTGTAAAAGGATTTGGAAAGGAAAAGTGGCATTTATTTTCATTTATTTATGGAAAATAGGAGAAAAGGAAGGTGAAAGGTCACAAGTTTCATGTGATGAGGAAATTGATGGAAAATAATGGAAAATTGAATAAATTAGAGGCATATTTGATAAAAATACTTATGAGTATCAGTTGGAAATATTTTTTAGTACAAACATTTTTTCAGTTTAGTTTTGGAGCTCTCATTCTATTCTTTGCATGTCTTCCATGCAAGTTTCGTTTATACATTCCTGCACATACTTTAAAACTTCAAATGTTTTGGTTTGCATTGTCTTATAATTTTTTATTATTATTATGCTTGAATATATTTCTTGACATGCATTCAATCACTTTCATAGGCCAGCCAATGTGCCAATGGATGCACTGGAAGTATCACTTCATGTGAGTCTAGCCTATGCTCGAATTAGGTCAGGAGTAGGAGTAGTTGTTTTCTTTTCTTGGTTGTTTTCTTTGAATTTCATTGCTTTGATTTACTTTCCACTCCACTCTTTTATTTATTTATTTATTTTTTTCAGTTATAGGGTATTTTTTGCATGAGAGAATGTTTGGCTTCCAAGAAATCATGGTGAAATCTGATAGGAAGTTGCATTACTATCAACACTTGGTTTTCTATTTATCCCCCATCTTTTTGTGAATCTTGCATCCTTTTAGTCAATGATACTCTAATAGAAAATGCGTTATTTTTCAGAGAAAATCACAGTGAAATCATGATGTTTGAAACTTTAACTAGTACTTCCTACTCTAATTGATATTTTATCTTTTTAGTTAATCCTTTTAACCGAAGTCGAGTCGAGTAAGGAGGGGAGGAAAACCTTAACAAGTATGTCAAAGGTGTACATAGATATCCTTATTTAAAGGAACCACCTCTTATTCTCTCAATAATTTTGTATCCCTCTTCCTCCCCATGAAATAAATAAGTGCTCATGCATAGTTCTATGAACAAAATGAAAAAAATGAAAAATAATGAAAACATAAAATAAAGGGCGGAAGAAGATAAAGGCTTCCTATGTAGAGAGGTGAAGCAAGAAATTCTATAGGGGTACTGTCTAGGTTCATTGGCAGAAAAGAAGTGTTTGTGTTCCTGAAGTGACTCCGTCAGGGTACTATCCAGGCTTGCTACTAGCAGAGCAACACCAGAGATGAAAACTAAGATTTTGACAATTTATTTCACTTCTGAATTTCTATACTCCTCATCCCCAATCGAAACAAATCAATTTTACTTGGCTTGGTTAGTGTTCAACTAATGAAGAGAATGTTAGGGACTATGTATTTAACTCAAAATCAGTGAAGAAATTGTGGTAATCGATGAAATGAGCAATAATTCTAGAAGAGTGAGACCGGTTTTGTATGAAACAAGATCCAAGTAGAGAGCTGGATTCTACCAGTGTGTCACCAAGTGTTGTAGTGGCTACAACCATCATCTAAAGTTTTTCATATGCTTCGATTTTGGAGCCTTCCTTCCTATCTGCAAGAGCTTATCTTGCATTCTTATCAAGTATTCATGCTTTGATTGAGACTTATCATTTTCATATGTTCTTGTGTTTTATTTTTTTCACAATCAAATAATATTTCTAAGTCGCAAGCTAACCCCCTAACCTAGTCTTACACCAGTTCTAGACTTGCCTCCAGAAACTACTCAATCCATTAGGGAAAGCTAGCCTTGATGATTGGAATTGCACAATCATGACTATAAGATCTTCCTTTAGCTGAGAAGTTATTCAATCACGGATGGAAGCCTAACACTGAGCCTAGAAATTGCGCAAATCCTTCCCTTGAGCTTAGAAATTGTGAAATGCACTAAGTCAAAAAGTTGCCTAGTTCCCTTGGATTATGAAATATTTCCTGGTAGCATACATGGAAATTTTCCCAAAAAATAAAAAAGTAAAAAAGCTAAAAATCGAAAAATCACCCCTAGAAAATAGGGATCCATTATTAGTTTCCTAAAGGAGGTGCATTTTCTATTTTTAGAAACTTTTAGTAAGTGTCACTTTTTCCTTCATTTTAGGCATGCACATCATAAACCCTAATTCACTCAAATATATCTAATTTATCCCGCTAGAGCTCATTTTCACATTAAATATTGGAGCTCCAGAATTTCCAAGGAGATCAAGGAAAATTTGGTGTATTCATCGTCGCTTTTCTAGGTGAGTTTCACTTTTGTCATCTTTTGACGCTTCTTCTATTGTTTTTTTCATTTATCTTCTATGAGTGTTGTTTTTCCTATTGCTCTTCATGGTTTTTGACATTTTAAACTATTTTAGCTTGTATAAATGTTGTTTCAAGTTTTTGTTTTCCTTTCACAAGTGTCGCATCAATCTTCTTGTTTCTCCGTCGATGGTTGTCATTGCAGCGACTCTCTTATTTTATTTTCCTTCCATTTGTTAAAATTTTTCGCTTGATATACATTAATTCCTTCATGCTTATTCATATCTACTCTCATACTCACATCATCGCTTAGATCTTCTTTTCTCCCACAGTTTCACCAGGCAGATCAACACTTTCCCTTGTCCATTTTTCACTTTTCCCAACTGGGAATTGCACAATACTGAGGATCAATCTAAGAGATTGGCCTCTGAGATTGTGAAATGCATAATACAAGTTGGCCCAAATATTCATTTGATAGTTTTAGGGCTCAATATTCCACCTTTCCCATTGAGAGTGTGCAATGTACAATCTCTCCCAGTCACTGTTGAGGCTGGACTACGCATTGCACAATATCAAGACTATGTTTGAACCCTTGGCTATTGGGATTGTGAAATGCATAGTTCCCATAGCCAGTATCTCTCACCTAATCTAGAAAATTATGCAATCCTTATCTCTAGCTTGTCGGTTTGCTTCATGATATTTCCTTGATGTTAGATTGAAAAAGCCAATGTTTGCTTGCCATGAATGCCTTTTCTATCCCACAGGTACCACATTTGTTGAGCACTTATCCCCAGTAGTCATTATTACCATGGAACCCAAGAGTGCTGCTTCAAAATATACCACCGAAATCAGTATCGAGGAAGAAGTTGAGAAAACGCCAGTAAAATTTCCAGTGTATGCAGACACTCAACTCTTTGCGGAAAAGGGGTCAAATCTAACATGGAAGATAGTTAAAGATGATTTTTTAGCAAGGGAAGTTGAGGCAGATCTAGAGGAGCGATAGGAATATCTCAGTGTTCAACATTTAAGATTATATAGGGTTGCTTCAAGATATCCAACATTCCCATGTGCAGATGTCATGAGCTATATTGTTTCACACATTGATGTGAATACCATGACCTTAAAAAATACCAGCGGACAAACTATTGGTACTTTTACTGCAAAATATTATCATTCTATGTATCATTTTCCATAGCTAGAAACACTCATGGACGTAGTTTCATTCCTCCAACAAATATGTGAGAATGAAGCATATTTTTAAAGTTTTTGTGAAATAGCCATCAAAGTTTCGACAAACGCCCACCAACACATACAATACAAAGTCTCTCAAGAGGGCCTACCATCTCTTGGTCATCGTAGCTTGCAAAATATATGGTCATCATATCACATACACTTATCCTGAAGGGTGGTAAATATTATTAAACCATGTGGTTAATGGTGGGAATTCATTCAACTAGTCATATTTGTTAGCTCATTAGTTGAGAATCCATGTAGAAAATTACCAGAATCCTCCCAAGGGTGGGAAAGAAAAGTTCTATATGTCTGCATACTTAGTTTATGCGCTCTTTGCAAAAAATCAATTTCCTAACATGAACTGGACTTGGACACCAAGAGACCTTAACATGCACATCTACTGCAAACTTCACTTGGATTGAAATAATCGAGGATTTATGGAGCAACTTACTGACCACTTCATCATTTTTCTATACAAGCTTATCTTTCAAGAAGATCCACCTTACATGTCACGTAGAGAAATGGATAAAATATCATATATATCATATTGGTTTTCATCACCAGATGGCACCCTCCTTAGAATGTTCAGTGCTCAAAATTCACTGCATGTTTTTCCAAGTTACGTCGCTAAGAAGCTTTTCATGTAAGAAGTGTCATATCATCTCCCCATAGGGTTGTCATCAGACTTCCATAGTATGAAGAAAGCACCATGGCCCACTCTTCCTTTGCAAGTTGGATTGTACGAGATCAAGAACCTTAAGGTCACATACACCAAAGGAAAAGAAATAGATAAATTTGAATTCAGTACCCGAGACATTAATTTGTACGATCCATGTGGTATTTGCAAGGACCACTTTTGGGGAATACACTAATAGTGGATTAGCATGGAATTTCGTTGGCTAGAGGAGGAACCATGGAAGAATTTATACAATGCATCCAAACTCCGCGAGCCAGTTAGTATAATTGGTACTTCATAGGTCACTCCATATAGGGAAGCAACACCAAAAGCAGTGCCAGCAGAAGGGAGAAACCTCATGTAGGATAAAGGAAAGAGAAAGGTTGCAGATAATCCAGGGGGGAAAGAAATTTTAAGATGAAATAAGATCCACTTGTTATGAAAATGGATTTATCCATTGAGGAAAATAGGAGACAGGGATACTTATAGTAGAGCAAAGGAGAAGAGAAGAACATAGGAGGAGAATGGAGGAAGAGAAGAAGAAGAAAGAACAATAAGAGAAGTAGAAGCGTAAAGAAGAAGAAATGAAAGGTTCCATAGAAAAATAAAAATCATAGAAGTAATCTGAAGAGAAAGAAAAAAATTAGTTAGCCAACAACATAGGGGGAGAGCGGAAAAATGCAGGATCGGGAGCTTGCTTGGTATATTGAAGAAATTATCGATATTGTGGACATGGAGCAGGCACGAGAGCCACAAAATAAGGATGTCAACCTCATGTCAAGTGTACAACAGGTCAAAAATCAGTCTCCAAAACCTCTAGTAGCTATGTTAGTCCCGAACTAGGGATAGGAAGTTGTCCCTCTTGATGATGATTCGGTCATGGACACATACAATATTTCGTATGATGAACTCCATAAGAAGATTGTAAATGTGTGTAGAAAGCACTCTATGGATGACCTCACATCGCCTTCATTCATCATAGAGAGGGTGATAGTGGTGAACACCAACAAGAATCTAAATTCTATTAGCAAAGCCAACTTGGAATTTGTAGGTGCAGCAAGATCAAACACTCAGTATTTGACGGCTGAGAATAAGAAATTGGCACAAAACTTACAAGTTGCCCAGCAAGAGATAGAAAAACTCCACACAACAGCATAGAATGCATCTTCCAAATAGGTATACTTGGAGGAAATGAGAGCTGTGATACTTGGTGAAGTATCAACACTTGGAGGTACCATGCGAGACTTCTATGAGGAGCATATAACCATACATAAGGAAGTTGTCCACTTGCATGGTTTGTAGCAGTAGAGAAAATACTTTTTCAAAAAACTTAAGAGTTTACAATTTACCATTCTCACCATGCATGTATGGGCAATGCGATTTTTATACTGCAAATGACCTCCTCATCAGCTCAGAGGAGAAGGATACATGGATGGAAGAAATTGACCAAGACATAGGCCTATTTTGCCATGGTAACACACCCTAGAAACTATCAAGCTAAGTTATAAAGGATTTCCTAATTCCTGTATGGAGTGTTAGTGCCTAGGTTAATGCCTTGTTTTACCTAAAGGGATGCATTACCCATGTTCCGTGAAAAATTAGGGTCAGATTCCGAGTTAGCTAACTGACATTTCCGGCTTTTTCTCAAAGATTTAGTCCAAAAATCTAGTAACCTACGGTGTAGACCTCTGATTAGACATTGCTAAACCTAACTAAGCATCCAAAGAGGGAAAAAAATACAAAAGCATGGAAACATCATGTATTTTTACCTATTCAGAGTAATGGAGAAGAATGACAAGGTTTTTCCCCCAAACTCTTATAAATTGGAGGCAAGGAATCATTGTCAAGTTTGAAAGGTTGATTGTGTAAGGATAAAAATTTTGTTAGTGTGAGGTTTCATTGTTGGCATAGTTCATTAAGAGCTATTTGCCCAAGAATTGTCACACTAGGATATTGGAGAGAGAGAGCTTGGAGTTGAAGGACCGAGGGAGGCTTGACCAAGGTGATGGTTGTAACCCTCCTTCACTCAATATAATAGAACTGCCTCTATTTTTTCCACTTGATATCTTATGAATGCATCTATTTAATTATTTCTGTAAGGTATATGTTATAAGTGGGCTAGAATTATATTAGTTCATGTTTGATTATATGCTTGTATTTGATTGTTTATTATGATAACACTGTGAATATTACTAGTTTTGTTGTTTTCTTGTAGGATTTAGACTTGGAGCTAGTGAGGCAGGCTTCCACCACACTACCTTGAGTTCTCCAACATATGGGCACCACACATCAACGTAATCCTTCTCTATTTCACATTATCAATCAAATACTTGTATGAACATGCATATGTTGTCTTTGTAAATGTTGCAACTAATCTGACTGTCTGCCTTGGGTCCCGAGAAGGCCCGATAGGAATCTTACTCCAACTACCACCTGTGCATTTTACCCCTAAGAAGAATTGGTGACTCCACTGGGGATGAATCCTTAGTTCCTAGGTTTTATTTTGAACTCTTGGTTCTCTCCTTCTATCACTTCTCATTCTTCTCACATCCATTTTTGACTATTGGGTGTGGTCTACAACCATCTGAGTTGCTCAAAGTTTTCATATCATGCCTTATCTGACCCTATTTTCCAACATAGCCTCTGTAACACACCATGTATGTGCACCCCAGAGAATTTAATGTTGATCATGCTTATGAAAACTGCGCTAGTCAAGCTATTAACGCAGTGTACTCTCTGCTGGAGAGCATTACTCAACCCAAACCTTACTATTTCAACCCCTGTTGTGATTTCCTTGGCTGTTACGTTGCTGGCTGTCAGACTGGTTCCCGAAACTGAATCTCTGTGCTTGGTTTCTTGGTTTCTTGTTGGAATACTAGTTTTTATTTCTAGAAAATCTAGCCTAGCTACATTTACTATTTTAAAAGAGAAAAAGGAAAAAAAATATTTTTTAATTTTTAATTTTTCTGATATAGTTGATTACATTCTATAAAATATTGGGTTAAATAGTTTTTAGAGAGCATTGGTATCTATATCTTTCATATGCTAAACTGCATTATTGGATATGTGTTGTTTCATGGATGTATAAATGAATTTCTCCTTGCATAGTAACTCTTTGATCGAACTAAATTGAAAATCATTTTATGCATGGTTTGTGTTAGTCACATAAATTTCATACGTCCAATCCCCCTCTGAAGAATTAAATGTAGTTACACTAAAATTAAGTGCTTAATAAAATCAATCAATAACTCTTTTATGAGATAACAAAAATATTAGTTTAGGGTAGGATCTTGGGATAGGTAGAGTGAGAAAATTGTCCAAGATCGTGAAACTTGAAACTAGTGTCATTAAAGAGTAAAAACATTATTGCGCTCACACTATGGGGACTGCTCCCCTCACAAAGGAGTTAAACATGAGACAAAATTGGTGTGTGAGAGAAGGAATCCCACCTTCAATGGCATATCCAATGGGAATTTTTTGTATTGGGGTTCCCTTTGGGGATGTTCAAACTATATCGAGGATCTAGGTGTTCTTCCCATACACCATGTTGTCCACGACTGTGACCCCCATGGTAGTGTCTATGATTTTAGGTATCCATCATTTCCATAATTTAGGGACAAACACATGGTCACTGGGGTGGGATGCCCTAGTACCTAACATGAACAAACCTACTCTGTATTCGGTTTTTGGGAAGGTGCTCGTATTCATGAGAGTACTTGGCCCCGTTATCTGAGGTTCAAGTGAAGCTCAAGAGTAATATTAACTATACATATGACCAAATCTCTCAGTATGCTATTGTGATACTAGTTTTCGTCTCCAGTGAATGGTAGTTCTTAGATAGGGTCTTTCCCCTTTGGCTTCTTTCTGATTGACTTTTAGAGTTATTTTATTTTCTAGGTGTTGGCCTGATTATCACTGGGACTTTATAATATATCACATTAAAATTTTGATAAAATTTGTTGGTCATTGTGGCATCCTTCGACCCTCATCATATGTCTAGGCAGAAAATAGGTCTTCCTCCATTGAACTTGGAGTATTTTTCGAGGCTTGGTGACCCATATTATTTTTCAGAAGAAGAGTCTCTAGTGTCGAACCCTATTTCACACATTACTTCCCAAGATACTATATTGCCTGAGGATCCTTTCACTAAAAGAGTTGTATGTCCTTATCATCCTCCTCTCTCTGACCCTCTTGGGCTTGTGGTGATTCAGGATGAATTAGTACCTACGATGTATTTACCTACACCCATATCCAATGTACAACTGGCGACCAATGGGTTGTTGGCTCAGGTGGCCAACCTGGTTTCACCTCCACCACCCCCGTCTGTTGTGATTTCTTCACAACTCTCTATAAAACTTATTATCTAGAATATTCATGGTCCCAACAACTTGGTTACATTTCCTGTGAGTGTATTTCTAAACCTTCTAGCCTCCACTCCTTTAGTGTCTTCTACTGGACTTCTGGCTACCGCTTCTACTAGCGTAACTACCACAATTCCTTTCAGTAACACTTTTGGTTGGAATCCCTTGTTGAGTTCGAACCCCTTGGCCTTGATGCGAGGGGGTAGTGTTACCAACACATATGTGTCAGGGGGAACTTTGATACCCCTCCAATCCATGGGACAAGCAGGTCCATCCATTTTTAATCCAATTCCTCTTAGTGGTCAACCTTTTGGTGTAGGTTGTTGGAAATACTGAGAGGGGGGGGGGGGAGTAGATACGATATTCCTTTCAATTAGAGGATTATTTAATCTTCAATTATTATCGGTGTTTTTACAATGATAACAAAAAACAAGAGGAACACAAATGCACCCATTTTTAAAGGTGGAAACCCACTGCGGGACAAAAACCACCTAATTCTTTTCTAATAATTCTTTAATATTCAACTCCAATTGAAAATAAAGCTCCAACTTCCTAGAATCTAGAAAAGCATTCTTCTCCAGCTCCCATTGGATGGATGCTCCAACACCTGAGATTCTTCAGTAGTCACCTGAATGTATGCCCCAACACCCAATGAGCTACAACTCACCCTAGTACCACCCTACCACCCTATAGAAGAATAAAATAAAAATGGACTCCCGTACGAGGGAAAATGGTCCACTTTACAATGATATAGAATGACGTAGAAGAAGAAGATATACTAGACCATAACCCCAAATTTGACACAACCACCTAATGATGATCCTAGACCTCCCAACAATGCCTCTTCAACCCTTGGCAGATAGACACTAGTACAATTTTTACAATAATGTATTTACAATGACTAAGTACAATGATACCTTTACAATGATTGTATGTAGTGCTGCCCACCTGAAGACTTCATATGATGAACTTCTTGCTACTGTTATGCACCTTGGTTGCTTCTCTTGTCATGCTACCCTCTTTTGCACCTTGCTTTGCTTTTCCGCCATAGAAATTCTGGTCCTTTGCAATCCTTGACAACACATGATCTAGCTTTTTCTTGCCTTCTATGAGCTCGATATTCAATCTGGTGTATCTCTGTTATTGCAAATCCTAAATATATGATTTTCAGTCTTGTAGTATTCCTCTAATTTATCTTTCCAATGCCACAGGTCTGACCCAATTTGGATTCTTCAAGAGAGATTTATACCCAATTTCTCACAATTCCCTAATTATGGACTGTTTCAGCAGAGCGCACTTGTATGGCGTGCCACGTGTCACTATTTCTTCATTTGGATCTGAAATTGATAGAGTGAAAATTAAAGACTATGAAATATCTGCCACATTTTACGAAATTCCAATCTGATACTCAGAGAGAGAGTTATAACGAATTTACCAAGGTCACTTCTTTGAGATGAATTTTAGGAGCCTGCAAAAACCATGACTTCCAAAGATCATATCTCCAAAAATATTGCACACCATGATCTAAAATGTTTACTAAATCTTCCTCGGGATTTTTTCTTTACCTCATAAAAATTTCAGCTTCTGACCCTTCGTAGAAAAAAATTTAGAGCGAAAATTCCATGATGACCTGTTTTAGATGGCCGAATCCCTTACATAAGGAGGAAATGAAGATCACAATTTATATGAATGCTTAATTTGAGAGGGGCTTCAATAAGTGAACGTGGGAGGGATTTTAGGAGCTTAAAAAATATTAATTATGACTTTTAAATGACCTATGCCCCAACCCCATGGGGTTTTAGCCCACTAACTGGGGGTACAAACTTCAAACATGAATATCTCTCAAACTGTGAAGAATTACAGGGCATGCCATATATCAATGGAAACATCTCGACAAGTAGAAACCATCAAAAGAATTATTGACCTAGAATATATTAATTTGGTAGGTTAAAATTCCCAAGCAATATTGGGTTAGCCCCTGGTGCTGCTTGGGTTGACATCAATGACAACCGCTAATCAACATAGGGTCTATGCCAAATGTGGATTATGCTGCCACAATATGCCATAAGAAAAAAAAAATCGCGTCTATTTGGGAAGCCCTTCCCCAAACTCAATTGGGACATGGGGGGAACTATTACCCTAGGGATAACTAGCCTTTTCCCCCATAGTTTAATAAGCCTTATGGACATCCACCTTACATCCCTACACCTCCACTACCTAGAAACTATTATTTGACGAGTCCTACATATCCAATTGGGAACACTTTGATGGGGGGACCCTATGTTCCTATTGGTCAACCAACATCTCCTTGGAAAAACTCAGGTGAAACCAAACAATTTCCATTTTTGGCAACTTTAGGCATCCCTAATCTGTATAAATTGACCAACGATCCCATTAGTCACAACCCGCTTTGGTCTCTTATAATGCATAATATTCCTTCAGATATCTCTAATTTTGATGGGAAAAAAGGGATGACATGTCCACACATGTCACCACTTATCATATATCGTTTATTTATAACTCCATAGTGGATGGTATTATCCGGCTTAGACTCTTTCCTTGTACCCTCACAAGCAACGCTGGAAAGTGGTACATCAAGTTACCATGAGTTGCAGTTAACACATTTTGTGCCTTAGGAATGGAATTCCTCAAACACGTTCTGCTCCCTATCTGTTACGAAATTGAAACTAAATTTATAACCACGTTGTAGCACGACACTTCCACCCACATCTCTGATCACATCCATTAATGCAGGCGTAGGTGGAGGCTTTTTAAGGCCCCAATTCTGGATCATCTATTAGTATATTGGTTCTTAAAGTCACTTCTTCCTCCCATTGCTAAGGACATTGCCTTAGATGTGATCTAGGTCGATATTGGTGGCCACCCACCTATTCCACTAGGGCCCCCACCATTGTTTCTTTATTTTTTTTCAGTTTCCTTAATTGTAGCACGGTTTACTATTTTTAGCATTTTTTCAGGTCCTGAACTTCTGGAGTCGTTTTGAGGCCCTAAATGATGTTTTTTGGAAACACTGGGAGCAACATGGAATTTACTTTGATATTCTTCACATAAAAAATTTTAGTCCTTGGATATATCTTTATAATTAGGTATTGTGCACATCAAATGAAAATCGTATTCCAAATTTAGGTCCTTGGGAAGTTGATGTACCAATTTACACAAATGGGGCCCATAGTTTTGGTGCTTCATATCCTAGGGTTATCTTTTTGGATGTTTAGGGTTTTCCCTTATTTCTCAATGATAAATAGTCCCTCAACCCTCACTTTAACATAGTTCAGAGGCTTGTAGCCACCACATCTCTTCTGAGAGATAAGCTACCAATGCCCTAGCTAGTTATTTCCATTCTATCTATAAGAAGATTTTAGTTCTTTGATATTAATGAAATGAAATCTTATTTTCACTTCATCTTTATATTTATGGTTATACGTGTATTCTATTTCATTCCTACATAAATTTTGATCAGTGGTATCATAGAATTCTACTCTTTCTTGATCCTTATTTTCATGTCCCCATGGAGGTCGGGGTATAAGGAGTTAGGGCTCGATCTAGTTGAACCTTTGCAAGATCAGCCTCACAAACCCTGATGGCCGCCCATGGGGGATGAAAAGAAATATGAGGGAGTAGGAGATCCTATCAAAATATTTCTTTAGAAGGCCCTCAAAAAATAAATGAACGAGATGATGGATAACTTTTCCTAGATCCTTCAATGACTACCCTTTGGGGCGTATATGCATCCAGTAGCCACTCTGGAGGCGCAACTCCTTTGAAGGTAAAACTAAAATTTTAAATTCCCATATTTGACGTCCAAATAAATGTAGAAATCATAGATATATGATTGAACCTATTAAAAGTATATTTCTCAGTTCATAAATTTTTCGACTAGGAGAAGATTATTTTTTCGCTCCTCAAAGTCGCCCCCCATGTCAAGGACTAGTGGGAAACCTACTGTCAGAAAAAGGATGAGGGGGAACCCTCTCAGTTCTCGGTCGTACCCACTTGGAATTATTTATAAGATGCCATCAAGGAAGAATATTATCATGTGGGGAGCTATTAGGACAAGTATATACAATGGACTACAATGCGGCAACAAAGGGATCAAGATGTGCATGAGCTAACGAATTTTTTACACACCTTGTGTGCACAAATTTGGGTATCAAATATTCAAAGAAACATTTGGTGTTGAACTACCGTAGTTTTATGCATATATACATTAAGGATGAAATGGATTTCCTTGACATTTCCTTGCTTGGTACGACATACAGGTATGCTACCAATATTGAGTAGAAAATCAAACAGAATAAGCGAGACTTTGGATTTATGAATCAAAAGCAAGGGAAAGGTGCCCATAAACCATAAAAGAAAGGAAAAATCCAAGGCATGGCGGCCCAATACAAGCCGCCAAAGACACAAGCAAATAACAACACTACGAAACCGAAGAAGGACATGGGAAAGTGGTGTGAGTTTCATAAGAACTCTACTCACAACACAAGTGAGTGTTAGGAAAAGTAGTCACTGGTTTCCGAGATGAAGGCTTTTGAATCAGATGCATGTTCTAACTCTAATTCAAAACCCAACAAGGGGGATGACAAAGGGAAGCATATTATCGATGCAAAGCCTAACTCCACCATTGCCATGATGAAGATTCAGAAGGAGGAGCTGGAAGATCCAGAGGAGGAGGATTGTCTCTTCCACTCCTAGATGTGGGTAAAGGGTTCCCTGCTAAAGTTCATTATCGACAGCGGGAGCCAAAATAACCTCATTTCAGTAGAGATCATTGTATTGGTGTGTTTAGTACAAGGGTGTACGAAATTCACCAGTGTTTGGTGGGAGTGATTTCTAGCCTATAATCAATGTCACAGAGAAAAAATGGGTTGTTAGATGGTTATTAAAGCATCATAACATGTAGAGAAACTAGTTATAAAAATAGCATACTACAAAAAGAGGAGGAAACAAGAAACAAAAAATACACATATAACGCAAGCTCAATATCGAGTAAACGAACTAATAATACCAATGGAGAACAAATCCGCTTTTATTAGCCACTGGTGGTAAAAAGAGGTATAATTCTAAAACACTCATAGTGAGTCCTTAGAGCTATGGAGCTCTAATACTCAAAGCAAGTAGGGATCTTCCCTTAAGCTTTTTGCATGCCTCTCTCTTCTCTTCGAATGAGTGATCGGATAATGGAAAATTGATGCACCTATCCTTTGGGATTGAGATGTTGGATGGCCAAAAAATGAAGCCCTTCACTCCTTTGTTTCTTGGACAACACACTACTGGTTTTCTCGTGTGAAATTTGTCCAGCATAAAAATGCATTTTAAATTGTTCTTCTCATGGTGGTATTTTATAGGAAAAATTCAACTCTTCTTCCCTCTCTTGGTACAATTGTGGATAGTGACCCAAGAGTGGTGGTTGATATTGTGTGCTCACTTGAGGTCTCAAGGTGGCTCTAGGTAGTTGTCCTTGGGAAACCTCAAGTGGATAATCTTCTTCCTGAAGTGTGCAAAGTAGTCCTGGATGGTGACCTTCCACCATACCCATGACCTCACGGCTTATTGAGGGATAGCCACGGAGACTTGTGCTACTATCGAATAAAATGGTGTGCGAAGCGCTTTGTGCTAGTGTCTTCTGTGCGCAACATAATGTTTTTTCCTTTTGACCTCAGAGAAAGTTAAATTTTCCAGATTCTGTAATTTTTTTCCACCCTGTAAATCCTTCTGCTTGAAATTTCACAATGTCCTTTTCTTGTCTTATTTTCTAGTGATAAGAGTTTCCCCCTAATGTGTGAGGTCTAGGAAGAACTATATAGCCAAAATAAATTATAGTTTCTCTTCTGTATAACCCATGTTTAGAGAGAGAGAGAGAGAGAGAGAGAGTAACTTATGTGCAACCTAAGGTTGGAGACCCCTTGCTATGAGTAAAAGAGGGACCATGTTCTATCAGAAACCTACAAGGGATAGCATAAATATAGTAAATACAATATTTTGATGAGGCGGGAATGTCCCATGGTCATGATGCATTGGCTAGTTAAAGCCTATCTAACAGATAGAGGTTCTATCTGTGTCACTTATATGGTAGTGATCTACTAATTTGGTTGATGACGTCGATTGTTGATGCCCTCAGGGGTTTTTTTTCTTTGACAGTAGGTTGAATGTAGTGCCCACATGCATAATCTTGGTATGAAATTTTTTATAATAAATTCTCATTATGAGATGCTTATAATGGCATGGGTCTTCGACAAATTCTGAAAAACCGAGATGGTTGTGAAGTATGATACCATCTCGACATGAAAGATTTTGTTGTAGTCCAATGTCAGGAGGATCGATGACATCAATGGGCAATGATGATTCCCATAGTGTCATCTGAGGATGCCCCTATTGAGGTAAGGAGCCATCCAAGGTACTACTTCATTTTTGGAAAATGGTTGTTGAAGTCGACAAGAAGGAAGATTCAACCAATTGAGAGAAATACTAATGCAAGGGTCTAGAGTCTGTGATATGATAGTTTAACATAGGAATGATGGAGAGAAATGGCTAAAAAATGATGATGGGAGTTCAGTGGCCCAAGGTCAGAGCTTGAAAAAGAAATTTGGCAGCAGTCATAACGATTTCTGATGAGGAAATCCCTGGACTCAATAGGACATCTAGGGTCGGTATATGTTTTTTATGAATGTCGTGGTGGCTTTGTGTGAAAGGTGTGAAGCTCTGACCAAGCGTGAATATGGACTACTGCCAGGGGAGAAGAGTGGATGGATGGGTAGGGGATGTTCTCCTTAAAAATCCTTGTACACTTGAAAAAAGAATGTAAAATGGGCTTGGATTGTAAAAATGCAGAGATGGGTGCCCCAAAAACATGAAAATGATTTCTCACTGATGATGTGAGGAAGGTGTTTTTTCTGAGGGTGGGGGCCTCATTGGTTAGTCTCAATGCGAGGGTGGTGAAGTGGATGGAAAATATCGCAGATGGGCTATGCTTATGGAGGGATGGCAGGCCAAATGAGAGACGCGGTGTTTCGTGTTCGATCTACTTGCGAAAATGGTAGTCTGGGGAAGGGGTTTTATCGTGATATGGAAAAAATTTACTTGACACATGATCGATGGATGAACATGAAGTGCTTCCCTGACTGGGGTGTTATGGCCATGGAATCATAATTTTTTATGAATGGTCTACTTGAGTTATGGAAGCCATGGAGGGGGAGGCTCTATCGATTGATGAGAATGTTTATCATGTGCAGGGTGGGGAGATGATAAACATGGTCGGGTTTTTGGAACCTATGGTTGATTCTTGTGGAGAAATGATGTCAGGATATGCAAAGCTTCTCTAGGACTCTATCATGCTGAGGGAAGAATGATACCTGCTCTAGGAACTTCAGTGACTAGGGAAATAAGTGGTTTGTCATACTGTGTAATACCTGCAATCAATACCCCAAGTGAAAGCATATTTTTCATTCAAATATATTGACAAATGTGTTGAATGAAAGAACGATAAGAGAGGGCATACTTGTCAGAACTGAAAAAAAATATTTTTTCAGAGGTGTGAATGTGTGAATCTTCATTTGGGTGTTATGAGGTTCTGATCACTGTGTTTCTCTCAGTTTCAAAATTGGGCTTTCTGAGCTCCCGTTATGGTCCCTCAAATAATTTGAAAAGGGTGATATACAGGTCAATATGGCTCATTTCAGTTCATTTGTGTCATTTGAGAGTTGTGAGGTCAGAGCTTGCTGTCGAGCCTTTCTTACCGTTATGATCAGTTTGTGTACCAAGGATTTGCATCGTTAGTGCAAGGTAGGACCCTAAATGTCCAACATTTTAATTTTTTCAGTTTTACTGTGTTGGGGTCCATACAATTTAGGTTTTTAGGACCCCTACTAGTTTTTGGCCTTGACCGCGCAGGTGATCGATGTTCATGCATGGAGTCTCTATGGGAATTTGAGGATTTCTGTGGAGATTTTTCTCCTATTGAAGTTTTTTCACATGAATTTTGTGTCTGTGTAAGATACAGACGCATGGTCAACGCGCCTATTTGGGAAACAGGTGCGGTGAAAAGCCAAGGCAATTTTTGAAAAAAAAAATGGATTGTTTTTTTAGTTTTGATGTCATTGATGTGCTTCTGTTTGGTGAAGGGATGTTGTGGACAGAGCGATACTGGACAGATCTTCATATGGAAGTGGAACAGGATGAAAATTCCCACGGGTTATTGGCTCAGTGGGGTCTGCTCAAATTTCTTGAGAATGACCTCCTGAGGTCGCAAAATTTCCTACTACACTACCTGGTCTATTGTTGGAACATGAGGCGCAAGGTGATGGTTTTGTAAGGGCATGAAGTTCCTATATGTTTAGAGACAGATATATATTTTGTGGCTGGTTTTCTGCCTCAAGGTGAGGCACTTCCCCACCCACTCCCACCTAGGAGGGTGTCTCTCTGTCATTCATCGGAGTAGCATTGTGGCTAGGTGCCCCTTTTAAAGGGGTGCATTCTTATATCCTCCATGAATGACCTATCCGAGAAATGTACTTTGGCTATGATCATGAAATTTACTGGGTCTTCATTGCTGCATAGGGCATTGAGACCTCAGATCAGTGTTTTGCACCAACTTTGGGCCGGAAATTTCTTTGACTAGGCCTCTCATGTTTATGAAAATATGGTGTTGCAACTGGTGAAGGTCCAAGGAGGATATAAGCTATTCACATATGCTAGCATCCTAATTAGCATTATGTTTGAGAGGGTAGTACTTCTATGACCCATTGTGCCAGTTCCTATGGGGTTTAACCATGACCCTTGGATGAGGTGATGGGCGCCGATGATGCCTTGAGGTGGGGGAGGAGAGGTGGGTTGCTATTTGAATGTGACCACAGAGGCATGGTTTTAGGCTAACACTCAGATGTTCCTTGAATTTCCATACTCTGGGATGGACTTTCGGGGAGATCTGGATATGGGTCTTCATGCTGGTTACACATGGGGACCTGCATGTATGATTTTTTAATGTTTTTTTTGCATATGTTGAGTATTTATGATGTGTGTATTTGTATGTGTATTATGGTGACACTGACACTATATTTTTTTCTCTTGCAGATGTGGGAGCAGTTGGACGACCTACTGCTCGACTGGTGGGACACCATCCCATTCGAAGGGTTCCAGGTGGAGGAGCTCAGCCCTAGGCTAGGGGGCAGGGTGGAGATCCAGGGTAGCCTCAAGGTGGAGGAACTAGTGATGGTGACGGCCCCTCTGGGGAGGGTATGTAATTTTCCTAAATTAGCATGCAGCTAATAGGAATATTAATTTTGCTCTTAACATATAGCTAGATGAATAAATGGGTAAGGAGGCCCATAAGTATCTTAAGTAGGTATAAAATCCCTCTTAATGTGAAAAGGGATCATGTTTATAACTGGATCAAGCACCCTCATGTGTGAACAAGGGCTAATATATGTGGACAAGGTCAAGTTTGAACAAGTCAAAAACACTAATGTGGGAGGAGTGGATCATTAATAAAGACAACTCAATGTGAATGAGGATCAATTTAACTAGTCATAATGAAGACACCTTGGGTGTGAAAGGAGACTATGCATGAAGACTAAGTCATGGTTGACCAATTAAAACAACGTTGTAAATAGAAGAGTGGGACTAATGGAGACAATGTAATTTTGGAGGAGGAGCCTTTGCATGGAAGTAACCTCATAAATGGGTGGGACCCATGGTGAGGAAGCTCATCATCTATATAATTGAGGGAATGGCAGCCTTATGGGATATTATTCATAATATGATTTGATGATTGGGTCTGTTTAGACTTATTGCATGCTTCAGCTATTTAGCTAAGTTTGCTGCACTATTTAGTGCAAGGGTTTTCTCATGTGGGAATTCCCCACTCTTGCTTGGAGATCTTGTTTAAGAAATATGAGAGGAGCTTTCTGGACTTCATTTCCACCATCCATCACTTTTCCAAGAATTCACCTACAGCTACAACATAGTTCCTTGCAGAAACTGCGTTATTTCTTAGGGTGTTGCAGTGCAAGGGTTTTAACCCCTGTATTTTGAGCTAGTTTCCCTGAAGGAGGATCAACCTTTTTCCTAGAAATCTAGTAGGAGGAGCTACAACCATTTATTTAAATGATCAGCCATATTTATTCAGTGCTTCAGCCATACAGCATGATTCAGCCATAGATCTACAGCATATACTTCTTGTACTTCATGTTTATCAAGAAGCCCTTGTCAGATCATCTTGGATTTTTGTAAAAGAGACTAGATCTCAATTTTTGAGCCCTATTTATTAATATAATAGCAGATAGGATTTTTATCTCTATTTATAAGTATAAAATCTCAATAAACTATGCTGTCACTTGTTGCAGTATTTCTGTGTTGTATTAGTCTTGGGGTTGCAGTGTTTTTGAGTTGTTTTAGGCATAGGAGGCCTATTTAACTATGCAAAAGTGATTTGTTTCTTATTTCCTTTTGTATTTGGTTGATATAATGTATGATATAGTGGATCCATGGGCTGAATTCATGTGTTTATGCATAAATTTCTGAAAAATTCATTTTTTGTGCATGTATTGCTAATTTCCCCATTTGGGAATATTACAGTGGTATCAGAGATCTAATATTGGCTTAGCCCGTGTAATTAAAAAAATTATGGAGAATTCTCATAGGAAGGAGAGGATCTACAAAATATATCAAATAAAACCCTTATTTTCTGAAGGGAAGAAGTTCTCAAAACTTCTTCTTCAAACTTTGCAGGGTATCAGTAAAGACATCAAAGAAATGAGGAGGTAAAAACATGGAGATCCCTCAAAAAGATCTGTACATGAGGAAAGCTCCAGTTCCTCATACTATGGGTGTGAGAATTCAACCACATCATCAAATTTACAACGCTCTACCAACCATGTGTTCATGATAAGTGAGATGGAGAAAGGAGATGTGCCAAAGAGGGAGACTCTTGGTGATTATTTACAAGAGTATGAATCTAAATCTAAGAGGTTCAAAGATCACTTGAACTTCCAAGGGTTTTGCAAGATAAAGGAGGAAAGGAGCACATGGGGAAAGCAGCATGGTGTGGGTAGATCCTTTCTATCTACTTTTGATGGCTCACCTAAATGTCCAGCTAGGGTTTGGGTGGAGGAGCTAAACACCTATGTGCAGCAACATCAAGTTTCTGAAGTTGAAGCCATTAAAGTAGCAGTGCTGAATTTTGGAGGTAAGGCTTATGCTTGGTGGTTGTTTGAGTCCTTTTCATTAAATAATTCAAATACATCTACTTATTAAAAGTTCATTAGAAGAGTAGTGGAAAGGTTTGATGAAATTTTTTATTAAAATTCTTTGATGGAGCAAATAAAAACAAAACAAACAAAATCTTTGCATAGGTTGGAGGGATATATAAACCCAACTCCATTTTAGAAAACCATTTAGGGGGATGAAAACTTGAATGAAACTTTGTCAAGGGAAATATCCCCATTGCATGAAGAGATTCCTCCTTCAAAGAAAGACCAAGATCTAGGGTCTATCATTGCTGGTGAGGGATTCTCAAACATTGATAAGGAGAAAGAGAAGGCTGGAGGTAACAACACTATCATATCAAGAGCACATCCAGTAACTCATGAAGAGGAAGATGGAGCATTTGCTCCAAGGAGATAAAATCTTGCACTCTTGCAAGGAGTTCCAAAGAATCTCACATATGGAGATCATGGTATAGTCCATGTGCAGCATGTGCCATCATTGTCAAATGGTGAGATCTTGAATATTTATGGAGATGAAGGGGAGGACAAGCATCATATGATGAGAAGCACACACCCCTCTCTGTTTCAGAATATTGCTGCACACAAGAAGTAGGAGGATTTGTGCAGTGAAGGCAAGGACAAATCAGTCCACACACATATACATCCTGCTCTATGCCTTGATATCTCTAAAACATGGAGGAATTCCACCAGAGAGACCCCGTGATTGGAAGATGCATAAAGTGTTCTCTCAACTTGGTGCAACAGTGACACATTTGGCTAAGGAAGGAGCCTTGGGAGAAGCTACTACAACGCTGAGAGCCTTTGATGGATTCCAAGGAGAAGTAAGCAATTTTTTGTTATGGAAATTTCCATCTCCAACTCAGCTATTTGCGTTGGAAAATGACTCAGAAATCTATAATGACATAAGCATGGTGTCAAATGGCCACTCCATGGCCTTGGAGTAGAAAATGATACCTCTACACATGATGGAGTTTTCTGAAAATGACAAGAGGGTATTACCACTCTTGCATGCATGGGAAAAACTATGGAGATTTTGGAAGGAAGAGACCTTTCAAGAGGATTTTGACTTATATATACTTCAATCTTGTCTTGAGAAAGATATTATATAAGAGAGGTAGGGTGGAGTTACAACACTCCCACATGTGACTTTGGCATTGAGCATGTCAAAGAGGAGAGCCATGACATGACAGGAGCTTCATTTCATATTTCTACAGTGTTGTCATTGTTGGGAAGCCTAGATCCATATTGGGAGTCCCAAATCTTGGTAGAATATTCCAAGAACCTCTTCACATGTAAGGTTCTTGATGGTAAAGTGATATATGGGAGGTATAAAGTGGTTGAGGGAGTTATTTATTCTCATGATCAAATCCATTTTACAAGAGACTCCAAGCTCAAGGATAAACTACTTAATGCAGCCTATCACATTAGAGCATACTATACTATCTTGGAGTGGGAAAAATTCAAAGAGGAGATGCACTATCACATGAGGAAGTGCATAGATTATTTGCTGGCTGAGGAGGAACATAGCTCTTCCAAAGAGTTATCATTACCACCTCCTTATTCATTGGGTGTGAGAGGGAGCTCATCCATGAGCTACCTCAGTAATTTAAACTATGTGTATGGTAAGGCTTGTATTTCCGAACATCATGATATATTTACTATATACTTGCATTTTCTTAACACTCATGTGCAGGGTATTGCTCCAAGAGGGGGCACTCTTCCTTATTGGCTTCATGGGCTACTTGGGGCCATGAGCAATGATGTTGTTCACCATTCCCTAGAATATTTTGGGGAGATGATGTATTCTTCATGGTGTGATTCATTAACACCAACCATCATACACCTTCTCCAAGCATGCAAGAAGAATGGGGCAGCAAGAAAGTGGTGGGAGAAACACTTGTTATATCAGATTCTATGGCAGTTAGCAGCAAAATTGATTTGGTTGCACTTGAGGAACCATTTTCCTTCTCCCTTATTACATATGGCAGCTAGCATGACTTTAATTATGATTCCATATGCTGAAGATGTTCTTACCTTTTTTGGGAACATAATTGGAGGGGAGACACATTGGTTGTATGTGTCCTTGGGGAAAGAAATTTCCCACACCTTTTACACTACATGCTTCAAGGGGAGCATGGGAGATGATATGGCCACTACAGTAGATCACTCATTTCTTTATGATGTGGGCCATGTGATTGTTTGGAGCACTTGGGACATGCCTCTCATGAGCACTTGGGAGGAGCTTTTCTATTAATTACCATGCTGGGAGGTGATTCATTTCATTTGGATGATATCATGGAGATGGGAGTCTCTCATTGGGAGTGAAGTCCCCTATGATTGTCATCACTTCTACCTTGAGGATGCCATTGATAAGCAAGAAGGTTTCCATATAGACCTTCCATTCTTTCATGATGAGAGCCATTCAGTTTATCCACCAAAGGCCAACATACACACTTGGAAGGAACCATTGGGAGAAAGAATTGTTGCAGAATATCTGAAGCAATGGTGGAGACTATTGGATGAGGAGGCCATAAGAGGAGGAGGGGATATTTTGTAGCACCATTGCACTTTCTTGAGGACAAGAAAAATTTGGGAGGGGAAGACTGTAATATTCCTAAATTAGCATGTAGCTAATAGGAATATTAATTTTTCTCTTAACATATAGTTACATGAATAAATGGGTAAGGAAGCCCATAAGTATCTTAAGTGGTATAAAATCCCTCTTAATGTGAAAAGGGATCATGTTAATAACTGGATCAAGCACCCTCATGTGTGAACAAGGGATAATATATGTGGACAAGGTCAAGTTTGACCAAGTCAACAACACTAATGTGGGAGGAGTGGATCATTAATAAAGACAGCTCAATGTGAATGAGGATCAATTTAGCTAGTCAGAATGAAGACACCTTGGGTGTGAAAGGTGAAAATGCATGAAGACTAATTCATGGTTGACCAAATCATATAGCAATGTAAGTAGAAGAGTGGGACTAATGGAGACATCGTAATTTTGGAGGAGGAGCCTTTACATGGAAGTAACCTCATAAATGGGTGGGACCCATGGTGAGGAAGCTCATCATCTATATAATGGAGGGAATGGAAGCCTTGTGGGATATGATTGAGAATATGATTTGATGATTGGGCCTGTTTAACTTATTGCATGCTTTAGTTGTTTAGCTAAGTTTGTTGCACTATTTAGTGCAAGGTTTTTATCATTCGGGAATTCCCCACTCTTACTTCGAGATCTTGTTTAAGAAATTTGAGAGGAGATTTCTGGATTTCATTTCCACCATCTAGAACTTGGAAAAGTAGTAACCTATAGCTATAGTGTAGTCCCATGCAGAAACTGCATTATTTCTTAGGGTGTTGCAGTGGGAGGGTTTTAACCCCTGTATTTTGAGCTAGTTTTCCTGAAGGAGGATCAACCCTTTTCCCGGAAAGCTAGTAGGAGGAGCTACAACCATTTATTTGCATGATCATCCATATTTATGTAGTCCTTCAGCCATATAGTTTGATTCATCCATATATCTGCAGCATATACTTCTTGTACTTCATGTTTATCAAGAAACCCTTGTCGGGTCATCTTGGATTTTTGTAAAAGAGACTAGATCTCAGTTTTTGAGCTCTATTGATTAATATAATAGAATATATGAATTGTATCTCTATTTATGAGTATAAACCCTCAATAAAATACACTTTCACTTGTTGCAGTATTTCTGTGTTGCAGTAATCTTGGGGTTGCAGTGTTTTTTAGATGTTCTGGGCATAGGAGGCCTATTTAACGATGAAAAAGTGATTTTTTTCTGATTTCCTTTTGTATCTGGTTGATATAATGTCTGATATAGTGGATCCATGGGCTGCATTCATATGTTAATGCATATATTTATGAAAAATACGTCTTCTGTGCATATATTGTTGATTTCCCCATTTGGGAATATTATAGGGTAGTAGCTTAGCTTCTGCCGAGTATGTTGCGGCTATTGCTCGTGCTGAGGCAATAGAGGCATGAGTGGTAGAGATGGCAGAGTAGTTACCTACAACCAATGCCCGATCCACTAACTTGGAAGATGCTTGGGGTCGAGTGGATAGGCTAACCCAGGGCATGCCGACCTGGGGTTTTGTTGATGATCTAGACGATGTCTGGCTCGAGACATTGATGACCTGAGAGAGGGTTTATTGTCTGACTCTAGACTATGTGGCACTTTCTATTTTGGATGCTTCCCTAGTTTTGGCACCGGGTGCAGTCATGGGTCCAGAAAGCCCACCTGGTGGGGCTCAGCCCTATAGACACTTTGTATTTTGGGAAACCACCCATTATGAGGATTCTTGCATTATTTTCTTATGACATGTGTATATATATTTTTTGGCTGACCTGAGGGGTAGGGACATGACTTGCTATTTTAACTCACACATATTTTTTGGTATATATGCGAGATGTATTTTTTGTGGCTCTTGGTGGTGTGTCTATGGTTATATGATTTGATGAATGTTGTGTATCACTGATGGATATGTTTTTTATGTTTTGGTTTTATGTATGATGGCTTATACGAGATTCATTCCAGTGTAGGATGTGATTATCTATGGGATCTGCTGTCTAGTTTTGATTTCTTGGTACATCTGTGAATGTAATATGATCAAATTAATGACTTAATTTTTTTGCACGCAAATATTTTCTAAACATTTTCGAATCTCGTATTTCAAATTCTTGGTTTGACTGTGAAACCAATAACTATGAATGAAGGTAGATATGTAGGTGGTGAATACCTTGGTTGAAAGCATCACTCATGAGCCCAATGAAAGCGTCATATTCTGCCTGATTATTGGTAGTTGATCCAATGCATACTCCGTTGGTGAAGAATGGTGATCAGTTAGGGTAGTAAATGACCTAGGAAGCTGCTACTATATTTTGAGACCATCTTGATGCTCCATCAGTGCATCCAAAGTAATGGTTGGGGGGACAATCCATCTGTGACACTAGAGCGCTTTTTAGAACAAGTCTGTGATGTTTGTGATCAAAAAACAAAGTTTAATACATACATGATATGTCTAGGGTTGAAGCCTCCTAAACCATATGGCTAAAATTTCTTGAGGTAGATCCCATTGACAAGGTTTCTTAGGCATGTTTTTCATGTTGGGTGTGGAGCCTGATTATCTTGTTTATTTTGTATCACAGCATTGGACCCCTGTACCTTAATGGGGGAAGCAATGATGCCCGTAATTAAATGTTGCCTGGGGGTTCTGGGGGGGGTATATGCAGCTTTATGGAGCCCCCCCCCCAGCGGGGGGTTTCCGGGGCAGCGCCCCCAAAGCTAAAAACAAATGTAGAATTGCCTTGTAAAAGTATAGTAATTTCTAGTCAATATGGGTTGTTCATTAAGAGGATGATTTGATGGTAGAAGTTATGTTTAGTTTAGGGTTTTTTTTCCCTAGAAGGCAACCCCTCGCTTGTATGAGGGTATTTTATTGTGACTGTGTATTGTAGTGTATTCTCGGAGCAAGAAATAGATAGGGAGACTATGAGAGAGAACATAGGATATTACAGTGGATCTGCTGTAGGTTGTGTCTCTTCATTTTGCCAGATAATAGAAAGGAAGGATTGGCTATTCGGGGTGGACGTAGCCCAAAATAGGTGAACCACGTATATCTATGTCTCTCTGGTTTTATGTGTTTTGTGTGCTTGTGTTTTCTGCATATTTATGTGTTGCATTACTCTGTAATATATAATTTTCTAACATGTCGGGCTCTAACAAGATGTATGCCCCCTTGAGGAGGCAGTGTTTTATGACATAGGGACCTTTCCACAGGGTGTCAAACTTCTCGGGCCCTAGGGCCTCTTTCGCAACATCATATTAGAGGACTAACTCCACCTCATTAAATGATCGAGAGGTGATGTTGCAATCAAATGATTCTTTCACCAAATTTTTATGGGCCTCGTTGTGTTGGAGTGACTGTTGTCAATTTTTGTCGATGAGTTGTAGTTACATCAAGCATTGCTCTAGAGGCTGGGTATCATCAAGAAGTTCGATGGAAGCGTTTAAGTTCGTGATCTCGCGTTCTATGGGAATCACAGATTCAATACCATACACCAAGTGGAAGGGTGCGAACCCTGTTGATGTTTTCACTGTTGTGAGGTATGCCCACAGGGCAGAGAAAAGAATGTGGTGCCAGTTTTTTTTGTGGTTATTCACCATGAAATGTAACATCGTTTTGAGCACTTTCTTCACAAATTCTACATTTCCATTGGATTGAGGCTAGTATGGTGAAGCGAATTCATGTGTGAATCCGATTTGATGAGGTAGCTCTTGGAAAATCTTGTTTTTGAAGTGTTTTCTGTGGTTGAAGACTAACTCTTTTGGTACACAAAACTGGGAAATGACGTGATTGAACAAAATTTGTGCAGTTGTTTCTACCATGTTTTCATATGTGGGCATGGCCTCTACCCATTTGATGAAATATTCAACTACTACGATGATGTATTTTTGGTTTCCATATGACATGGGGTTGCAAGTCATGAAGTCGATCCCCCATTTGGAGAAGGGACCAACTACGATGACCGGGTGCAGGGGAGTGGGAGCCACTCTTGCCTTGTGAGAAAAGTGTTGACATCACTTGCACCTTTTGACTGCTAAGATGAAGTCATGGAATAAGGTGGGCCAAAAATATCCTTCCCACAATTTTTTTTGGGTGGTAGCCATTCCGGAGAGGTGGACATCGCAAGCTCCACTGTGAAAGTCATTAAGGGCTTGCTCAGCTTGGTCGTGAATGAGGCATTGACGAAAAATGGTGTCGATGCCTCGCCGATAAAGGAAATCTCCCATGAGGAGGTATCGGGGGGCCTGGTGGCTTATGCACCTACGGTCATCACGAGTGAGCTTTGGTTTGAACTTTTGGGTTCCTAGGAATAAGAGAATATCTCCGTACCAAGGGTCTTCAGTCATCACTAGGAAGAGATGCTCATCTGATAGTGAATCTTTCAGAGTGATCCTTTGGTATGACTTGGGAGGTTAGCAATGAACTCATATAAAATTAAAGCCTTCTTGCTTTTGGGGGAGCTAAACTGTAAGTTGAAAACTTGCAGTATAACTATCCATCGGGCATATTTATAGTTCATCAAATGGCGAGTTAGCAGGTATCTCATGGGGTCGATATCTGCAACGACTATTGTAGTCATTAGGATAATGTAGTGGAGAATTTTTTTGACTACATGTATTAATGCTAGGTGCAATATCCCCAAAAGGGAGAATTCAGTAATACTTCACACAATATAAGAACTTACAGCAAGATAAATAATAAATCTAAGTACAAATCAGAATATGCAGAAAGAGCTGAGCCATTTTATTATATTGGAGATGAATCAGTTACACAAGTACAAAATATAGGTAGATCTAGCCAAAAATATGAGCTAGGATCAACCTGGAAACATGTGTGAAGCAGGTACACTGTAAATGTTGAGGCTCTACAGCAAATATTGCGTTGTCTCTTCAGAAGAATATAAACATGTAGTTGCAGGTTGAAAAGATAAATGCAGATCTACTAAAAACTAGAGCTCTGATGATGCCAAGATTCAAGATCTGGCCACTGTGATGGATTCCCAAGATAACCTAGAAAATATTTTCCAGATCTACAACTTTGGAAAAATCACCTCCCCAGGGTTTGATCCTTGATCTACTGGGAAATATAGATCTGAAGCTAGATCTGAAGAATGGATGGCTAAAATTTGTTCTCAGATTAGATATATGCTTTAAGGGTTGATCCCTTCCTCAGATCTATGAGCTGGGAGCTCTAGATCTACCTTCTCAATCCTCCAATAATGAATTCAACTGCTGCAACATAGCTGCCAACAAAAACTATGTTGTGAGGGAAAGAAAGGCCTTATTCCTGCTGAAAAATGCTGTAGTAAGATCCAAGATTATGGTGAGACTGATGGCAATGTGGAGGAATGATCCTCCATTGGATTTTTAGTTGAATTACTAGCAACTTCCTTCCTCCTTTCAGATCTGCAATATGGAAAACATTATTCTTGGAGAGAATGTTGCTGCTAGGAGGTCAATAACATTTTTCCTGATGCCAGATCTGCAATGTGGTTCTGGGAGTGCTGATCTATAAGCCCAAGTGATGGGAATAATCCCTCACCTTGTTCTCCAGCTGAAGTACTAAAGACAACTGCCACCTTCCAAACTGATCTTCAGAAAACTACAGTTTTCTGAATATGAATGTTTTGTAGAAAGTAGAAAAAGGAAATGGCACTTAAAGCCTGACGTATAATGAATTACAAACCTCTTCCTTGGATATCACTCAAATAAAGAGGATGGATTCCCGCTCGGGAATACCTTGTGCTAAACAACACTTGCAATCTCTGCTAAACAACTCAAGAATGCAGTGGAATGTCACTTGAAAATTCCAGATCTAAAATATCATACATCAAATAATCCAAGATGCCTTTCACCTTTGCCTTCATCTCCTTTATAATGATTGAGCCATCCCAAGCTTTGGCCCTAATCTCAACTGCGCTATCACATGTGAACAAGATCCTCCAAGTGGGACAGCGTTGTTTGACCAAATCAACCAAATAGTCTAGGTGCAATGTACACCTCTTCCATCATGTGTGCTTCATTTGCACATGATCCTCCACCACTTGATCATTAATGCTCAATGACCCTTTTTTTTACATCTTCAAGACCTTAGTTGACTAAATCAACCCTCCATGATCTCTCTCATCAAATGAGACATGATCTCCAATCTTATTCACATTAGTAGTTGCTCAACTACCTCTTTTTGCAAATCTAGTCTAGATTAATCCACATTCACACACACAAAGTGTATATTTATTCTTATTGAGGATTTTTGGTCCCTCCACCCTTTTATTTACTTAATTCATTAAGAAAATCAAGGGCTCTAATATTCCAAATGTAATGTGAAAAATTGGGAATATTACAGTCCCCCCGAGAAAAATGTTGCTTGTCCCCAAGCAACTCCAAAAGTAGATGCAAATCCATCTATTCCCCTCCAAATGGCATCCACATAAGGAAGGCTTCTTCCATTTTGTGCAATAGGTTATGCATTTTTGGTTCCAAAGTTGTCTTTTAAGAACATAAAGAATTACCTCCAACTGTTTGGTTAGATGTCCTTCTCCCATCATGAAGTACCAAGTGATAATCATATGATGTCCAACATCATCATCAATACATTACGTGCATATAATAAGGTGGTTCTCTTCAAAAATAAAAAGCTCCATTACACAATACATATCTTCATCCCATGTTTCATGAATTAGATTGAGCATTGAGATGCTCTCATACTTAGCCCTGCTGACCTTGTTGGATCCAAACTTCATCATTCCAAGATTATGCAAAAGAAGAAGGGAAGAAGTAATATGGGTAGACAAAGATGTCAAACCATATTCTCCTAACAATAACCACCAGAGTAAGGCCCTCTGCTACCATCCTCCATCTCCTCCATGTAAGATGGACAAGCCAAACTCCCCCAAAAGCAATCCAAACAACAAGAGATCTTGTTGCTTCCTATCCTCCTGATGTGCATCATGAAACAAAAGCATACTAATGGACATATGAGATGTCACATCAGCCCCATAAAAAACATCATCAATGCACATCATGAGATCATTATGCCAAGTTTTACATAATACAAAACACATAGACATAGGAGATGTCATGTGGTGACCAAACTCTCTCAAATGAAACCAAAATGAACATGCCTTCCCTTGTTTCCCTTTATCATTGAAAAAAAAGGCATGTTTCAGAAAATAATGTGCTATTGGGTGGTATCCATTCTCACACAAGAGCAGCCAACATAGCCATGCCTCCTTCTTCATTTCATACATGTTTTTCAAGGCATGGATCAAAAAAATGGGTGCCTTTGGAGTGTGACAAAAATCTCCCAGTGGCAACCAATGTAACTAAGCATACTAGCCCATAAAAATCTATAAGTGGCTTTGCAACCCTTTGCTTATCACCCTTACCCATTCACTCCCATGGGGATGATGAATGAGGTACTGCATAATCATGGCATCCTCCCTTTGTAGAATGCCATCCTTCCCAAACTGTTGAATAATTTTGCATTTCATGAAATGTTGAAATGCATCTCTAATGATATCCCTTAATGAGATTCTCTCTCCATCAAAGGCCCTCCAAAACCAAAGAAGTTTTGGATTTAATGCAAGTAGAAGTTTCTCTTTGAGAAATGAGAGGATCATTGAGAAAGGGTCATCTAGAAAGGAGAAAAGGTTTCTCATTCCAATATATCTACTATTTGTCATCTTTGCTTTCATTGCTTCATGAGTGAAGCTACCTCCAGAATGCTCCAAGAATGATGAAGCCCTTTCTTTGTCACAGCTACTAAGTGACAGTGTTGTAAATCTGCAGGGTAATACATATTTTGTCTCCAAGTAAGGTACAATATTGATCTCATAATCATCCATTGTACATAGGATAATGCTAATCCCATTTTTTGAAACTCTACATCTCAAATCAAGGGGTTGAATGTAGCTCAAAAATGATGAACAGGGATAGTTATCAGTCTCTTCCTTGATTATATCATGGGTCCTCTACGCTGTGATATGTTTCTTATTCAAATCAACATTTTTTTATAATCCTTGGTCATGCATTGATCTTGAAACAATATGTGTTGAAATTTTATGCATACCTTCGATCAACTGATATGTGGGAACCTCTTGACAGAACACAAGAGTTCCTCCAACTGGGACAATAGTATCTCCAACTGCTGGTAAGAGTGATGGCCTCTTTTCTTCAAGTGTATTAGCACTGGTATCCTCCTCCTCTTCCTCATGCACCTCCTGATCCATGCATGGGACTCCATATGTTAAGAGCTCAAGACTATCTTGCGAAGATGCAAGTGTCTCTTCTTCAGATACAAGTACTTCTACAGTAGGTGGTGAAAATAGTGGACCTCTTGTCTAGAGTGACAAGATTGATATTCTCCTTGGTTTCCTTGGGAGATGACCCTTTGTGGCACAACTCTATCTTCTCCACATCAAAATTATTTCTCAACTTGTGAAAGAAATATGAATACTTGGTCACCTTGTCATGCTCTAGGTGCCCAAACCACCAATCCTCTGCTTCATCTAAGAGATGAAATGTTGCAATTCAAACAACCTCCTCTTCAGCCACAGGATGTAGCTTTAAAAATGAATCTAAATCCCTCCTCCAAGGCTTGACATTGCTTGAGGAAGATCCATCAAATGTAGGCAAATAGAATCTATTATGCCTCTTCCTCCTATTTCTGCTATAGGATCCTATTTCTTCTCTAATCTGGAATAGTTGTTGGAGAGTTAACTTCTCCTTGAAAGCTCTAGATTGTGCTTCATACTCTTCAAGATATAGACTGAGAGTCTCATGAGTCTTACATTCATGCCTTTCTTCACTTCTATACCTCTCACCTTCTTCAAAGAAAGTGGGCATAATGGATCTATGAGGAGATCTAGGATTCTTCGGTCTTCTTTGCTGTTGATAGAAAGTGCTTTCCTCATCAGATCTTCTTCTTAAATCTTCTCTTTGTTCTTCCTCCTTCATTTGATTGACCTCCTTGGAGATATCTTGCATGGATATGAAGAAGGGAGTGACATATTTTTCATCCTCCATGATAGATCTCATCTATGTGTTCTTCTTTCAATGTAAAAAGATGAAGTGTCCACAAGCTTAGCCAAAGATCATGCTTTGATACCAGTGGTAATATCCCCAAAAGGGAGAATGTAGTAATACTTCACACAATATAAGAACTTACAGCAAGATAAAAAATGAATCTAAGTACAAATCAGAATATGAAAAAAGAGTTGAGCCATTTTATTATATTGGAGATGAATCAGTTACAAAAGTACAAAATATAGGTAAATCTAGCCAAAAAGATGAGCTAGGATCACCTTGGAAACATGTGTGAAGAAGGTACACTGTAACTGTTAAGGCTCTGCAGCAAGTATTGCGCTGTCTCTTTAGTAGAATATAAACATGGAGTTGTAGGCTGAAAATAGAAATGCAAATCTACTCAAAACTGGAGCTCTGATGATGCCAAGATTCAAGATCTGGCCACTATGACGGATTCCCAAGATAACCCAGAAAGAATTTTCTAGATCTAAAACTTTGGAAAAATCACCTCCCCAGGGTTTGATCCTTGATCTGCTGGGAAATATAGATCTGAATCTAGATCTGAAGAATGGATGGCTGAAATGTGTGCTCAGATCAAATATATGCTTGAAGGGCTGATCCCTTCCTCAGATCTATGAGCTGGGAGCTCTAGATCTACCTTCTCAATCCTCCAATAATGAATTCAGCTGCTGCAACACAACTGCCAACAGAAAATGCGCTATGAGGGAAAGAGAGGCCTTCTTCCTGCTGAAAAATGCTGCAATAAGATCCAAGCTGATGGTGAGACTGATGGAAATGTAGAGGAATGATCCTCCACTAGATTTCTAGCTGAATTACTAGCAACTTCCTTCCTCCTTTCAGATCTGCAATATGGACAACGTTATTCTTGGAGAGAATGTTGCTGCAATATGGACAACTTCCACCTTTCAAACTGATCTTTAGAAAACTGTAGTTTTCTGAATATGAATGTTCTACAGAATGTAGAAAAATGAAATGGCAGTTAAAGCCTGATGTATAATAAAGTACAAACCTCTTCCTTGGAGATCACTCAAAGAAAGAGGAGGGATTCCTGCCCGGGAACACCCTGTGCTAAAAAACACCTACAATATCTGCTAAACAACCCAAGAATGTAGTGGAATGTCACTTGAAAATTCCAGATCTAAAATATCATACATCAAATAATCGAAGATGCCTTTCACCTTTGCCTTCATCTCCTTTATAATGATTGAGCCATCCCAAGCCTTGGCCCTAATCTCAACTGCGCTGTCACATGTGGACAAGATCCTCCAAGTGGGATAGCGTTGTTTGACCAAATCAACCGAACAGTCTAGGGGCAATGTACACCTCTTCCATCATGTGTGATTCATTTTCACATGATCCTCCACCACTTGATCATTAATGCTCAATGACCCTTTGTTTGACATATTCAAGATCTTAGTTGACTAAATCAACCCTCGATGATCTCTCTCATTAAATGAGACATGATCTCCAATATTATTCACATTAGTAGTTGCTCAACTACCTATTTTTGCAGATCTAGTCTAGATTAATCCACATTCACACACACAAAGTGGATATTTATTCTTATTGAGTATTGTGGGTCCCTCCACCCTTTTATTTAATTAATTCATTAAGAAAATCAAGGCTCTAATATTCCAAATGTAATGTGAATATTACACTAGGGAAGTCTTCTCTTCAGGCTCATACCTTAAAGCAGGGTCTGATAAGTTTTTAGTAACTTAATAAATTATGTGTTCTTTACCATTGGGGCCCTCCTCGATTAACACCCCGACCAAAGCGGTTTCGGACACTGATAGATACAGGGTGTAATATTTTTCATAGTTTGGTGGATTGATCAATGGTGATGAAGATAATGTTTCTTTCAGCATCTCAAATTATTGTTGGTCTTGATCATCCCATTTGAATCAGATTTCCTGACGGAGGAGGCAGAGGAATCCCAGAGTGCAAGTGGTGTAATCTAGGATGCAATATCTCAAGAAATTGGCCTTTCCCTGCAAGGTTTGGATTTTCTTGAGGGTTCGAGGTTGTGGTTCTTCTTTGATGGCTTGGACCTTGAGAGGGTCCACTCTAATCTCCTGTTGGGACACAATAAAACCTAAAATTAGTCCTGCAGTGACGCAAAAGATGCACTTGGGGGGATTCAAGCGTAGGTTGTATTGCCGACATTGTGGGAATACCAGCCGCAGATCCTAGATATGATCAGATCGCTTCTTGGATCCAATATTGAGGTCATCCAAGTCGACGAGGATAAGGTGGGCCAAGTCATGAAAGATATAATTCATGGACCGCTGGAAAGTGGCTCCAACATTTTTAAGACCAAATGGGATAACCTGATATGTGAACGTGCCCCATGGGGTGGTGAATGCGGTCTTGTACAGGTTGGTGTGCCGTATATGGATTTTATTATACCCAGAGAAACCATCCATGAAGGAGAGGGCCTCGTGTCCCACACAAGCATCGATAAATTAGTCGATGAATGGGGTGGGGTAGTTTTCCTTTGTACAGGCTTTGTTCAAATCGTGAAAATCGGTACAGACACGAATGGTGCCCTATTTTTTCATGACGGGAAAAGGGTTGGAAACCCATGATGTGTAAGCAATGGGGTAGATAAACCCGGCTTTGTGAAGATTATCAATTTCTCGTTTAATTTCTTCTTCCTTGGATGGGTGTAGTTGATGTTGTTTTTGGCATACTGCTGGTACGTCATGCCAAATGTCAATGTGGTGCTCTACTATAGTGGGACTAAGCCCTAGCATTTCCGAGTAGTCCCATGCGAAGATGTGTCTATACCCTTGCAAAAAATGGGTGTAAGAGGTTACTTTGTCTAGGAAACATGCTGCTCCCAATGATATTTCTTTGAATTTCTTAGGATTTCGAGAGATATTCACCTTAATGGTAGGAGAAATGTTTGACATGTTCCCTTCTTTGAATGTGTCGGGCACCGAAATGGGATTTTTGAACCAATCGACTTTCCTAGATGAAAGGAAATATTTTTATTCGATTGCGTAAATCTCTTGGGTTCCTGGATTGTTAGGTCGGAACATTTTTTTAGGAATAAAAAACGAGTGGTGATGCATTTCATCCCACGGATAATATGGTTCTGTCATGGGCTCAATAATATCCCCATTTGAGTGGAATAAGGATCCTAAGGGGGGTTGAGTCTGTGTAAGGCTCTGAGGAGGTGGTTTGGTCCTAATGGAGCTGGTCGACAGACATGCATAAGATTCCATCATCGATGCAGTGGAACAAAAGACGGTCAACAGGGTGCAGATGGATTGGGTTTGCACTTTTGTTGGTATAGCTACTCTGGTAGTTGTAGCTAAATCGACACCTATGAATGATGAGAAGAAAATACAATTCATGGTTCCTATACACAATGATACGAATTGTATATGATTCTTTATGTTGTTGATGTTTGGTGGGGGAGGAATTTCCATCATGGCGGCTTATGTGAGAGAAAGTATAGGTTCCTCATGGGGCGTACCAAGAGTACTCGCACTTTCCTAGATTTGGAAATTGTACTTGGTGCATAGGTGCCTGCATGTTTCCATTAACGGGCACACCTCTGTTTCATGGTTATGGCCAGTGCAAATGGTGCACGGTGCCTATTGAGTAGATGGTGTGAGAACCAACACTACTCTTCGTCCCTAAAGTGGACGCTCGGAAAGGAACAGCCATAGGGGAAATTTTTCGTTGTTTCCATCTCCGAGTTTTTGGTTTTGGGAGGTCCAAATCCTTTGGGGGTGCTATACTCAACGCTACTCTTGCCGCTCTTAGCCTTGGGAGGTATTCACAATTCATTGTATGGTAAAAATTTGAGTAGATCTTGCAATAGGAGTGTGTGATTTTCTCTTGATTAGAGAGATGCTTCTGTGGTATAGGGGAGACCATGTGAAATTTGTTCGTGAGGTGGTTCATTTCCTTATATCGATTGACCTAGTGGTTGATTCTATCACACAACCTGCATGCTGCCCTAGATTGGACATGGGTCCTGTTAGGCCAGTGCGTCTTTTTGACTCACCCAATGTTTTGGTAGTGATATGGGGTAGGCTTCCTGGGGGAAATATGCGTTACCTTAGGTTCTCTAAACTCAAGGGTGATTATATCTTGACGCTATGTTTCTAATGAATGTATGATGTTGATTAGCGGGCACACTCAAGGGATATAAGTACAGCGCTAAGCATGATGATTTCCTTGACATACTAGACAAGAATGTCTTTCTTGGGTATTCCCTCCCCTAAAATTTGGTGAGGTGACTGGGTACCATATGCATAGTGATTATAGGTCTGGGAATTTGGCAACCAAATGGTTACGTGCGTTGCATAATGCACAGGTTGGACTTCTCCATGGGGGGTGGTTGGGGGTGACTATTTTCCCCCCAGCCGGCTGCTTTTCAGCTGACTGAAAGAGGATGGATCTGCTTGTCACCTCCTCTTGCGTTGTCGAGCTCTCCATGTGTTATCACAAAATCAGACCTGATAGGATACCAATCAAGCTAATATCATGTAATTGTTTCATAACAATATTTTTATTGAGGCTTAGCCTCCTCAACCTAAGAGGGCTCTCTCAAGGGTTTATGATTTTTGATAGAAATATAGATGGCTAACTCGATATGGGGTAAAAAGCAGATAAATGATATAAGTTGGTTGTAAATCACATTAGCAAGTGCATATTGGGCTTATGGAGTCATAATATTTTCAGAAAAACCAATCAATCTACTTAGCATGGAAGTTGAGGCATGTCAGAGTTTTAGTCAAAATATACACATGTGAAACAATAGGAACATAGTCAATTTGCATACATAGGAAGTCAGAGCATCAAGGATGAATTTTGAGTAAAAATAAGCAAATACCATTACAATAGATAGTAAAAGGATGCAATAAAACAAACACACACTAAAACTCTGTATGAATCTCAATTTGGTTAAGTAAACTTCTCTGTATTAAAGCTGAAAACAGTCACTTACAACAAACACAGTCTTTCTTGCTAAAAATGTTCAACCCATGCATATTCGGTTTCTTGATCTTTTATAGATCATTTAAATCATAAGATAAGATTATCCTCAGCTAGATACATCAAATTCCTATCTTTGAAACCTATCCTAACCATATATCATGGTATTTATTACAAAGACAACTGTAAACCTAATATAGAGTCCTATTACAAATAGAATTAGAACTCTTTAACTCTACTCATAACAACTTTATTTAAAATTGATTACATCATTTTCCACCTATATATCCATAAAGTCGAATACTGATGATGAGCTCCAACCTGTTATGACCATAATGCTGATGTTGTTGATCTCCTGCAAACTAGGAAACTGTTCCCCTGTTTTTTAGGCTTAGGATTCTTTAAGTTCTTGAGACACTTTGACCACTATGAACTCATAAATTTGAGGCTATTTTCTGTCAGGAACTAGAATAGCGTATGTCCAAAATCATCCCTAGGTTCCATCTATGCAAAATCAACTTCAAACTCTCCAAAATAGTGAAAACAGACCCGCGCTACGAAAGCAGCACAGTTTCGTAGCGCTTTTCGTAGCGCAGTCTTTTTACCCATTTTACTTCAAAATTTTGTTTCGTGCCTTTGATATTATGTTCATATTCACTTAACACACCCTTCTTAGAATTTTGAAGCCAAAATATACAAGTCTACCCTTAAAAACTTGATAAATAAAGGGTGAAAAAGCTTCTACAACAGTTTCGTAGTGCATTTCACCCTTTTTGCACTATTTGCGCTACAAAATTGCTGAGTGAGCAGTTTTGTTCGGATTTTCTTCAAAAATTAAACCAAAATTTTTCCAAAATTTCAGAAATTCACTGGTTTCTTCTAAACAAATAGCCAAATGAACTAGAGCACCATTTCATGAAGCTTATTATTTATTACCCATTCGATTTTACCTTTGAATTTTTCACTCTGCACCTTGGTTTTTTGGTCCATCCTGAGACAGTTTCAATTGCAGCTCCAAATCCTCCACTTGGTCTCTTAGCATTCTATTACTGGCTCTCAAATGAGTATTAATCACTCTGATAAATCTCTCTTCTTTGATAGCTTGCACTGTCCATGTGAAAAACTTCTCTGCAACACTTGGAATTTCAGACCTAGAAGCAGTTTGGCCTTCCCATACTACTTTCATCCTCTTGAACTCTATTTTTTCAAATTTTTTTCTTTCTAGCCCTCTTTCTCATCATTGCTATCTCTTGGTTTGGTAGCTTCAATATTTCTTCAAGAAATTGACATTTTGTCATGTGTTCCTTTCCCTTCATTATCCTGCTAGCTGTATGCTCTACTACTGGTAATGAGAGGTCAACCACCTCTTTAGGTACTTTAACTATTTTAGTAGCTTCTTGGACCTCCTTACTATGTTCTTTGAGCTTTTAGTATGCCTATTCAAAGGCTTCCTAGCTTGAAAGAAAAAGGTTGCATTCTCACCTTCAAATTTTAGTTTCTTTGCTGATTTCACCTTTTTCTGTTTGTTTTCATTTATTCCAATAAAATCAGCTTGCACAATAGGTGACTCTTCTATATCAATTGCATGTAAGATGTCATCTAAGTTTCCTTTCATAACTGAGATGTCATTTGAACCTAAAAAAACTATTTTTCCCTTTGATGCTATTTCTTTGCTTCTTGTCACTCTCTAGATTTCCTGCTTGTTGGCCACTTGTTTTTGTTTAGCCTCTTTAACACTTTTTAATCTTTGTTTTTTCAGGTGAAGGAGTTTCTGCAACAAGTACTGGTGTCTTCTCTATTCTATTTTCAACCTGTTTCCTTGGTTTCAACTTGACAAACCTCTTTGCTTTAGTAACCACTAGCTGACTAGATTCTGATACTAGTGGTGAAGGATTCCCTTTAATTTTAGGGTTCCTTAGGGTTTCCATTTCAAATCCATTCATAAAAAAAAGGAAGACCAATCCCTATTAATTTTCTGAAGCTCATTCAAAACCAATAAATTTATCAAACCATGGTGAAACAGAGATGTTTCACAGCCATCAAATTTGGCTTGGACTTTGTCAGCCATTTTGGCAAGACTTCTATGCAAGTAAAATGTAAAATCTAGTGATATCATACCTGTGAAATGAAAAAACAAATTGAAATGATAAGTGTAAACTTTATGGTACCTGCCTTCACATGTAAATTATATTTGAATATTAAATAGAAGCTTTGCATAGTTTTCCTTGATACAACTTTTAGGTATTGCATTGTTCAGGTCCATATCAACATATTTAGGTTTCATAAATTTCTTGCATGGTTCCATGTCAAACCTAAAACCTTTAAACCAAGATTCCTGCCCTCTTGGTATCTCTGTCACGAAAGCTATGATCTCAGGTGTGACTGACACATTTATCATTCCAATTGTGTTAGTGGTTCCAATGAAGCATAAGGAAAAATCCTTTGACACCTTAGTGTGACCACCCTGTAGTTTTTCACAAAATTGGAGACAGCCTGCTTTGGTGAAAGCCTCCATCACTGTTTGACCCTCAACTAAAGCCTTCACATTTTCAGCGTCATGTCTTAGACAATGTCCTCTGTGAAATTTCTTCTAATCTTCCATGCTTCATGGAAAAACCTGTTAGCTTCTCTAGAATCTGTAAAACATCATCACTTGATTAAATGAACAGCCTCGCTTGATTAATATATGAAACAACCTCGCTTGATTGAATGAAAAACCTCGCTTGAGAATGGTGAAGGTTTAATTTGCATAGAAAAACCAAAAAATTATCTTAACTACTTCAAAGCTCAGACAGTTGTGTGAAGGTAAATGAATCAAACATGACTCAATTAGGAAAAAATTGGAATTTGAGATGTCACCTCATGACTAAATGATGCTTCATTGATATCCTTGTTGCACTAAAAACGGTCACCTTGACATTATACTGACTGTTTGAGCTCTTTAACACTCATACATGTCTCCTCTGCAAGTCTTACAACCTTTGTTCCTCATTCCAAGCCCTAAAACTGGAGGAAAAACCCTAAAAACTAAAAATGCCTTGGGTACGCAGGTAACATGAAGCCTGCCTGCATTCCTAGCTTGGGTACGTAGGTAATACACTGCTTACCTACGTTCCAGAATGTATTTTTGCCATGAAATGCCTACGTACCCTTCTTAAAGTCGAAAAAATGATAAAGTAAAGTAAAAAAGCTGATTTAAGGTCAATTCTAGAAGGTTCTAGATGAGATTTTTTGGGGATGAGTACGCTTTAGTAAGGTTCATGCATCCCTCACCTTAAGGAACTAATCCCTTGATGTGAGGAGCCTATCCCTTTGAAGGAGGATTCTATCCCTTCAAAGGTGGAACCCTAACCTCCTCATCTGCTCTATAAAAAGAGTCATTGGGTAGCCTCAAGGGGGGTTCAAGCTTTATGAGTGATTGAGTTGAAGTGCTGTTGAGATTTAGAATTCTTTCTACTGAGATTTTGAGAGGAAAGATCACATACCTCTATGTGCTCTTGGAGGAAGAGTGCAAGACTTATCAAAGTAGAGGAGACTCCTACTTCAGACCTCGGGAAGGCATTTTCAAACATCAAGGCTAAGGTTGTAAGGTTCTTCTATTATTTTAAAATTAATACAATCAAGTTTTGTTTTTCTCAATAAATTTTCCTTCAATTTTTTATTTCAATAAGCTGTCGTTTGATCATTTATTTCATAGATTCCTTGATCACTATGATAGGTATGTTTTATAATTATTTGTTATACAGGTGCTATTTAATATTTTCTTGTTTGTGATTGCAGGTCGACAAGCGACACTTTGTTGCGACAAAAGACGACACTTTGTTGTAACGAAAGACAACACTTTCTTACGATTAAAGAACTCTTGTTGCAACGAACAAACTCTTGTTGCGACGGAAGGATTATTGTTGCAATGGAAGAACTCTTGTTGCGACGGAAGTATTCTTGTTACGACGGAAGTATTCTTGTTGCGATGGAAGGATTATTGATGCGACGGAAACACTACGACCGAAAATAAGCATTTGGATCTAAGGTAGGATCGACACCTTCATAGAATTTATTTGTAAAATGAATATATTTAGAGAAAGACAAACTTAGTTGTTCGTTTGTTGCTAGATTGTCTTCTGACACTAGGGAGATTGATCTTGTCCGCAAGATCGATTTATCCGGCCAACAAATTGGCAACTCCACTCGGGAAAGAACTTGTTTTGATTTTCCTTTGTTTTGACTTGAGAAATGCTTTTTTCGTATTTTTGATTGATTTGTACGGGCTTGGGTAGCTTAGATTTACTTTGATTTGGAAAGCTTTGAAATCTTCTTTGTTTCTCTTGAAATTTTTTGGAGACTGCACATTGTTACAGACCCTGTTAAAAGTCTTGAAAAATTTAGATTTCTTCTTTCAGTTTTAGTTTAGATTTGATTTAGGATTCTTAGTTTCTACCCAAATCTGTATGTTTTCTATCGAAAATCTCTTGTGAATGAGTCTCATAGGACTTTTGTTTTGAATGATTTTCTAGAAGTTTTGCCTTTTTAGGGTGGTTTCTGCTGTATCTCTATAGTGACCCAAAGATTAGAATCTTAAAAGTTCCTTAGATCACTTTGGTATCTTTTATCTTTTTGATGAGTCTGACTTGGTTGTGAAATTAATTCTTTTTTGAGAAATAGATCTAGTTTTCTCTTTGCAAATATTTGAACAAGCTTTGTTTTAAGTTCTGAATTTCATTTTTATAAAACATATCTGGATGTTTTTTGATTTATTTGTTATTCTGGGCAAATAAATCCTTAGTTTGCTGAAAAACTAAGCAAAAAATTCTCAAAAAAATTTAAAGCTTTTATTCAATTAGATTTTTTTTAAAAGTTTGTAGATCTCAAAATTAGTTTTCATAGTTTTGAGTGCTTTTAAAGATTTGTAGATCTCTTTTGAAGGAAAGTTGTTTTTTGTAGTTTTGAGGTTTGAAAGAAAAAGGGATTTATTGTGAGCATTGATTATTTGTCTCGTTTTGAGTACTTATTGAAAAAACAAAAATATTTTCTTCCATTTATTCTTCATGTTTAAAGAAAGAGTTGTCTCTTAAAATAATTGCATTCTCGAACTCTTTCTTTAGCTAGAATTTCATGGAAAGAAAAACGAATTGATTATCATTCTTAGGTGCATTTTTAGTGTTTTGTAAGTAGAGTCTTCACACCATCAAAGTTTCATTTCCATACCTATTGACTTAAAGAACAACCCATAAAAACAACTCTTAATTAAAATTGAACTAGTAATCTTTTATTTCTAGGGCTCTTATCACCAATATAGCTTAGGCTAGTATCTTGGAGTAGGGAGTAATTAAATCTCCAAGATAGTAAAAACAAACAAGTAGATAAATCTTGCTGTAGGAAATAAATCCAATTGTAATTTGTACAATGGGAAGCTTCTCTTAAAAGAGTTAATCACGAGATCACGTTCGAATCTTTGAGACAATAAATTCTGTTTCATTGGGAAAGATAAAAGATTTTGCGCACATTACAAACGGTAAACCTTGGATTAACCATTGTCAAGGAGCTTGGGGTCACCTGTCTGTAAACCTCAGATTAACCATGTCGAGGAGCCTTCAAGGGGATTGAGCTTTGTTACTCTACCCTTGCGCATGGGATCGGATCATAGACTGTTCCCCCAGTTGTATTTATTACTATTGGTAACCTTAGTGTCCATAAGCTTAAGATTATTTCCTAAGGTGACAGTGAAGGAAAGATCTCACTGTACCTACAGCAGACGTCGACTAGACTCACTTGGACTCTCTGCGGGGTTCTCTTCACTTGAGATGGTTTTGTGAAGAAACTTGTGCCAGTCTGTTTCATTAAGCATGTTGTCGGGGTAACTGTTCCAACCACCCTTTCTGTATTAAATTTCTACTAAGTTGGATTTCATCACCAACTAGTGTTTTTAGTACAGGAAGTTACTGTTTGTGTGTGGTTTGAACTCTTAGATTTTTTAGGCGTGTGATTCAGCTGTTTGTTTCTTTAGAGAATTTAGGTGTTTTTATTGATATTTTCTTTGTTTGCGTGTGATTAATTAATATTTAATGATGGCGGAATTATCGAGACAATCCCGGAGACCTCAGGGGAAGCCCCTTGAGTATACACCAAGTCAACTTGAAGGGCTACGTGCTCTAGTATCATCTAGTAGCAGTATAATTAGATCAATAGAAATTGAAATTTCATCTATAGTTGTTCATCTTGATCATCAAATACCCACAATAGAACACATTCAAGAACCAATTTCAGTTTCATAGGTTACTGGTAGTATTTCTCCTTCCAGTGAACTAGCTGTCGAACCTGAAATTTCTGAGCCTGAAATTGAACCTTCTGTTTTGGAAACATCCTCAAGATTTATTACACGAACTTCTAGCGATCTTGGTTCACCTAGGGTAAGAAATGTTGTTACTGAAGATCTTCCATCTGGCCTAATTTCTATTGAAGAGCTTACTAATCCAGACGAAGAGTTATCTCTTCCTGAATCCCCTCAGTCTTTAAATCTTAGGGAGCGTGAATCTATTTTCTACAGCCCTATTCAAACTGACACTTGGTATCTATATTTGACAAAAATTTTAGAAAACCTAGGTCTTGATTTTTCTCCACCTAGAATTCCATTTCATCCTACGCCCAGAGGTTACTATCCTTCATCTATTATGGCAGGAGAGTCATCTATGTTTTCCCAATCACCGGAAGCATTTTTACACGATGGTCCTTCTGTTCCTTCGGGGTATCAGGCTCTCTCTAGTACTTTCTCAGGAGCATCTCCTCGACCGAATGAACAAGTATTATCACTTGGTCTTAATGGTATTAAAACTGAAATGTCGAACATAGAGCAAATCTTTATGATGTCTGGTAATATTCCGAATCCTCAACCTCAAGGTAGTCAGTTACCGCCTGGAGGATATTTTCAGGGAAGTCAGTTACCGCCTAGGGGGAAACCTCAAGGTGGTCAATTACCGCCTGGGGGGTAACCTTCAAGCACTCAGTTACTGCCTGGGGGGAAACCTCAAGGTAACTTTTTCCCAGGACAAACTGTGAAATCATATTATTTTGGAGGACAACCTCAAGGATAGTACATACCTCAAGGTTATCAACCTTCAGGACAGTACATACCCCAAGGTCAACCCCAAACTCAATATGCTCCTTAGGGTCCTGTTGAAGCCTAGAAAATCTCTGCTTCAAACATCGGGGATAACCACCCGGTCGGGACCTTAGGACAGCTCCTTTTCCGTTTGGTATGGTGGCTCCGACTGGATTTAAAGGACCAGTTTCCTTATAACTAAATGGATTGGATTGGATGGGTGGAAATGGGACTAAATTAACTCGAAATAAAACTATCTAATTTAAGCTAAATACCGATAAAGAAATTCTAATACTAACCCGGGTAATAACATGTGAATACAACTTAAGATTGTTTCAATCTAACAATAACCATGAAAATGTATTATTAATCAAATTGAAATGTGCAGTAAACAAATAAAGATAACTCTACGTTTAAGAAATTAAACATAGTTATAATAGCATATTGTATTCATCATTGTATACCATTTACATGTAATTATGAGAAATAACGTTTCAATTATACTCGTAAAATGATATATAAAAGAGAGCGTTATGAAAACAAATACATATAAATGATAGCAATCTTAAAACGAATATCATATAACAACAGAAATCAACAAAGAAACAGATAGAAATACCTTGTTCATCTTGATGACTTCCGGATGCAATCCGATACTCTATCCAAAGAATTATAATGCAAAATCGAATTCTAAAGGTACGTAAATGCAACACTTCAAAGATAATTTCGCATAAAAAATCACTCGTATGTGATCCTTTTCAAAAAATATATAAGACAATGGAGTACAGAAATGCAATCTCCAAGTCTAAAAGTATTAAGATCCAGGACCCCTCTCTAAATGCATGAGAGGGGTTTAAATACTACTTAACTAACTCTAAAAATAGTTTATTACAAAAATTAAGGATTCGGTTCAATGACCGTCCTTTTCCTAGGCTAAAATACAAATGAAATTAAAACTAAATCTATCTAACTATGAGCTTGATCTTTGATCTTGCAGCATCAGCATGTTTTTGAGAAGATGCAGCTGGACCGACTTTCGAATTCAATTGTCCCGAGAAGACAAAGAGTCTGCAAGCGTAGGAGCAATCTTCTCCCGTAGCATTGATGATACAAGTGAGTGTGCTATGCTGACCGTGTGGCTTTACTAAGTATGCCCGTGATGCGTCCCAATTCAATCTTGTCACTCTTGGATGGATTTTTCTCTTTCTTCGCCTTTTGCCTCCATTCGTTTTGCAATTGATTTTCCTCGTGGGAGATAACTCTGAACAGCTTTCGAAATCAAGTTAGCTTTGTGTAAATTGTCATTTACACAATCGATGAGAGTGTTTTCCACTCGTAGATGCCTCCTCTCGTCGCCCTTTTCGCTCTTTCCCCGATTTGTGCATCCCAATTATTAAACAGATATTTATTTATGGTTCTCGTTAATGATGGGTGCACCAATTTTCCCGCCTTCTTCTCGTCTTTTTGCCATGCTAGATAATCATTGATCTTTTCATTAATTAAATCATAATCATTTCGTAAATCTACGGCATGATTTGTGATTTTATCACTTTCTTGGCATAAAGAATTCCATTGCAATATCTTTTGACGTAAAACTTCTTCTTGTTGCGTAGTTGATTATTCAAAGAGATGGTTTCTTAAATGAATTCTGAAGCTTAGGATCATCCTTATGTCGTTTCTTTGGATTCCTTGAAGTTGTTGTTGCAACTCTTCAAGTTTTAATTGTGATTCCTTATTGGCCCTGCACCACTGTAATCGTCGTTGTAGGGCCTTTACTCGTTCTTCTTTTTCATCCAACAAAAGCCGTATCTCAACTCGCTTTGATCAATGGTTGCTGTACATAAGCTCTCGTTATTTGAGATAATTTAGTGAGATTACGAGTAGGCTCTCGTGGCAGGATCTTTCCATAAAACATCTACTTGTTCTCAAGTTCGAAGAGCTAAATTGCACTTTCTATTTTTCTCTTTTTTCCTTTGTCTTTTAACTCATCGCTTTGTATTTTGGGCTATAAAATACATCCAGAGGAGGGATGTCCTCTACATTAAGTACGATTTCGGAGGAGGGTGTGATTGGTATGTGTTCTTGCTGTCGGGCTTTGTCGCTTGTTCCTGCGTTCAAAACTTTGATTGTCCTGGACAGGGTCTATACATTCGTCCTTCTATATTAATCAATTGATTAAAGGTTTCCCATTCTTTATCTAACTCAATGGTGACTCGGATGTTGTCAGTACACTCGGTTGGAGGAGGAATTGTCTGCTGAAGAGTCAAAATTTGTCGTTGATCAAGTTCATTTGATTGTGCGTAATCTTTTAATGGATTCCTCCGTTTTATCTTCCTTTATTTGGACTTATTGGAGAGTTCGGAATCCCTCCGTCGATTTTTGATTTGGATTTACTTGTACTCGAACCGCCGTTAAGACTAACACTAGGAGTTTTCCCTTGCGGGCTCTAAGCGTAGATTATCCAAAGGAACGGGAATTAGTCTCCTCTCTCTCGTAAAGTTTGAATTGCTTGGGAAGTCCGGTGGGGATAGTCGTGATCAGGGCTGAATTCAAAACTTCTTTGAATGAATTTCTTGCTTTGGAACATATCATCAAAAAGATCAGAGCTCTGCGACAAATTCCTTTACTTTGATTGCATTGGTAAAATTCTTAACAATATCATTTTGGTCATATAACCTTTTTGAGAATTTGAAGCAAACTTTGTAGGGATGTAATGTTTCCTATCTCTTGAAATGCATGACCAATATCTGACAGTGAAAATGTTCCACATTTTTATGGGAAATTGTGGCCAAATTCCCTTTTTCTTATCCTTTAAATCTTTTGTCATCCCTCCCCCTGGCTACGTGTCCGATAAGCAATTTCTCGGGCTACAAGTCTATCGTGAACATATAGGGGTAACACATGTGGAGAAGCATAACTTCCAAAAACCCTAATATAGGTGAAAAATTCTTCTCCAAACCATCTTGCGACGGGGAGAATATCAACCTCTGTTTCTAAGGATAACCTTGGGGGATCCTTATTATACAAGGTTCTGTACAATGGCAACATTATTCCATGGCAAATTTGGTAAAAATGGGGGACAAACTTAGATTCCCACAGTTCTTTATGGTACACATGAATGGGCGAAGGGTCTTGGATAGTCCATTTCCAACCCATTACAGGGGAATTTAGAGACATAGAGATGGCGTCCATGACATACGAGATAAATAAAAAAGGCGTAAACCCACTGGAAACATTTCGTTTGGACCGGTATTGAAAAATAGCAGAGGTCATAGTATCGTATAGGATTTTGGCGATCTACAATTGTAGAATTAACGGCCGCATTCAACAAAGGAAGCCATTCAGGGCAAAATCATATTTATGTCAGCTTTCCAAAAAGCCTACATAACATAGCAGCTAGTAGAAACAATAAGGAGAAGTAAGCGAACCCATGCTGTACATACCTTGTTTGTTCTTCTTTAATGGTTCACTTCTTTTTAGTCCACTCCTTTGTGCAATCCGCCAAATTCGCGTGTTCTTTGGCAAAATCTTCCATGAATTTGCTATTGTAAGTCGCCTCGAGGTTTTGGCAGCTTACACATTAATCTCACATCTTCTATGGTGAATGACCCAATTAGCTCTTTCGGACCGAGTCTTGAATTGCCCTCGTCTCGAGATATCTCGTGCTATCCAAGACCCATCTCACCATGTCTCAGTATATGGGAGAATCCTTGGTCTTGCTGCAGTCTCGTGCAGAATGAGCAAGTCAAGTCTCTAAGGGTTGCTTCAGCACGTATCCTTTGAACCTGCCGTAGTCGCAACTTTCAACACCACATGGTTTTCATCCTCTAATAGATTATACATTCCTTCCCAAGTGGATATACCCGCATCCTTGTTACAAAGCGGTATCCGCGTATAGAGAAGCCATTTCTTTGTTCTCGAACTTGAGCTCTTCTCCTTCTTACCCATAATGTATAGCGGAAGCTTTGTATAGTGATCCGCTCCTTAGTGCTCGTTTTACTGAATAAATGAGAGTAATGATAATAGAAAGGTGACGAGACCGTTTTGAATATGAACGCGGATGAAATATAATATTTAAATTATGAAACGACTTCCAATCTAAACACAATCTCTTTTCACATTAATAATCACTCCAATCATTTAATATAGTCATTAAAGCGCATAACGGATTTGACACGTGGGAAGATTGCCTCTGGGATAGCGTGCTTACGTGAATCTGCGACATTGCGATCTCGCGATTTGTCTGCAGCAATTTCGCAATATCGCGATGTCGCAATATCGCTGATATGAAATCATCACAATCATAAAACTTATCGCAAAAACAGGGAATCGCATAATAGCGCAAACCGCATATCGCAAAAATCATAAAAGCACATATCGCAAACGCGTGTAATCACAAAAAAGCGCACAATCGTAAAATGAAATCATCGCAAAAGCGCATAATAAATCGTGAGCGTAAAAGATATTTGTTAATCATTTCTGCTTTTCTACGCTATGCGATCTCGTGATCAATGCTTTTTATATAGACTATTTTTGTTATGGATGCGTTATATTGTTTCAAGAGCAATTTTGTTATAATCTATCATAAACTTAATATTTTCGCAATATTCTCTCAAAGGGATTTTTGTAGGTTCATGATAGAAAGTTTTATTTTCTAAAGGAAACAAATCCTAATTGATTTTTTGGATTTTAACTAAGGGTCCCCATTTTATTTAGTATTATTACTAATATTAAAATAAAAAGGGGAGGTTGTTGCTAGCCACAACAGGTCCTTATCAACCCCAGCTTCAGTACGCACCTCAGGGTTATCAACCTCAAGTTTAGTACCCAATTCAAGGTTTCCAACTGCCTTCTGGTCAATCATCTGTACATGGAGCCGAAAATTTACCACTTACTTATCAACCCTATGTTCAACCAGGCTATGGTCCTTACGTTCAACCTTCTATGGGACAATACCCCAGAATGAATATGGCGTGGGATCCATCCCAATATCAACAACCTATGTAGCCTAATGTGTAGTTGTCTTCTCAACCTAGATAGCCTTTGGTTTCTGGTCCAACCCAGCAACCTGTCCACCCTACTATTCAAACTCCTGCACCTAGTTCTGTTCAACAGTCTGGGCCTAGTACACCTCAAACTCTGCCTCAAACTGTTGCAACTGCTGTAATGTCTATTCAACCTGTAACACCTATTTCTGGAGTATTTGTAGCTCTGAGTTCTTTTATCCCTGCATCCGTGCAAATCCCTCAAGTCTCTGTACCCCAGTCAGGACCTTTAGTTCAGACTTCGGTTCAGATGCCTGCGGGACAAGCTAGTACAAGTATAGTTGTCACAAGTCAACCGCAATTCATGTATCAACCGTACCAGGGACAGCCTCAATTCAGTCTCATTTCACAAAACCCATCTTATCAGTATCAACCGTACCCTGGCTATACTTATCATTAGCCTAAACAACCCCAGTTTGGTTCGGTTAATCCTGGTTACCCGGGAGGTTACACAATTCCTAATGCAAATCTGATTCCCAGTTATCCTGGGTATCCTCCTCCCAGAACTACTTTGGCTACTCAAGGTTTTCGCGACCCTAACCGTCAGTTACCATTTATTGCAACTTTGGATTTACCTGATTTGACATGCCTTACGAATTATCCAATTTTCTATTATCCGTACTGGCCGCCAATGCCGCATAAGTTGCCTAATGATATACCGAAATTCGAGGGTAAGTTAGGAGAGGATCCATCAAATCATTTTATGACTTATTACCTCTGGTGTGCATCTAATTCAATAATTGATGATTCAATTCGCTTACGTCTTTTTCAATGAACTCTTATTGGTCTTGCCACCAAATGGTACATTGAGTTACCACGAGGCTCTTTTAATAATTTCAGTCAGTTAGCAACTGATTTTTTAACTCATTTTCAGTTGCCTGTTAGATATGACAATGGTACGGAACTGTTAACTTCGTTAAAGCAATCCACGTCCATGTATATTTCTGATCATATTAATGAATGGCGACGTAGAAGGCGTTTAGTGAGATTTTACATTCCGGATCAAATTTTGGCGGAATGGTTTGTTAAATCATTGTTACCAAAAATCATTGAAGATGTAGCTAAGGCCGAAGTTGTTACTAAGGAGAAAGTCATTGCTCAAGCTCAGTATCTTGACCTCATCTATACGCAGTCAGGTACTTTACATGAAAAAATCCCCGATCTTCCAAAACAAGGTCAAATAACTGCAACTCCTTCAGGGTCTCATGCTGCTGACAGTATGATTGGTACAGTTAATACTAAAATAAAGAAGAATTCTTCTCCTATAATAACTTTACCTGATTCCCCGAATGGAGAATCTTCCCCTAAAATTTCTGCCGACATTCATGTTGTAGAGACATCTACGGACAAATATAAATCCGGTGGTAAAAAGAAGGGGAAGAATTCAAAAGAAAAAACAGATAAAACTGAATCTAATGACGAAAAACGCAAGCCTCGCTATCCTTGTTTTATTTGCGACGAGGATCATTTTACTAAGGAATGCCCACATCGAGCAGAGGTTTCAAAATTCGTTAAAGGTTCTCAAGAACCTGTTGTCTTGAAGGATCCTTTTCCCACTCAAGATAGTAAGATGATTGGTTCTACCTCGAATGCCTCAGAAGAACCTATTATGATGATGTCTCGTGTCAATATTGTCATGCGATCACAAGATTATGGTAGTAAGAATCCTGTTGGTGGTAAAGAAGCAGAATCTTCTAGTTCAAATACATCAACTACACCTCCTTCTATTTCTGATCCGCTACAGATTGAGAAACCCAATCCAGAATTAGTAATCAAACCACCTGCTAAAGGTGTACTTCGTAAATCAACTTTCAATCCACATGCGAGAGTTGCTTAGAATTACAACATTTTTGAGGACTTAGCTATTTCCCCTTCAGCAATGTCGGCTTTGGAAGTGCTGCAATCGTGCCCAGCACAGTGTAAATTACTTTTGTCTGCCATAGGAGCTATCGATATTCATGATTCGAACCTTATAATCTTCGATTTAGAGAATAGTACACCCCGCCTACCTAATCAAATGGCTTTCCAGATTCTAGTTTTAGTCAAAAACATACCGATCTTTTGGATTGTGATTGATGAAGGGGATTCTACATGTATTATGTCGATCCAATGTTGGAAATCGCTTGATTCTCCTACACTCAATCAGTCTCCGATGATTCTAAAGGCTTTTGAAGGCCGAGGGTTCCATCCTTTCGGTATTTTGCAGGATTTACCTATAGGGGTCGAAGGAAAAACCATAAATCTAGATGTGGAGGTGGTTGATTCCCCTCTAGATTACAACCTTCTCCTAGGTCGCAGTTGGTCTTATGCTATGACTGTTGTTGTTTCATCGGTCTTTCGGCTTATCAAGTTTCCACATCAAGGAAATATTGTTACAATATACCATTAACTTATTTTTCATCTGATCCAGCCTCTACAGAAACTATCCAGCACATCGGTAAAACGACTATCCCTTACAAGGATGTTGGGGTAGGTTTGATTAAAGATTCTGATTTACTAGGAACTTTTTCCTTTCCTCCTCCTAACGTATCACCTCCTATTGCAAACATTCATATGATTTCATCGAATACCATTACGTTTGATGATCCTTCGATCATACCTTATGATTCTGAGTTGGATTCATTTGATGCCGCAATGCCTTTGAGTCCCTTTGAAATTTCATATCAGGCTGTACAGTTGCTTTTCGATCCTTGTTCAACTGAAACTGACCCAATGAATGGGATCCATGAGGAATCACATTCTATATCTAGCTCAGCCACAACGACATTTCCTGATCTTATTTGTACTGATGAGCAGATTCGCGAACTCTTGTCTGTTGACGATTTACCATGGGAGGATCTACATCACCGATCTTCGTTTTTACCTGAGCTGGATCATTTTGAAAATTATTTCGCTTCTATTTTTACTTCTGAATATGTCAAAGAACTACAAAATCCATTGCACAATCCTGATTCTAAGTTAAATTTGGAAAATATCTCTTGAACGATTCCAATTTACAGTTCAGTTAAACCAGGAATAATTGAAAACATTCATATAGGTGCTTGCTGTACAGACGATGAAATTCAAACTTATAAAGCCCTATTTCAAGAATTCTGTGATGTGTTTGCCTGGTCATATGAAGAAATTCCAGGAATCGATCCATCAATTGTTGTACATGAAATCAAGACTTACCCGGATGCCAAACCTGTCCGTAAAAGTTTACGTCAAATACATCCGAGAAAAGTTGCTACTATCAAAGCCGAGGTTGAAAAATTACTTCGTGAAGGTTTCATTTATCCGATTCCTTTAACGGATTGGGTATCGAATATTTTTCATGTTAACAAAAAACAAGGAATGATAAGAGCATGTATCGACTATAGGGATGTTAATCGAGCTTGTCCTAAAGACAATTATCCAACCCCCTATATCGATCAAATAATTGATGATTGTGCCGGCAATGAAATGTTGTCCTTTATGGATGGTTTTTCCAGTTACAATCAAATAAACATACTACCTACTGATCAGCCAAAAACAACTTTCATTTGTCCATGGGGGACATTTGCTTATTGCAAACTACCCTTTGGATTGAAGAATGCTTGGGTAAATTTTCAAAGGGCTATGTCTTACGCATTCCATGACATTAAGCACATTGTGCAGCCTTATCTCGATGATTTACCTACTCATTCATCGCGTAGGGCCGACCATCTCACTCATTTATGAGCTATATTTATGAGATGTAGGCATTATCGAATTCGGCTGAATCCAAACAAATGTGTTTTCTGTGTAGAATCGGGTTGCTTACTAGGATTTGTTGTTTTGAAAGTAGGCATTCACGTTGATCCATCGAAGGTCGAAGCTATTGTCAATCTACCTCCTCCTTCAACTCTGCGCCAACTCCAAATTTTGCAGGGGAAAGCAAACTTTCTACGTCGGTTCATTCCTAACTACGTCGAGCTAACAAAGGGTTTTACCAGGTTGTTAAAACAAGATGTTCCATTCTTTTGGGATGAGATCACTGATCAATCTTTTGATGCACTCAAACATGCATTGACCCATGCAACGTTATTGCATCCTCCCAACTACAACCAGGACTATTTTTTGTACCTTGCCACCTCTCATTCCACCATTGGGATGGTTTTTAGTCAGGAAGATGAATTCAACAATGAACATGTGATTTACTATCTTAGTCAAAATCTGCATCCGACTGATATCAAATACACACTTGTGGAGAAATTGGCCTTGGCAGCTATTCAAGCTGTCCAAAGATTTCGACACTACATCTTAATACGCAAAACCACAGTAATTTCGAACTGTAACCTTATGATGTACATCTTGACCAAAAAATTTCTAGGTGGCAAGTATTCCAAATGGATAGTTATCCTGCAAGAATTTGACTTGGAATTTGAAAAATCCAAGGCAAAGAAATCTTTGGTTTTCGCAGAACTAATGTGTGATTTCCCATCTACTGATACTAAAACTGTGGCGGAGCAGCCCATTGCGGATGAATCCTTGTTTCTTATCAGTACTCTTGATCCATGGTATGGGGATATTATTGTTTATCTCCAAACCCAATCTTTTTGGCCTGAAATTTCATGATCTCAATGACAGAAAATACATTTCCAATCCCAACAATACAATATTATCGGTGATACACTCTATCGTTGTGGAGCGGACTCTGTTTTCCGACGCTGTCTTACTCATGAAGAAGTTGAGAAGGTCCTAAATGACTGCCATTCTAGAGTATGTGGCGGTCATATGTCTGGGTATGCCACAACCCAAAAGATATTGCGCGCTGGTTATTTCTGGTCGTCGTTCTTCAAAGATTGTATTTATGCAGTCCGGAAATGCCACAATTTTCAAGTCTTTGATCGTAAAATGCGTGCACCACCCGCTCCTCTTCACCCTATAATTAATGTCAGTCCTTTCGCAAAGTGGGGTATTGACTTTATTACATGTCACCCTCACTCAACCGGGGGGCATGCATATATTATCCTAGCGGTAGATTATTTTACTAAGTGGGCCGACTACATTTTCGGAAGACGGCAAGACTGCTGCAAATTTCGTGTTCAATCATATAATTTCTAGATTCGGTGTTCCTCAAGCTATAATTATAGATCATGGAAGTCATTTTCGGAATATCATGATGACTAAACTAACAGATCAACTTGGCCTACACCACGATAGTTCTACTCCTGATTACCCACAGGTTAATGGTATGGTTGAAGCTATAAATAAAGTTTTAGTCACTATGATTAGACGAATTATTGGCATTCATAAGTTGAATTGGCATTCCATGTTATTTTTAGCACTTTGGGCATATTAGACCTCAGTAAAAACATCAAATGGTTTCACTCCATTTCAACTTGTTTATAGTTTGGAAGCTGTGTTGCCAATTGAATGTGAAATTCCATCATTGAAGTTAGCCAAATAATTACTTCCAGCTACGTCTGAAGAGGAGAAGCGTTTTTTGTACTTGGCTCAGCTAGATGAGAATCGACGAAATGTTGCATTAGAAAACGAGGCTCACGTCAAACGAATAAAAGCACAGTATGATAGAAATGTTACCCCTCATATTTTTTCAGAAGGAGACCTAGTTTTAGTGTACGATCAAGCCAACGATAAGCTAGGGGCTAGAAAATTCGTGCCTATGTGGCATGGTCCTTCATTGTTAGGCAAAATTTTGAAAAAGGGGCCTATGAGCTGATAGATTTCGATGGTGTCTCTTTAGATAAACCCAGAAATGGGCTTTATTTGAAGAAGTATTATGCTTAAACTTAGTGTGGATATTTTTAGTTAGATTAGATTCTTTACTGCAGGTGTGTCTTATATTAGAAAAGCGTGCCTAGTTTAGAGTGTGTTCTTATCACTATTCCTGCTTATCTGAGTTTTACTCTTGATATTTTAGATGCCGACGTCTCTTCAAACCTACATTGGTTTTGTTGATGGTGCTTGTCATAGTACACAGAACATTTCTTCCACAGCTTGGGTTATCTATTCACCCTCTGACGAGTTAGTATCCATGCATGGGGTAAGCCTCGGTCAAACAACAAATAACATTGCAGAGTATAGTGCTATGATTGAGTTATTATATGAATCCATATCATTTGGAATTCAGAGTTTGATTGTTAGTTTGGATTATGAACTTGTTGTATTACAACTTAACAGAGTTTATGCCATTATAAATCTAGTGTTGTTATGGTTATTCTTAAGAGTTCTTCTCTTGGAAGGTGAATTTGATTACATTGAATATCATCATATTCCAAGACATTTAAATAATTTAGCAGATGTAGTTTCTTCTAGTATGATAAATAGACATTTGCAATAAACAAAGCAGTAAATTAAACAACATCTGATAACATGTACACAGATAGCCGGTAATAGTGATATATCATAGCATAGAAGTGTGTTTCAAACTATACATCGTCTTGTGTTGGACGGTTTAAAATACAAGAAAATTAGGACTTAGAAAGTGTTGAAAATGATTTTTACTTGAATTATCCCATTTCTCTCCTGGAGGAAAATCCATTTCTTTATCGCCGTGATAGTTCATCCTGACATGTGGAAAATCCTTAATAATAAAGAGTTGGTTTTTCAAAAACAAAAATATGTCGACAGAAATCTAACAATCTCAATGCCCTCAGCATGAGATTGCCAGCATGTAATGCTGCGCTCCTATACAGTCTAGTAACAATGAAGACAATAACTTGGAACTCAAGATGGATGATATCTATCCGTTTATCCTTGGGGTCTACTCAACCATTGAAAAACTCTGCTTTGAGACTAGCAACAGACTGGCCACCTGCTCTAGTCCCGAGTAGAGATAAGTGTCTGCCCCTCTTGGACAAACCAGTTAAAAAATATATGTCCTCCAGTTCAACTTCGAGCCAGTGGCCGACAATCAAGAAACACTGGTCCTGTGTGTCCCACCTATTCCTCATATGGTCCAAAATTTATACAGGTTACTTGGAGCTGACGGTTTCTAATTCCGACAAACGGATTCTACAGAATATTCATAGGACGTTTTTCTTATCCAAAAACCCTTACTTTCTCACTCTAAATTCAAATAGTAAAAATAAATTTAAAAAATTCCTTTTTGTAATTTTTTTCGAATAAATGAATTTTTAATTTGTTTATTTTTCACTTTAAAAAGGTTATTTTTGAAAGCATTTTTATTTATCTTAAACAGGTATGTGTAATGTTTCGAGTTTTTGTGTAGAATATTGGATTTTTTGGTAAAACTGATCATTTTTCAAAAAAGAGAATACTTTTATCAATTTTTCAGACTCTTTCAAAATTTACGAAAAAGTGAATCATTGGAGTCCTCTTTTAAGCCCTTTTCAGACTCTCTAAACATGAAAAGATTGCCGAGCACTTGACTATTCGAACTCGTTAAAGTAAATGAATGATCGTCCCTTCAGTATAAGTTTACCCCTTTTACAGAATAAAATGGACTATTTACGAAAAAGGTATACGTTGACTAATTACGGTCAATAGAGTTCTCTTCTGCATTATTTTATCCTTTTTCGGGCTCGAGAGACTAAATTTATGAACAAGTACACCCACAGAGTTTTCTTAAGTTTTTCTTCTGACTCCCTAAAATTGAAAAACACCGAGTTTCTCCTATACTGGACTCGTTAAAACTTAACAGTAAAGGACCTGTTCAATTTTAAACAGGAACGAACCACTCCTTCTTAGGGTTCGAATCTTAAACTAAGTTGGACTCATCTGAAGGATGAGCTTATAAACAAGAAAATGTTATCCTCCTCAAGCTTGTAAAAAATAAATAGGTACTTGCCAGAAATGGTGGGGGAAAAGAGAGAAAAACAAACCTGTTTGTTACATTTTGATTATTCGTAAAACCATTGACCACTCTTGAACATGACACTTTTATTCACCTGGGTTGGGAAAATCCTTTTCCTAACATTTAATCAAACCATATTGAAAGTTTTTAGCCGGTTTCTGGGTATTAGCTTTGGGTCAATTGTCACCAAACCATCTGCAGTGTCGTTATGTGTTCAAGAGGACAGTTTAAACAGACCATTCATTTGTGAAATTTTTGTCTTCCATTTTGACCATCCCTGAGTCAGTCCTTGCCAATATATTTCTTTAAAACTTGATCTATGATTTCGTGTTGTGGGCTTGCCTACGATGGATCACTTTCTATCGACAACAGCTCATTATCTAGGAAGTTGATCTAGAAATCGTCAGTACCTTGGAATCTGCATGCCTCAATGGTAGGTTTCTCCCCTTCGACGACAAGTTGCATCATTGACCTTCGATCGAATGATTCCGTGACATGTTCGACTTCATCTCATTCATTCACATTTCATGGATTGTATAGAGTACTTTGAGAGCCATTGAAATTGCTAGTGGTTACTCTCACACTTGTTAACAGTTTACATTATTGACTTGTAATCAAGTGGTTTCTACCATGTTTGACTTTGACACATTCATTCACATGGATAGAATCGTATTGGTTCGAGAAGCGGAAATCAAGACCCTGGATCTAGTTTCCACCATCCAGGCTGCGAGGAATTTTTGTTATTCATTTATACAGTGGACTATTGATAAACATATGGCTGCGTCCATGCTGTGTCTACATATGTCTATACTGTTGATGTATTGATAATAATTCCTGTATCAGAACAGTTTAAATAATTTTTCTAGTTAGTTTTGATCTGAGTATGGGAATGCCTACCTCAGTGATGATATGATTACATATATATATTTTGCATTGAATGTTTTTACAGGTTCTGACCCGGGTGTCCACAAGATGATCCTTGAAATGATAAAGTACTTCACTCTTCATATATGACAGACTTCATCTTCATCTATTCCAGACTTCGCACTTTAGGGGGAATTCTGTTGCACTAAAAATTGTCACCTTGACATTCTGCTGACTGTATGAGCTCTTTAACACTCATACATGCCTCCTCTGCAAGTCTTACAACCTTTTTCCTCATTCCAAGCCCTAAAACTAAAGGAAAAACCCTAAAAACTCAAAATGCCTTGGGTACACGGGTAACATGAAGCCTGCCTGCGTTCCTAGCTTGGGTACGCAGGTAATACACTGCTTACCTGCGTTCCATAACACAGTTTTCCCATGCAATGCCTGCGTACCCTTCTCAAATAAAAAAAATGAGAAAGTAAAGTCAAAAAGATGATTTAAGGTCAATTCTAGAAGGTTCTAGATGAGATTTTTTTGGGATGAGTACGCTTTAGTAAGGTTCATGCATCCCTCACCTTAAGGAACTAATCCCTTGATGTGACGAACCTATCCCTTTGAAGGAGGATTCTATCCCTTCAAAGGTGGAACCCTAACCTCCTCATTTGCTCTATAAAAAGAGTCATTGGGTAGCCTCAAGGGGGGTTCAATCTTTATGAGTGATTGAGTTGAAGTGCTATTGAGATTTAGACTTCTTTCTGTTGAGCTTTTAAGAGGAAAGATCACATACCTCTATGTGCTCCTGGAGGAAGAGTGCAAGAATTATCAAAGTAGAGGAGACTCCTGCTTTGGACTCTGGGAAGGCCTTTTCAAACATCAAGGCTAAGGTTGTAAGGTTCTTCTATTATTTTAAGATTAATATAATCAAGTTTTGTTTTTCTCAATAAATTGTCGTTCGATTGTTTATTTTAATAAGCTGTCGTTTGATCGTTTATTTCATAGATTCCTTGATCACTATGATAGGTATGTTTTATAATTATTTTTTATACATGTTCTATTTCATATTTTCTTGTTTGTGATTGGAGGTTGACAAAAGGTAACACTTTGTTGCGACAAAAGATGACACTTTTTTGTGACGAAAGACTACACTTTCTTGCAACGAAATAACTCTTGTTGCAACGAAATAACTCTTGTTGTGACGGAAGGATTATTTTTGCAACGGAAGAACTCTTGTTGCAACGGAAGGATTCTTGTTATGACGGAAGGATTCTTGTTGCAACGGAAGGATTATTGATGCGACGGAAACACTACGACCGCAAATAAGCATTTGGATCTAAGGTAGGATCAACACCTTCATAGCATTTATTTGTAAAATGAATATATTTAGAGAAAGACAAACTTAGTTGTTTGTTTCTCGCTAGATTGTATTCTGACACTAGGGAGATTGATCTTGTCCGCAAGATCGATTTATCCAGCCAACAATCCTATCATGACTATGATGACTGTAGGGAAAGTAAGTACATCGAATCTAGTAACTAACTGACTCGCCATACCCCTATCCTATCATTCCCCAGCTGAATCTGAAATATTTTGGCTTATTTGACACGACAGCTAAGAAACTATTCTTTCGTAGCACTCACTATGTAATTTTCGGATTTTGCGCTACGAAATTAGCAGCACTTTCGTAGCGCAAAACCTCTTTTTTGAACTAACGGTGCTACGAAACGGTGGATTCCTGGCTAACTACAGAAATTTAGCCCAAAACTTAATTGAATGACCCTTAAATGAAAAATGTGAATATTTGACCATGGAATGGACCTCTTAAAGACCTTATTTGAATTCAGATGAGGAACACTAAACCTCTAAAAGATATGACCTACCCTTAATCAAACTAAAAATGACTTTCAGACCTATTTAATACCATGATCAAAAACAGAGTTGACATAAAAGGTTTTGAAAAAAAAATTGGGTTGATAACACCATGGATTTTGTATCTAAGCCATCTTTTAGGGAGAGGCAAATTATGGCCATGCAGAAACTAGTTAACACTGAACGAAATCGAGCAATGTAATGGCAATGACGTAATGGGTGATTTCCAGAACAAATCTGACACGAATATTGGGATGCTCGTAGGCCAACATAGTATACATCGTTAACCAGAAACCATGTTTGAAACATCTCTAGGGCTTCACCGTCGGCGATGAAATGATCGCATTCATCGCAGAGTTCACAACGTTGGACAGGAGGAGGAGGGACAAACAGGAGTCTTTTTGGTGACTGCCCTACCTCCTAAAGGTATAATATGACCCAAGGTTCTTCCCCATTAGTCTGCATGTGGGGATCCTCTTGATATGATTTTTCTATGGCATGTAAGGCATCCTTATATCGTGGTATTTGTGGAAAATTATTGGTGTAATGCCTATAATTTTTGCAGATAGTGCATGTGTGGTTGGTACGCAATGATTTGCCTTGGTTTTTTGTGGCTAGTTCCTTTTTATGAGAACTTGTGGCCAGAGAATTTCTTTCGGAGCTTAGGAGAGGTTTCAATTTGTCCAAATCTGGGAAGATATTGGTAGGGTTACCTACAATATCGCACAATGCACATGGTTGCAGTTCCCTTGGCATGATGGGATTTTCTATCTTTTTCCCTTTTTTATGGGTTTTTCTGGTTGCTTTAACTGGCAGTATGATGGGAATCTCTTTAACCGGTGTCGCCTCTTGAGGAGGGATGGGGGTTATTCGTGTAGATGTAATGCCAGGGGCTCCTAGCATGGTTGGTTGGACTACGTACCAGATAGGTATCGTGAACGACATGTTTGGAAATGTTACCATTTCTAAGACCTATTGTGATAGGAAACCAGGTGGAGGGTATAGAAATGGTGTTTGGGAGATAGCATAAGGTAGAAAATCCATGTTCGTGGCCTCGATTTCGTTACTACTAGTTTCTATCTCCTGGTTGGTTTTGGTGTTTGATGATGATATCATGCACACTGGGGCCCCTGTGATATCAAGGAATGATTCTAGTATGATAGGGGGGTCCCCTAGGAATGATCCAAGGATAGATAAATATTTGAATTGGTCGAGCCGATATTATTGGTATCGTGTGAGAGATTCTATATATGTGCCTACATAGGGTAGAATGACATCGATGTTCATCATGGGTATTTTTTCATGGTATGTCAACTAGTCGACGGCGATGATGCGATCCTTGTGGGGGGACATCATAATCCAGAAGATGAAGGATTCTAGGCAGACATGGCATACATATAACTCTGCCCAAGGAGTATATTGTAGTCTAGCTGAGTGTCAAAGACCTCAATGTCCATAAGAACTGTCTTGTAGGCCAAGTAGACCCGGATATTTTGATAGAGAATGATGGGAGCAGAAGGGCACCCGTTGTATGCTCTGAGTGTTATGTCAGATGGCTCCAATTCAGGGGATCCCAGCATCTACCAAATGATTTTTGACATGATGCATGTGGATGCACCCTCGTCAATGATACATCGGTGGATAGTTATGTTTTGGACTGACACTGGTATCTGGAAGGTGACTAATGAAGGAAGCATGGGGGTGGCTTTATCTAGGTCAAAATCCATTAGGCGCGAATCGGCGGGGTCGATTGCACCTAACGCATAAATTAAGGCTTTCCTTTGCTTTGGGCAAGATTGCAGGACCTCTAGAGATGACATGGTAGTGGGAGATTGTGCTAAATAATCCACGATGCTATAAATATGGGCCTCTTTGGAGTGGTGTCCTACTCGCATTCTTGGACCCTTAGCCATTTTTGGTAGGGGTTCAATAGGAATTTTTGATATAGCCAGTGGTGGTATAGGTGCACTCATGCTAGCCCCTGACGAACTAGTGTCTAGCGGGGTATCATAGCTTCGATTATGTGTTTGAAAGAACATTTCCTTTCCAGTCATATAAATTTCATGGTTTTTGTTTCTAGAATAATTGGGGGGTGGTTTTTTTTCTGGGTACTAATCGCCCCTTGGTGGGGGAAGAGCTCCTGCATTAAAAAAATTTGCAATGTAGGTCCCCCTTATCCACGGTTACCCTGAAGCTTCTTTAGTTCAGGGATTTTGGGATAGTGATGAGTGTAAAGGCCATACCCAACACATATAGCACAAGAGTGGTTGGTCCATAGATTGTCCCTCTTGTTCTACCCTTGGGATTTATTTGTCTCCTGGTTTTGATTCTGGTTGGGGTTGCCCCCAGCCTAGGATCGCGGAGGGCATTGTTGGTTATTTCCCCCTGTCCAGGATCTCCCTTTTGTTTATTTTTTGGCTTTTTCATTCTGTTTTAGGAGGATGAATACGATTCTCTTGGTCATATAATTAGCGTATTTGGGCTTGGGAAGGTTGCACAAAGTTCACAGGTGCATTATTTTGCATCGGTGGGTTTTGTTCTGGGGAGGGGGAATATTGGGGTCCCTGTCCCTAGTTTATATATTGTTTCTGGGGGGGACCTCTTCTATCATCATTCCTAGTTGCATACTGGTTCCCCTACGTGGGAGGGTATGATCCTCCCTGCTGATGATGATACGAAGATGCCATATTGATCATGTTGTGTAGGAGGTGCATGATGACTCTGATGGTAGCCTAGGTATGAGATGTTCTGGTTAGGATCATACGTGTAACCAAGGTATAGGATAATGCTTCCTAGGTGATTTTGGGTCATTGGCCATATCAATTTGTCTCTAGTATGCGATGCTCCTATAAATTCTTTGTAATTTTACAGGCACGAGGAATTAGGCAGGATGTTATAGATGTATCCTGACTAAGTGTATATCAGCTCGAGCTACTAGGCTTTACTAATGGAATCCTCTTTAGAATTAGGTCCTTGAGTAGCTGCTCCACATACCATTTCACGGCTGGTCCAGTTAAGGTGCATTGTGTTACAAGACAAATGACCTCCTCATCAGCTAATAGAAGAAGGAAACATGGAAGGAAGAAAATGACCCAGACAAAGACCCATTTTGCCAAGGCAATGCACCCTAGAGACATCCAGGTCTAGTTATAACACATCCCATCCATCCAAAGGGAGCATTAATGCCTAGGTTAATGCACTGTCTTGACTAAGGGAAACTGCTACCTGTGTTTTCATGAAGAAAAGGGAAAAATCCCGTGGAAATTGACTGAAATTTCCTATTTTTTCTTAAAAGGAGTTAGTGAAAAAGTAGAAACCTGTAGTGCAGGCCTCTTATTGGACATTAATAAACAAAAATGAGCATCTATAGAGGGAAAAAGAAAGGAAAGGAAAGGAAACATCATGATTTTTGGTCATTCAAACTGATTGAGAATTTTGGCAAGGTTTGTCCTCCCCAATTCCTATAAATTGGAGGCTTGGACTCTTGGTCCAGGGTCGAAGGTTTGATCGTGTGCAGAACAGAGCTTTATTGTTGTGTGTGAGACTTAAGGAATATCAAGGTTCATTGAAAACTCTTAGCCCAAGTATCATTACACTTGGAGATAGAGGAGAGGGAGAGAGGAGTCAGAAGACTAAGGAAGGCTTGGTTCAACCAATGGTTGTAATCTTCCTTATTATATATTAATATAACTATATCTATTTTTTCCATTTGATGTTTTAGTGTCACATTTATTGTATATTTTTCTATGAAGCATGATATAAATGGATCCAATTTTCATATTTTAATGTTGATTATATGATTTTTTAATTGCTAGTAAGTGATAAAACTGCGAAGATTACACATGTGCTTTGTTTGTTTGCAAGATCTAGAATTGGAGCCAGTGAGGAAGGACTTCAACCATGCCGCTTAGTGCTATCCAATGGATCTGTTGTCTACAAAGAGGTAATCCTTCAATATCTCACTTCATTGATTCTGCATTAGTATAAACATGTGTTCAATGTCTTTGTAACTATACAACTAATCCAACTGTCTACCTCGGGCACCAGGAAGCCCTGAGACGGATTTACATCAGTTAGCACCCATGAATTTTACCCCTAAGTAGAATTTGGAGAATGAAACATGGAAGAAAGAAAATGACCTAGATAGAGACCCATTTTACCAAGGTAATGCACCCTAGAGACATCCAGGTCGAGTTATAACGCATCCCAACCATTTGAATCCAGTGTTAGTACCGAGGTTAACGCACTGTCTTAACTAAGGGTCATCGTTACCCATGTTTTCATGAAGAAAAGGGACAAATACCACTGAAACTGACTGACATTTCCTACTTTTCCTCAAAAGGAGTCAGTCCAAAAGCAGCAACATGTAGTGCAGACCTCTTATTAGATGTTACTAAACAGAAATGAGCATCTATAGAGGTAAAAATCAAGGAAACTAAAGGAAACATCATGATTTTTCCCCATTCAAACTGATTGAAAAGTTTGCAAGGTCTGTCCTCCCCAATTCCTATAAATTGAAGGCTTGGGCTCTTGGTCAAGGGTCAAATGTTTGATCGTGTGTAGATAAGAGATTTATTGTTGAGTGTGAGACTTAAGGATTGTCAAGGTTCATTGAGAACTCTTAGCCCAAGTATCATTACACTCGAAGATAAAGGAGAGAGAGAGAGAGGAGTCAGAAGATTGAGGAGGGTTTGGTTCAACCAACGGTTGTAATATTCATTGTTATATATTAATATAACTGTATTTGTTTTTTCCATTTGATGTTTCAGTGTCACATTTATTGTTTATTTTTCTATGACACATTTATCTGTAATATCCCCACAAAGGGAACAAGCAGCAATATTAAACAATACTGCTCATAAATAACGCAGTTCAGCCAAGTAAAAGCAGAAGGCCAATATGGAAGATCAATAATGACATTTACATCAGAAAATAAGAGTTATATTGAAGCCCATGAGCTATAGAACAGAAAATATAAGACTTTACATGAAGAAAGGCTAAAAAATGAGGTGATGCAACCATATGATATGATTGAAAGAGCTTGACAGCGTTATTTTATTAGCTGAAAAGAGCTATAGATTACACTGCAGATATAGAGTATATATTTGTACAAAAAATTAGATCTATATAATATTTGTACACTAGAAAGGCTCCTCTACAAATGTCCCTTTGGGTTTCGAGAAAAAAGTGAAATACATGTAGTAGATATGAGATCTTATGCAACAGATCTACAGAATGATTCAGAAATTCTGAAGCAAATACAAGAGTATTCAGATCAGATCTGAATATGACATGGATTAGATATGAAATCCACAGATCACCACTGTGAGGGAAGATTCCCAACACTAGAGATCCCTCCTCCAAAAGTATGTCAAAACACCCTACAACTTTATACTTGCAAATAACATAGTACTGGAAGATAGATTGCGTTGTAGGCTCTAGAACATGGTTTGGCCTCAAGCCAAGATCTGAAAATGTGCTCTAATCATCCAATACTCTCTTTCCAGGGGGATAGAAGACTTTCCCACTGAAAAGAGGCACTAGAATGGCCTAGATCTGAGTAGATCTAGCCTCCACTTGCTACAGCTTACAAAGACAACCAAACCCTCAACAGGATTTGCGTTGTAGTTGGAAGAAGAGCTTGGAAAAATGATTGATAGTGGACAAGAAATGCAGGACTCCTCCAAGAGCTACTCAATGGAAGAGGTGGGATTCCTGTTCAGGAAACCTAGTGCTAAACAACAAGGAGAATAAGAAATGTCTAAATAGACAAAATTTTCAGAAATAATATGTAATATTCCAAATTTTTTCTTCAATAAATTGGAATATTAATTTTGTCTATTTTCACTTATAAGTTGAATAATTGGGTGAGGAGGCCCAAAAAAAATAATAACGTGGATAAAATCCCTCTATTATGAAAGAGAATCAGCCTTGGAACCAGATTTCACACCCTCATGTGTGAAAGAGGACATTTTGCAAAGAGGCTTTGTTAAGTTGGACTAAGTCAAACAGCGCAGAGGCATGAGGTGGAAAGCATCTATGGGATAGAGCAAAGATAGAGGAGGGAATATTACTTGAAGGAGGAAACCCTAATGGAGTGGGACCCATGGAGAGGGAGCTCTCATGTTTTTAAAATTAGGGCAAGGTATCCATTCTTATTCATGCATATGATTATTGCTTTCATGTATATTTAAACATTTCTGCAATCCCGGTTGTTTAGCTGAGTTGTTGTGCTGCTTAGCACAAGGATCTCCTGCTTAGGAATCCTTCTCCTTCCTTGAGAAGCCTCTTGAAGGATTTGTACTGATTTGTCTCACATCTAGGCTTGAGGCCAAGAATCCTCCTCCAGGACAACGCTATTGCTGCGGCAACATAATTCTGTGTTGCAGGGTATTGCAGTGAGAAGTCACAACACCTCTTCCATTGCTTGTTTTTCAGAGGGAGAGTCTTTCTTTCCTTTGGAGGATCAGTTTGGAAGCTATCAGAGCTTATTTTATATCTTGGTACTTGGACAAATCATTGTATTCCACCTACAACGCAGTTACCCTCTTAGACTGCATTATTTTCGAAGCACTTGCAGTGATGGATTGCAGGTTGCTTAGAAGGTGAGATCTCAAGTGTAAGGATTAGCCTTCCAATTAGGAGATCCATTGGAGGAGGTCTACTTGGATTTTTTATAATCTTAATCCTTCTCTATTTAGTTCTAGGTTTGAGTTGTAGCAGCTGCCCAACAACTCCGGCATTTTTTCCATTTTGTGTATTTCAGCCAATCCTTCATAGGATTGATGTATTATTGTTTCTAAGGGTTAGATATTTGCTCCCCTATTATATTTGAGCCATATTTTGCCATATATTTCAATTATCATGTAATATGGAGTATTACCCTTTATAAAATGCATCCTCTTAGCCTAGGTTTATGCAGAAATAGCAGTGTTCTTCTATTTTCATGTACATGTCTTGTTGAGGCTTGCATTGCCTTTCTTGAGTGGATTTTTCCTCAAGAAATTTTACTTTATTTTCTTCTATAACATTATTTGCTGGCTATCTATATCTTCTTGTCTCACAGCTCATAAAATAACATTGTTGATCTATTGTATGTTCATGCATTGGTTGTAGTCCCTCATTGGGCACTTTTTGAGGACATCTAGTAGTGGGATATTTGTTTAACCACTCTAGAAGGATTTCTTTGGAGCCTCCTCTTGGATTTAGAACTTAGATACATTTTTCTAAGGGATACAGGTCTTGGTTTCAATTCCTATAGCAGCCATTACTAGGAAATTCATTTTCCATTCATGCCTTGCTAGCTGTCCCAATTGTGGGATATTACAGTGGTATCAAAGCAGCTTTCTTAGCTTAGCCTCTGAGTCTAAGCCTAAGAAGATCAAAATGTTGAAGAAGGTGAGCTTTCTCTCATCAATGTTCATATCCAGAGAAAACCTCTCTAAGGAGGTCAAGAAGATTGAAGAAGAATAAGAGGAAGGACCATGCACTTCCTATTCTCATCAAGAGGAAGACAAGCATGAAGGACACTTGGATTATCAGATCCTAAGTGATTACCTTTTTGAGTATAGATCTCAACCTAGAGCCTTCAAGGAGACTCTATATTTCCCCCATTTCATCCAGTTGAAGGAAAAGAAGAGACCCTGCAGCAGAAGAGAAATCAGAGGCAATAGATTTATGTTGTCTACCTTTGATGGGTTATCTACAACAAGAACTTGGGTGAGAAATTTGGAGGCATTTTTTGTACTAAATCATGTGGCAGGGAAAGAAGCTGTTGAAATCTCAGCACTGCACTTGGAGGGTGAAGCCTATGATTGGTGGAGCAGCCACTTGAGCCATGAAAGGGTGAAATTTTTTGTAGATTTCACTCAAGGGTTGATCAAAACCTTTGATGGAGAAAGAGAAAAGGAAGAGAAGCTCACACCACCACTTGAGGAGCCTTGTGATAACGTTGTCACACTCATGGAGGAGCAGCCACATGCATCAACAGTTGGGGCAGCCAACACTTTAGAAGAAGGAACTCTTGCAGCCCTACAAGAGATTCCAAAATCTCATCAAGGTATGAAAATATTTCCATAATATATTGTTGCAACAACTTCTTTTGATAATTGTGGAGATTTACTTTTACATGACCAAGGGTCAAATCCCATTGCTACTATAGAGAAGCTTGGTTGCACTACGCTATGCAACATGGAAACATTCAAGGAGGAAGAAAACCATCATTCTCATGAGCCATTGTTGGATTGTACATCACACTTTAGGTTGGGGTTTGAAGACTTGAAGGATTATAGTAGACATCTTGGAGTGAGAAACCCTTTCTCCTTTCAAGATGACACTTTCTCAATGAGATCCTCTCAGCTCAAAGAGGAACTTCTACTTTTAGCAGAACAAAGACCTCATTGGTTTTGGAGGACTGTTGTTGAGAGGGAGGTCTCATGGAGAGATCTCATTAGAGGTGCAGTTCAACACACCACGGAGTGCAAATATTTTATTCCCTTCTCACAGGAGCAGATAGAAGATGGATGACATCTTCGGATGGATAAAATCTCTCATGATTGTGTTGGACATTCCTTGAACCATACACATCATGATGGGAGGTTTTTTCCTACCACCTATTTGGGTCCTTATAGGGTCTCATTGATCCTTGAGAAGGTCGCATTTCAAATCCCATGAAATGCAAAGAAAGAGATTTGGTTTGGGAGAATGGTAGCCCTCATGGGAGGAGTACCAAGATGAAGAGAAGGAGACGACCTCCACAAGTGATTGAGTGGATGTGGTTGATGAGCAAGGAGTTGGGAGGCTACTTGAAGATATATGACATCGGGCAACAGGAGGCTTGGCTGCGGTGGTTACTCTTGAAAGAGTTTGGCCATCACTTGGCAAACACTCTTCCTAAGAGTAGGAGGATGGAGGAGAGATGGCAGGATACTTGCATCATTGGGTAGCATAGAGTATGGATGCATGGTGTTGATGTAATACACATATCATTCATTTTGTCTTCATCACATGAGTTGTATGATGGAAGTATGGGGAGGCAGCAAAATATTTTGTTGCTTTGCTTGTTCTTGGGAGAGAAAGAGCAGATTTTCTCTCACACTTTGCATGATGTTGCAGGAGGAGGGGATGGAATTATATCCTTTGTCTTTGATGATTTGGAAGAACTTCCATCTTGGGAAGTATTACATATTTTTTGCAGCATTATTAGAGGAGTCTTTGGCAAGGAGCATGTCAAAGAACAGAGCTTGGTATTGACAGGAGCTTATTTGCATGAGCTTACAGCACTGTCACTTTGGAGCAGGGATTTATGGATGGAATGTCCCCAGGATCACTTCACTTTGGATGAAATTGGTGAACAAGGAGGAGGTGATGATGATAGAGTGGTGGATAGAGACATCTATCACTATGGCATACTCTTCTTGACTTGGGTTTCCAAACATGAGGAGGATTATTTTCTTGCAGCACATGGTACAGTCTTCTTCATAGCATGTAAAAACACTATGGAGGACTCACTGATGGATCCATGTACCATATTACTTCTGGCATATGGTAAGGAGTTTTTTTTTACTTGTATTGGCTTCCATACTCTTACCATTACTTTGCAGTGCATTGCTCCACAAGAGGGCAAGCTTTTTACATTGCTCCATGTTCATTATTGGGCCAATCTATATGATGGAGGCAACCATATTTTATGTGGCCTTGGGTAGATGTTATATCATCACATGTATGTTCAGTTGTTGCACTCAAACATGTATCATATGAAGACATGCATGATTAAACATGTAAAAAGGAACATTTTTCCTTGTACTTTTCTCAAGCAGCAGCTTGTAAAACTGCATTGTACACACCTAGGAGATTGTTGGTATCTTCAAGCACCACATGGAGCCATCAGTATTTCCTTCATTATTGTACTAATCATGTCTTCACTTGATGATATTGGTGATATTCTTGTTGGTAGCATGATTGGGAGGTTGAAACATGAGTTGGATGTGTCCTTGAGGGGAGAAAACTCCCACATTTTCTGCACTACATGTTCTAATGGGAGCATGGGAGGAGATATGGCCACCACAGCCACATGTTTGTTCTCTTTTGATGTGGGCCATGAGATTGATATTCATCCATTGCATAATCATGGGAAAGTATTGGATCATGTATTATTGACACATTCAGCCATTTACTATCCATTAGTAGATGTGAGGGATTTGATACATCACTTGCCATGCTACTTTCTGATGTTGCAGTGGGTGAGACTGCGTTGTATCCTTCTAAGATATTGTTTGTATCATGAATTATCATGTAAAAATTGTAGCAAACTTCTCATTGGGATACTCTATGATGATCATGTCCTATTCATCATGGATGAAACATTTTGGGCCAACTTGTTCTTCAGTGATGGAGGAGAACTCTTTGGAGGATTGCTCTTCACTTTGCCATTTGAGGGCAATACTTTTGCAACCCAAGATCAGCACATACTCTACACTTATCATAAGTGGAGAGAAGGATAGCTTGGGGTAGGCTATGATGCTTGCAATGTTCATATTTGCATCCCACCTTCATTTCTGGAGCTTGAGGTGGAAGTAAATTTTCAGGAGTTACCATGTTGGGAGGTGACTCATTTTGATTGGATGATTGCTTGGGGATGGAGGATCCACATGGGGAAGATGTTCCTCATCACATTTCTAACTCCATGCCTTCAGTGGAGACCTTTTAGTTCTATCCTTGCAGTTTCTTGAGGACAAGCAACATTTGGGAGGGGAGTACTGTAATATTCCAAATTTTTCCTTCAATAAATTGGAATATTAATTTTGTCTATTTTCACTTATAAGTTGAATAATTGGGTGAGGAGGCCCAAACACAATAATAGCATGGATAAAATCCCTCTAGTATGAAATAGGATCAGCCTTGGAACTAGATTTCACACCCTCATGTGTGAAAGAGGACATTGTGCAAAGAGGCTTGGTTAAGTTTGACCAGGTCAAACAATGCAGAGGCATGAGGTGGAAAGCATCTATGGGACAGCACAAAGATAGAGGAGGGAATATTCCTTGAAGGAGGAAACCCTAATGGAGTGTGACACATGGAGAGGGAGCTCTCATGTATTTAAAAGGAGGGCAAGGCAGCCATTGTTATTCATGCATATGATTATTGATTTCATGTCTGCTTAGACATTTCTGCAATCCCATATGTTTAGTTGAGTTGTTGTGCTACTTAGCACAAGGATCTCCTACCTAGGAATCCTTATCCTTCCTTGAGAAGCCTCTTGAAGGAGTTGTGTTGATTTTTCTCACATCTAGGCTTGAGGCCAAGCATCCTCCTCCAGGACAACGCTATTGCTGCAGCAGCATAATTCTGTGTTGCAGGGTGTTGTAGTGAGAAGTCACAACACCTCTTCCATTGCTTGTTTTTCAGAGGGAGAGTCCTTATTTCCTTTGGAGGATAATTTTGGAAGCTATCAGAGCGTATTTTAGATCTTGGCACTTGGCCAAATCATTGTATTCCACCTACAACGTAGTTACCCTCTTAGACCGCATTATTTTCATGGAGCACTTGCAGTGAGCGATTGCAAGTTGCTTGGAGGGTGAGATTTCAAGTGTACGGATCAGCCTTCCACTTAGGATATCCATTGGAGGAGGTCTAATCTGATTTTTTATCATCTTCAGCCTTCTCTATTTAGTTCCAGGTTTGAGTTGCAGTAGCTACCTAGCAACTCCGGCATTTTTTCCATTTTGTGTATTTCAGCCAATCCTTCAGAGGATTGATGTATTACTATTTCTAAGGGTTAGAGCTTTTCTCCCCTATTGTATTTGAGCCATATATTGCCATATATTTTAGTTATCATGTAATATGGAGTAGTACCCTTCATAAACTACGTCCTCTTATCTTGGGTTTATGCAGAAATAGAAGTGTTCTTCTATTTTCATGTACATGTCTTGTTGAGGCTTGCATTGCCTTTCTTGAGTGGATGTTTCCTCAAGAACACTTACTTCCTTTGATGCTATAACATTATTTGTTGGCTATCTATATATTATTGTCTCACATCTCATAAAATAATGTTGTTGATCTATTGTATGTTCATGCATTGGTTGTAGTCCCTCATTGGACACATTTTGAGGACATCTAGTAGTGGGAGATCTGTTTAACCACTCTAGAAGGATTTCTTTGGAGCCTCCTCTTGGATTTGTCACTTAGACACATTTTTCTAAGGGATCTAGGTCTTGTTTTCAATTCCTATAGCAGCCATTACTAGGAAATGCGTTTTCCAGTCATGCCTTGCTAGCTGTCCCAATTGTGGGATATTACATAATATGGTCTTCAACAACCTTCTCATGTTGTCCTCCTCTTCCTTTTATAAGATTGAGATCTTGAAAAACCCTAAACCATATCAATGATTCAGCTTCTTTGACATGTGCCACCTCCAACTAATACTGCGTTGTGCATCAATGAGGATCACTTCTTCTAGACAACGCTATTGATTTGGTCATGGTTGACCTAGTCAAATGGTTCGATCCCTTTCACACATAAGGGTTTTTTATTAAGATAGCCCAGATTTATCTTTGTTCACATGTGGCATTGATTTATTCACTGTTTAGGAGTATTTTATTGTCCTCCTTTACAAATTTATTCTTGCAACAAGAAAATGAAACAAAATTATACATTCCCATTAACTTGGGCTAATTGGGAATATTATAGTCCTCCCCTCCGAAATGTTGCTTTTCCTCAAGAAACTGGTAGGGTGAGTGTTGCAACACTTCTCCTCCTCCATTGGTGACACCATCATGAATCAAGCTCCCTTCATAAGCTAAGTGTTCACCAATCCAACCCTCCGTGAATTATTCCCCCAAAGTCATTATGAGATGTACATAGTACATCCCATAAGGAGTCAAGAACTCAAATGAAAAAATATGGTTGAACCAATACTCTCACTGAAACATGTAGCATAAGGTACATGGAGAGTCTCCATCCCATGTGGTACATACATGCTCCCCATCCTCCCTCCATGCAATCCCATAAATAGTACAAGTATGTCATCAATGTATGGAAGCAAAACTACATATAAACAAACAGAAATTTGAGCATGAAGAGGTGGGTCATAGTCCACATATGGTACCAGTGCAGTGCATCTCCTGCCTGCATTAGATCAAGGTGTGGTAAGTGGTTTCCCCACCACTTACCTGTTGCACATGTCATCTCACTATGGCTGAAAGTGTGAGATATGTTTTTTTCCTTTGAGAAGCACCCATCATGAAAGAAAATATCCCTTTGCACATCAAGGGAGTGGCGAAGTTTAGAAATTTTAGTGGCCCAATGTTTTCCATGAGATTTACATAATACATTACTCCCCCTTGGATTCATGGCTTAAATAAACATGGTGAAAGAATATGTAAAATCAGAAAATGAAACTTTCTTTACATGTTCAGATTCTTCACCAACAATGTCTCTCATACACATGGAGTTCTACATGGATCTTTCTCTTCTTTCAAAAGAAGGAAGATATGGCTGAAATAACTCTTGCATAGAGTCATATGGCTGCCACAACTCCACATAGTTCATGCATTCTTGAAAATGTTGATGTAGTTCTTCTTTCAAGCCTTCCCAATCAAATTTCCTCATGATGATGTTGTAGATCCTCATGGAATACATATGGCTAAAGCATAACTCTTTGTATGCTCCTTGTAGTAACTTCTACTTGAGCTTAGAAGCTCTAGACAAGAATATCCTACCATGATGATAGGTGACTCCTCCTTGGACTAAGTAGCCCCCTTCATGCAGTTGTTCATCAAGTATCATACAAGTGTGAAGATCTTTGGAATAATCCACCAAAATTTGGGATTTCCAGTATAGATCTACACTTCTCAACAATGACAGCGATGATGATGCATCAACAGAAATGTGTGTCATGTGGCTACTCTTCTCCTTGACATCTCATATGCCAAAGTGTGTGTTGGAAGTTTGTTCCTTCCACTCTTCTCCTCCCATAGCGCAGATCCAGAAACGAGAGTAGGTGATGATGATAAGGGAAGAAGATTTCCATCCTCCTTGAGCTTACCCAAGTCTCCCAGCGCTATAGCTTTATCTTCAAATGCTCCAATCCCTCCTGGATCTAAGTTTGGAGCAGAAATTTGTGAGGTATTCCCCACAAAATATGAATCTGGTGGCCTCCCAGGTGGGTTACCATTAGATAAGAGGGTCCCATGCAGAAATCTCATGAACCTGATATATGGGACAGTAAAGTCCTTACTTCCACTGTGCAATTCCATTTCAGATTTCTGTGTAGTAGTGGTATGTGAGGGGTAAGTATGCATGCATTTGATCATTTGAGATTCACCACTCTTCTTTTCCACCCATTCCATTTTCAAAGCCTCCCAATCAGTGGTGACTTTCCCCAATGTAATCAACCATTGAACACCCAAAATCACATTGGTGTTGGGTATGTCAACCACAAAGAAGTGATCCACCAAAGTGTAGGATCCCATGGTGACTGAAAGTGATGGGACATAATGCATACATTGCATTTTTATATCTCCTGGGACCAAAATAGAGAATCCCTCAAAAGTATCAGTGGGTATTTCCCTCATTTGCACAAGATGGGCATCAATGAAGTTGTGGGTAGCCCCACTGTCAATCAATACAGAAACCCTCTGATTCATGATTGAACCTTGAAATCTTAAGGTTAAGTACTTAGGTACTCCTCTCAAATATGAAAGATTTCATCCCATAGGAGCAAATGCTCCATTCCCATCTCCTGATGATGATGGACCTTCTTTAACAGTGTCAGTGCTATAACCCCTTCTTGGTTCATCATCTTCTTCTTCCTCCTCAAAATATGAGAAGACCTCTATGTAATGTGCTTTACTAGCAGCACATCTATGTCCAGGTACCCATGGTTCTTGGCAAGTGAAGCATAGCTTCTTCCTCCTTAGATATCTCCAGACTACAATATCAAGAGGCTTATTGAATGAGCTCTCCTTGGAAGGAGCATCTTTCTCTTCTCTTTCTTTAGAAGGAAAAGAGGGCTTGTGCTGAAATTTTTCCTTTGATTTTGGCAAGGCATCTTGAAGGTCTCTAGCCCTCTCAATGGCATCATGCAAGGTAGTTGGATTGGTATACTTTAACAACCCATGAAGAGGTTCATCTAGACAATTGATGAACATATATACTCTCCTTGCAGTAGACAAATTAGGAACCATAATAGATAATATCAAGAATTTAGAAATGTAAGACTCTGTATTACCTTATTACTTCATCTTTGCAAGGCTCATGAAAGGTGCCTCTGGATCTCTTCTGTCAAATCTCTCCACCACCCTTCTATTGAACTCTGAATAAGCAGTCACATTGGCATGGCCCAATGTAGACAAGCCATGGAACCACCAGTCATGTGCTTCACCTTCAAAGTGCAGTGCTACAATATTGATAGCTTCCATCTCTGGGACCTTGTTCAATTGAAAGTAGATGTCAAGTTTTTCTACCCATGCTTTGGCAGAACTCTTAAATGACCCATCAAAATTGGGTAGAAATAATATTCCCATAGAGTGATGTTGATCATGATTATGAGTGAATCCACCATCTCTATGCTCATGCCTTGGTCTTCTTTTGTCCTTCAGGTGAAAAAACTCTTGAAAACTCAGCTAATCTTTGAATCTCTGATTCTGAGACTCATATTCTTCAAATTAGTCTTCAAGGGATGCTTGCTCTTGTAACCCTTCATTTCCCACAGCCAAAAAGGTAGGCATGGTAGAGCGTTCAGAAACTTGTGGTTAGTTCACTGGTTGATCATTCCAGCGGTGATACATGCCACAGCTTTCTCCAAGATGAAATATCTTAGGAGATTATTTGATTCTGTCCATTCTCATCTCTTTGATCTCTCTAGAAATATCTTGCATGGCTTTCAAAAGGGTTTTTGCAAACTCCTTTCCATCTTCATCACTTATAGATTCAGGGGCTTTACCCTTGTCTTTATCATCATTTGTGTAATCAAATTTCTTTTTTCTTCTTCTTAGATACCTCTTCTCTCTATCAGTAAGAGGCTCTTCTTCTTCTAAATACATATTGGCTCTTCAAGAAAGCACAGGCTGTGCCAAGATGATTGCTCTGATACCACTGTAATATCCCTGCAAAAGGAATAAGTAGCAATATTAAACAATACTGCTCAGAAATAACGCAGTTTAGCCAAGTAAAAGTAGGAGGCCAATATTGAGGCTCAATAATGACATTTAAATCAGAAAATAAGATTTCTATTGAAGCCCATGAGTTATAGAATAGAAAATAGAAGACTTTACATGAAGAAATGCTGAAAAATGAGGTGCTGCAACCATATGATATGACTAAAAGAGCTTGACAGCGTTATTTTATTAGCTGAAAAGAGTTGTAGATTACACTTCAGAGCTAGAGAAGATATGTGTACAAAAAATTAGATGTATATCAGATCTGTACACTAGAAAGGCTCCTCTACAAGTGCCCCTTGGGGTTTTGAGAAAAAAGTGAAATACATGGAGTAAATATGAGATCTTATGTAGTAGATCTGCAGAATGAATCATAAATCCTGAAGAAAATACAAGAGTATTCAAATCAGATCTGAATATGACATGGATTAAATTTGAAATCCACAGATCACCACAGTGAGGGCAGATTCCCAACACTATAGATCTCTCCGCCAAAAGTATGCCAAAACACCTGCAACTTTATAATTGAAAATAACGTAGTACTGGAAGATAGAATGCATTGTAGGCTCTAGAACATGGTTTGGCCTCAAGCTAAGATCTGAAAATGTGCTCCAATCATCCAATACTCTCTTTCCAGGAGGATAGAAAACTTTCCCACTGAAAAGAGGCACTAGAATTTCCTAGATAGGAGTAGATCTAGCCTCCACTTGCTGCAGCTTACAAAGACAACCAAACCCTCAATAGGATCTACATTGTATTTGGAAGAAGAGCTTGGCCAAATGCTTGATAATGGACAAGAAATGCAAGAATCCTTCGAGAGATACTCAATGGAAGAGGTGGGATTCTCGCTCAGGAACACCCAGTGCTAAACAACACTATTCTATGCTAAACAACAAGGAGAATAAGAAATGTCTAAATAGACAAAATATTCAGAAGTAATATGGCCTTCAACAACCTTCTCATGTTTTCCTCCTCTTCCTTTTATAAGATTGAGATCTTGCAAAACCCTAAACCATCTCAATGATTTAGCTTCTTTCACATGTCCCACCTCTAAATAACAATGTGCTGTGCATCAATGAGGATCAATTATTCTAGACAACGCTATTGATTTGGTCATGGTTGACCCAGTCAAATGGTTCAATCCCTTTCACACATAAGGGTGTTTTATTAAGATAGCACAAATTTATCTTTGTTCACATGTGGCATTTATTTATTCACTGTTTAGGAGTCTTTTATTGTCCTCCTTTACACATTTATTCTTGCAACAAGAAAATGAAACAAAATTGTACATTCCCATTAGCTTGGGCTAATTGGGGAAATTACAAACCAACGGTTGTAATCTTCCTTCTTATATATTAATAGAACTGTATCTATTTTTTCCATTTGATGTTTCAGTGTCACATTTATTGTTTATTTTTCTATGAAGCATGATATAAATGGCTCAGATTTGCATAGTTTAATGTTGATTATATTCTTGTTTAATTTCTAGTAAGTGATACAACTGTGACTATTACACGTGTGCTTTGTTTGTTTTCAGGATCTAGAATTGGAGGTAGTGAGGAAGGACTTCAACCACACCACTTAGTGCTCTCCAACGGATCTGTTGTCTACAAAGAGGTAATCCTTCAATATCTCACTTCATTGATTATGAATTAGTATAAAAATGTGTGCAATGTCTTTGTAACTATACAGCTAATATGACTATCTGCCTCGGGCACTAGGAAGCCCTAAGAGGGATTTACATCAGCTACCACCCATGAATTTTACCCCTAAGAAGAATTGATGGCCATATTGGGGATTTAATCCTTAGTTCTTGAATTGTTTGCTTTTGAGCCTTTGGTTCTTTCCCTCTGTCATTTTATATTCTGCTCACATCCCCTTATGATCAGTTCATGTGCTCTGTGACCATCTCAGTAGTTCAAAGTGTCCAGAAAAGACCCTGACTAGCCACTTTTGCAACATTTCCTTGAGTAACGCACCACCTGTGTGTGTTCCAGTGAGTTATAATGTTGCTACTACTTAGGAACAGTGCGTTAGTCCTGCTATTAACGACCTATAGCTTCTGCTAGCCTGCATTACCCAATCTCTCCTGTGATTTCCCTTGACTGTGGAGTTGATGGCTGTCAGATTAGCTTCTGTATTTTGGATCCCTATGCTTGGTAGCCTACTAGAATTTTAATTTTATTATTTGAAAAGTTAGTGTTAGTCACATTTACTTTTTGAAGAAGATTTTTTTTTTTAGTTTTTCTGAACATAGTTGATTTCATTTTAAAGTTTTGGTTAAATAGCTATTAGTGAGGATAGATAGATGTCTGAAGATTTTTAGGATGAACTGTGTTATTTGAACATTTGTTGCTAGACAAATGTGTGAAAGATTTCTCCCTGTAGAATAAACTCTTCATCGAATTGAATATTAAAATTTTTTTTTGCATGGTTTGAGTCAGATTCTCATTACATTTCATACATTCACTCCCCCTCCGAAGGCTAATAAGAAAGTACACTAAAAATCAAGTGCTAATAAATTCAATCATATAACTCTTTTTCTGAGATTACACCAACATTAGTTGAGGCTAGGATCTTGGGATAGGAGAAGTGATAAAACTACCCAGGATAACAAAACTTGAAACTAGAGTCATTAAAGAGTGAAAATCCTGCTGCAATCATACTATTGGGACCTATCCACTACTATCGGAGTTATGCGTGACATAACACTGGGGTGCATGAGAAGGTAGCCCACCTTCAAGTGCATAACAGTGGGCACTATATATATTGGGGTTCCCCTCAAGGATGTAGAAACTAGATCGGGGATCTAGCTATTCTGCCCATATAGCATGTATTCTATGACCGTGACCCCCTTGATAGTGTCTGTGATTTTAGGTATCTTTAGTTTACATACCTTGATGGACATACACAACGTGACTGGGGTAGGTTGCCATGGTACCTGACATAGACGAACCTACTATGTCTTCGGTCTTTGGGAGGGCACTCGTCTCCACGAGAGTGCTTACACTCATCGTCTAAGGTTCGAGCGAAGCTCAAGAGTAATCGTAACTGTACATTTGACCAGCTCTCTCTATATGCTATTGTGATACTGGGTTTCATATCCAACAAACGGTAGCACTCAAATAGGGTCTTACCCCTCTGGTTGCTTGATTGATTGATTTCAGAAGTTATTTTTTCTTTTTTAGGTCTGTGGTTACTATCACTAAGAATTCATAATACATCATAATAAAACTTTGATAAAATTAAGAGGTCATCATGGCTTCCTTCGACCCTCGTCGTATTTCTAGGCGACAACAAGGTCTCCCTCCATTGGCACTGGGGGAGGAGTTGAGTCTCGGTGACCTAGTGCCTTCTCCGGAAGAGTAGTCTCCAGTGTTCATCCCTAATTTTCACATTGCTCCCTACCATACAAAGTTTCCTAAGGGTCCTTTCACTGAAGGAGTCGTACCTCCTTACAATCCTCCTCTCACTAACCCATTGGGGCCATTGTTAATTCAAGTAGCACTAGTGCCAGTCATGTCTTCAGCTACACATACATCCATTTCAGAACCATCGACCTTTGGGTCGATGCCATTGGTGGCCAACTCGATTCCACCACCATCTTCCCCACTAGTTTTCAATTCTACACAACTAATTGGAAACCCTAGTATCTACCATATACCTGGTCCTAGCAATACGGTAACCACAACTACAAGAGGACTTTCGAACCCTTCGAGATCTACTCCTATAGTGACTACACCTAGACCCTCGGTTTCCACTCCTGCTAACGGGGCTACTTCGGTTCCTTTTAACAACCCTTTCGGTTGGAATCCATTGCTGAGTTCAAACCCCTTGGTTATCATGTCAGGGGGGAGTGTCATCAACACATATATGCAAGGGGGATCTTCAGTACCCCTACATTTAGTAGGACAAGTAGGACAATCAATTTTTAACACCATTCATCTAAGTGGTCAAAATTCAGGTGTAGGTTCTATGCCAATGGTCAACTATGTGAATAGCGGTAAGCCACAAGCTAACTCTATCACATCCATATGGGCGACCCCTCCCCAAAACCAATTGGGGCAAGGGGGCAACTATTTCACTAGGGGCAACCAAGAGTTTTTCCCCCAGTACAACATCCCCTACGGAAAACAACCATACATTCCTACACCTCCACTCACTAGAAAATTTTATCAACAAAGTCCTACTTATCCCATTGGTAACACATTGATGGGTGGACCCTATGGTCCAAATGGTCATTCAACACCTCCTTGGATAGACTCGGGGGAAACCACACAATTTCCATTTTTGGCATCATTAGACATCCTTGACCTCTACAATTTGACCAATGATCCTATCAACGACAAGCCACTCTAGCCTCCAGTACCGCACAAGATTCCATTTGACATCCATAAGTTAGTAGGGAAACAAGCAGAGGATTCAGCTATGCACATCAACACCTTTCATCTATGGTCTACTTCTAACTCCATGGTGGATGATAGTATCTGGCTCAGACTTTTCCCCCACACTCTCATAGGCAATGCTTCCAAATGGTACATTGAGTTACCACATGCTGCAGTCAATAATTTTGGTGCCTTAGCAATGGAATTTCTTAAGAACTTTCAATTACCTATCCAATACGAAACCAGAACTGAACTCTTAACCTCGTTGCACTAAGACACCACCACCCATATCTCCGATCACATTCGTGAATGGAGACATCGGTGGAGGTTAGTCAAAGCACCAATCTCAGATCATCTATTATCGAACTGTTTTTGTAATTCACTCTTTCCACCCCCTGCTAAAGACGTTTTCCTGTTTGGTGCAGTCACGAAAGACTAATCCATTTGTCATGCACAACATCGATATCTCATGTATTTACAATATGGCATGATGTATAAGTTACTCCCCCATGCCCCTAGCAACCTGAATCCTCTTGCTACTCAATTACCTGGAGCACACGTTTATGACATCATTGGCGCAACTTTTGATGTAGCTATAAAACAACTCAGAGGGAAATATTACCAGCCATCTTCGGCTGCCACCACCCCTACCCAATCGACTTCTCTTCCCAATTTTGAGGTACACTCTATGTAGTTTACACAAAAACCTAGAGGCAAGAACAAGAACAATAAGAAAAACGCCACTCCTTTTGAAGAGCATCCCAATACTCAGAATAATCCCAATCAAAGAAACACTGCTAAAAACAAAAAAGGAAAGGAAAAACCGATGAGATTCCCTTGCAAAATTTGTGTGAAGGCCCACTTGACATATAAATTTCCTCAGCTGCAGGAATGCACAGATTTTATTACGCAAAAGGACTCTGGAAGGACACTTTTTGTCCTTCACAATCCCTTCCCTGATCCATAGCATCAACACCAACACATGGTTACAAACCCGCCACAACCCCCACAAAGGGGCAATGGTGGTGCTCCTTCTTCCGATGAAGGATTTTTTTCCATTTACAACATGGAGATTGTTGAACTCCAAACCTGAGCTAAAATATATGGAAATCCAGTCATTAAGTCTCAAGAACCTAGATCAAGTTTGAATCCACCGCCGCCTAATGATATGCATATCGAAAGGCCTGTTGTTGACCCTATCATTCATCCCCCCAAAGGGACCCTTCGACGCACAACTCATAACACCTCTACACATGCTGCCCATAACTAAAACATTATAGAAGACTTGGCGCAAGCACCGTCAGCTATTCTTGCACTTGAAGTGTTGAAAACCTGCCCAGCGCAAAGGAAAGCCCTGCTTTTGGCCATTGGTGGAATTGACCCCCAGGATTCTATGATAGCCATCTTTGACATGGAAAAATGAAAACCTCACCTTTCACACCAAATTTCTTTCCAGGTTCAAGTTGTGTCGAAAGGGAGACCAATCCATCAGACTATCATAGATGAAGGTGCTTCGACCTGGGTAAGGTCAACTGTGTGCTAGTTCGCTTTGGGTTCTCCCACTTTGTCTCCACCATCCAATTCCCTCAAAGATTTTGATGGCCACAATTTACTCCCAAAATGCTACCTTGATAGCTACCCCATTACACTTAGTGGGAAAATGGTAACTATGGACATAGAAGTCGTAGATCATCATCTCAACTATAATATTTTGTTGGGTCGCAGTTGGTCTTACGCGATGACTGCCATTGTCTCTTAGGTTTTCTGGCTCATCCTTTTTCCATTGGATGGGAAGATAGTTACAATGGATCAGCTATCCTTTTGCACCCATGATTATTCCGCATTATCTAGCAGCACTGTACCCTTAGTAGGAGGCGTTCATGACTCTTACGTTAGTGTTGGTACTGGTCTTTTGAAGGCATCTTCCCTGATGGTTTGTTTTCCGCTCCCGCCGTCCAAGGTTACACACACGATTTCAATGATATCCACCAACTTGGATGGCTCTATCGATCCCTGGATCCTATCAGCGACTTCAAAAATTTATTCCTACAGAGATTGGATGCCACTATCACTGGTTGAGTTCGCTTATCAAGCCATCTAATTAGCATTTTAACCCTCCACTTCTCTAGTTTCGACCAATGGTACCACCCTCTCGCCCACCATAGTTCCTTCTAAGGATCTCCTTGATGAAGTACTGCCTACGAATGAAGATATCCAAGAGATCATGTCTCTAGAGGAATGACCTTGGGGAGAGTTTCATCATCGTGCTTCAATGCCTGATTCGGACGTGACCACTATCCAAATCCTATATTTTGACCCACCTGAGATCGTTCCCTCTTCTTACATGACTATTCAAACTATCGATGTGGAAGGGAACATAGGAAATATTTCTAATACTATGCTCATAGATATCTCAGTCAAAACAGGTATCATGGAAAATATGCAGATTGGAGCAGATTGCAGTCCCGAGGAAATTTCACGCTTCACATCCCTTTTTAATTATTTTTGATATGTTTTGTCTTGGTCTTACATTGAAATTCCTATCATATATCCTTCTATAGTAGAGCACGAAATCAATACTTATGACAATTCCAAGCCTGTCAGGCAAAGGCTCTGGCCTGTCCACCCTTGCACAACAGCATCTATCAAGACAGAAGTCGAACTCTTACACAATGGTTTCATCTATCCCGTTCCTCTGACAGAATGGGTATCCAATCCGGTTCCCGTAGATAAAAAACAAGGCACCATATGAGTCTGTGTTGATTATCATGATATGAACGTTGCTTGTCCAAAAGAAAATTATCCTACTTCGTTCATAGATCAGATTCTCGACAATTGCACCAGATGTGAATCTTTCTACTTTATGGATGGATTTTCGTGATATAACCAAATAGCGATAAAAAAGGATGGCTATCATAAAACCACCTTCATTTGTCCTTGGTGCAGATTTGTGTATTGTAAACTCCCATTCGATCTGAAGAATGTGGGGGAATCTTTTCAAAGGACCATGGACTATGCATTTCATGATATCAGACACATTGTACAAGCTGACTTGGATGACCTTCCGGCTCACTCCAAGAAACGAGCTCATCACTTAACACAACTTAAAGAAATATTGCCTTAGTGTAGGTTCTACAACATACATCTAAATCCGCACAAGAGCATATATTTTGTCGAGTCTAGATGTCTTCTTCGTTTCATTGTCTCCCAGCATAGGATTAGGCTTGATCCTAATAAGGTTAAGGCAATTTTTGAATTACCTGTGCCACAACCCATTCTACAACTCCAATGTTTGTAAGGGAAGGAAAAATTCTTACATCGTTTCATCGTAAACTATGTCGAGATAATGAAAGGCTTCATGTGCTTACTCAAGAAAGGGGTACCATATCTATGGGATGGTCAATATCAATTGTCATTTGATTCCTTGAAATGGGCACTCGTTTCTACCCCACTTCTTAGTGCCCCCAACTATTCACGCGACTTTCTCCTCTACCTAACAGCCTCACCATCCTCGCTATGCATGGTTTTGGTTCAAGTTCATGATGACGATAGTGAGCATGTGATTTATTATCTGTCTAAAGGTATAATTGGACCTGAATTACGATATTCACATGTGGTGAAAATATCTCTCATGGTGGTATTCGTTGTCACCTGCCTCCGACATTATATATTGCTACGGCAGACTACCGTAATTTCTTTAGAAAATCCCATGTGACACATCTTGTCTCATCAGGTCATTGGAGGAAAATATTCCAAATGTATTTTAATCCTCCAACGATTTGATTTTGTTTTCGATGTTGCCAAAGAAAAGAAATCTCTAGTATTTTTCGAATTACTGTTGGATCTTCCTAGAATTCACCGAGAAGAAGTAGCTCATGATCCATTTCTTGATGAAACCGTCTATCTGGTCGATTCTTTTGATCCTTGGTACGGGGAAATTCTGGTATGCCTACAAACTCAATGGTTCTGTCCAACTCTCACTTCAGACAACCATTGTCGAATTTGTCACCAAGCGAAACATTATCTCATGCTGAACGATACTCTAAATCACCATGGTATCAATACAATTCTTCGATGTTGTCTCACTCTTAACGAGGCATAAAATGTTTTAAATGACTACCATGCTAGGGCATGCGGTGGTCATCTTTCTGGCATAGATACTTCCTAGAAAATCTTGCGTGCAACATACTATTGGCCCACTTTGTTTAAAAATTGTGTCACAGAGGTCCACAAGTGCCATCAATGTCAGAGTTTTATGAAGAAAATGCGCGCCCATCCTGCCCCTCTTCATCCAGTTATCTCCATTGGTCCTTTCACTAAATGGGGAATATATTTTGTCATGTGCAATCCCACTTATTTAGATGGACACAAATACATCATAGTTGTGGTCGACTAATTCAAAAAATGGGCTAAAGACATTCCCACTTTTGGGGCTGATGGAGAAACCACTACTCTCTTCCTGTTCAATCAGGTCAACCGCTATTTCAATGTACCCCGCTTGATTGTCATAGATCATGGTTCACACTTTCAGAACCAAATGATGACTGAGTTAACTTCCATGCTAGGTTTTCGAAAAGATCAGTCTTTGTCCTACTATCTACAAGTTGACGGTAAAGTCGAAGTTGTAAATGACATCCTCAGGACCATGATTCGTCAGTTAGTCAGAAATCATAAAACCACATGGCATTAGAAAATATACTCCATGTTATGGGCATATCGAACATTAGTGAAGACTGCTACAGGCTTCACGCCATTCCAACTAGGATATGTCCTAGAAGTAGTTCTTCCAATCGAGTGTGAGATTCTATCACTTAAGCTAGCCATTGAACTCCTACCCGGTACCACTGCCGAAGAAGAGCACTTTCTCTCGCTCGATCAATTGGAAGAAACTCATCAAGATGCCACATTGGCACTCAAAGCTCACAAGCGCCGAGTAAAAGCTCAATATGACAAATCTGTCAAGCCTCGTTCTTTACAAGAAGGTGATATCGTTCTACTCTACAATCAAAGACACGACCTCTTGGGGGCATAAACACTTCAGCCATTCTGGCTTGGTCCATATGTCATCACGAAAGTCGTTTCAAAAGGAGCTTATGAACTTTAGGACTGTAATGGGATTCCACTTGCTGAGCCCTAGAATGGGCTCTATCTGAAGAAGTATTTCGCCTTGTGTCCTGCTGGGCATATGCTTTGTAATTTTATGTATATAAGTTTGTATTTTTTTTGTGTGTCTGGATATTTTTCGTTTTTGAGTATTTTTTATCATATAGATGCTCTTATTTTACACAGATGTCTCGTCATCCTTACCATACGTTGGATATGTGGATGGTGCCAGTCATCACACATGCCACATTACATTAAATTATTAGGTCCTCTATATAGCTGAGTCAGAACTACTTGGTTCTGAGGGAATATTTCTAGGCGATGCCACCAAAAATATTGTTGAGTACATGTTGGTGATACAACTTCTAATAGAAGATGTATCTTGCGGCATCTCCAATCTGGTGGTCAGGTTATATTCCCAGCTAGACGTTATGCATTTGAACAACTTTTATCACATTCTTCATCCAGTATTATTATGTTATTACTTAATGGTATGACTTATGTAACGTCAATTTCAATTCATTAGTTTTTAGAACATTCCTAGAGAATCTAATACATTAGCTGATTCATTGGAAAATTATGTGTTGGATTGGAATTTGTCGCATTTATTATAGAAAGGGTCATACATGAGTGTATATTTTTCCATCATAAAAAATAAACAAAAATTAAAAAATACAAGATCAAAATCGCAAAAATATGTATATGTATATATATATGTCGTGTCCATTCAAGTTACATCAAAAAAATCTTCAAAACCTGGGTGTTTTACAAAAATTGGCTCTGCTAAGTCTTCGCTCTGACATCTATACATCTATCATATAATCCTCCTAAGTTGGCTACTCATGGTAGTAGATAACTTCTCTGGCTAACCTCCTTAGAGGCACCAAAAAACTCTCCAACACACCCACTGTGTGTTGCTGTTGGTGAATGGGGATCTCCTTCATGGGAAGAGGCGACATTACCATGCTCAATCCTTCGAGGTTCCTAGCAACCTTGTGCAAACTACGTGCATCATCAACCTCTTTGGAAGCTGCTACGACCTATGCTGCTGCTCTAGCCCTAGGTAGCTGCATTCCTTGTCGTGCATAGTGAGGCGCTCTAGCTGGAGGGACAGGTGCCACAGCTGTGTCAAGAAATAAGCTTCATGTCAAGATATTTTTCACCCATTAAACAAAAAAATTGCATAAACATTAAAAAAACAAAAATACTTAAAACAATTGATTGTTTTCCTTCTTACCATCTAGGCCCCACTAAGTTCCTGGTGGAAATATCATCTCTGGATCTCCTGTGTAGTTCATCCCTACATAGGGATAATATTCAATCATCTGGATCTGGCCATTTAGCCACTCGAAGAATGCATCATCAAATAAATGGCAGATCGGACCCCCTCCAGTCCGCAGCATTAGAGTGGACCAACAACCCTGTCTAGGCTCTCGTGGTCCCATAACATCCATGATCATCCTCAGCCTCATGATGGGAACTCACTCTAGTATAAAGGAAAATATCAGTGTACCAAACCCAAACTCTCATTGTGGTCGTGTCTTACATGTTGTCAGTTTTTCTCAAACCTAGCAGACAACTCCTTCAGACCATTAAAATATTTGTCGTTGCAGATAGTCCAACACCAATAATACCTGGGCCTTGGTGGCCACGTGCTGACTCTTTTCCCCCGCCAAGCGAACGATAATCCACAGAAGATACCTCATCAGTCTTGAGGCCACCCATGCTATAGGAATCTAGTTGCTTACTAACACATTATTGTTCCTGCAGTGAGCCTGGATCAATCCCATAGTAGTGTGGGGATTAGCTCTCGAACCTGTCAGATTGGGCCTCAGTCCTCTGCATGATAGGACAGTCAGAAAGTATATGTTTTCCTTCTCGATCGAGAGTTCATGACCCCCGATGTGAAAGACATGGTACTACTCATCCCACTCCTAGATTATCTAGCTCAGAAGGTCTTGTTGCCCCCTCATCATCTTTAATCCGGCATACTTTAGTAACCCACATCTTCAGAGAATAAGCAAAGTAGCTGGATCGATGACCATTTCACATTATTCCTATTCATTCTCTCTCTCACAGTAAGTACTCATGGTAAAAACTTCACACCTACACAAAGAAAGTTTCCAGTGGATCAGTTTTAGGCAGAAACACTTCAGGATTGAGAAAAACAAGCTTTATTTTTATTTGGGCTAGCTAACTCGAGCCCCAGTGCAGAACAGGGTGTGCTAATACACTGTCCCTTAATGGGCAGTGTGTGTAACACAACCCTATCACTGGGCACCCATGTTACCCACCTAAATTATGTAGGGCTTGCTAAAAATCCATTTTTCAACCATTAGAACCAATAAAAATGGCAATGGAAAACAATATTAAGGCCTAAGCTCTTACCTGGAACTCGCAGAATCGAAAACTGTTGCTCGAACCACCCACAATCAACAACAAAATTTTCACCTCTTTTTTCGCTCCAGAGCTCTTTCACGAGACCCAAACAGTGAAAATGAAGGTTTGTTTCCTTCTTCTAGACATTTTGGAGGTATGAATCACTCAGCTAGTCTGTTCAAATTTGTAAAATTCCGCTATTTTTTGTCGCAACTATTGGTTTTTCAAAGTCACCAATGTTCTAATGAGTTGTTAGTGTTCATGTGCAGATTTGATCGTGTTCGACTCAGAACGAGCCTTATTTTAAGGGACTTTTTCTAGCTTGTAAAACTAAAAAAAATTCAAGTTTCCTTCGCCGAGCTCGTTAAACTACCACGATGAGGAACTATGAGCCATTATTTTCCATCTTTTTCTATCTCATTAAAAAACTAAAAAAGTAACCGAGTTTTTCTCCATCAGACTTGTTAAATTTCATGAAGAGGATCGATTTTTTCTTCGTCTGACTCGTTAAAACTTCATGAAGAATATTGAGTTTACTTCGTCCCCTCGTACTCATAACAAAATGAGGTAGATGTCCATTGAACATAGGTTTATCACTTTATCCAAATTCAATGGAATAACTTACAGGAAAGGAACTGTGTCGAGCATACTATTCTCCCTTTTTCATGCCCGGTTATCAAACATGACAAAGGTACCCCTCTAGAGTTGTATTTTACGATGTTTTTTCAGACTCCCGAAATATGAAAAGATCACCGAGTTTACCCGTCTGGACTCGTTAAACTGAATCAGATGGGGAAAATTTTGGACAAAGTGGATAATTATTCTGTTATGTTTTGAAAGTTGATTTGGCAGCAAAAAACCTTGAACATGGCACTTCCTAGAAAATTGACTCCGAATTAGCCAAACCCTACCATTCTTTGAGTTTAGCCTTTGAATATTGATGCCCCTGCATTGATGAATCCTGACACTCTTTGGTGTTCATAAGCCTAAGCTTCCTGGTACCTTATTATTGTGCCTTCTATTGTTTGAGAAGATCTCGCTATCTACTGCTTCCTGTATCAGCCTAGCCATCATATGCCGAAAATAATTTTTCGTCATCAGTTACTACCATTTTCTCTTGACTATCTTAAAAAAAAAACCACCTTTTCCCATTTTGTGTCAACTGATGTAGGATGCCTCATTGCCTACCTTTTGACAGATCTCTTCCTATCGAATTTAACATCTTATCTAGGAAGTTGATCCAGAAACACATTAGTACCCTGGAACTTTCAAACCTCAGTGGTAGTTTACCTTGTGTTTGATTAGGGTTTCTCATCATTGGCTCCCAGTCGAATGATTCTACGAGTGTTCGACATCAACACCTTTTATTCACACTCGCTAGATTGTACTGTGCATCTTGGGGACCATCATCCTTATCAGTGGCCACCCTCGCATCTATTAACAATTTTAATCATTGACTGGTAATTAGACGATTTCCCGTATGTTCGACTACAACTCCTTCATTCACATGTGTAGAAATATGTAGTTTAGTGAAGCGGCGACCAAGACCTTGGGTTGAGGCTTCCATCATTCAGCTTTTTTTCCTCTCCCAAGCTGTGATACTGTTTTCAGAGATAACAAAGCATGACCGTCGAATTATAAGTTACAAATGTACATGGTAAAGAAACACACTTTACCTAACTCTACACTAGACTAATTTATTCTTAACTATTTCCTATGTGTTGGAAAATCATAACATTCCCCATTAAGAACAACTTAGGATAGGATTGAAGGATTTACAAAGGTGACCCAAAAGGAGCCTATTTCCTATGTGTCTAAATATCCTAACATCCCCCCTTAAGAACAAATTGGGATAGGATTTAAGGATTTACAAAAGTGACACAATAGGATAAGGAAGGAGGCATAAAAGCCTATATGGGCTAAGAGTTCTCAATGAACCTTTCCAATCCTTAAGTCTCACACTCAACAGTAAATCTCTTCTCTACACATGATAAATCCTTTGACACTTGACCAAGAGCCCAAGCCTCCAATTTATAGGAATTGGGGAGGATAGACCTTGCCAAACTTCTCAATCAATTTGAATCGGAAAAAATCATGATGTTTCCTTGCCTGTCCTTACCTTTCATTGCTTTACTTGCTTTGTGTTGATTATCATGATATGCGTATGGTGCTAGTTGTCACACATGGCACATTGCATCAGCTACGTGGGTCCTCTATATACCTGAGTCAAAACTACTTGGTTCTGGGGGAATATTCTTTGGCGATGCCACCAACAACATTGCTAAGTACATGTGGGTGATACAACTCCTCACGGAAGTTGCATCTCACGACATCTCCAATCTGGTGGTCAGGTTATATTCCCAGCTAGGTGTTATGCATTTTAACAACTTTTATCGCATCTGTCATCTAGTCTTATTATGTTATTACTTAAGGGTACGACTTCCGGAACATCAATTTCAATTCATTACTTTTGAGCACATTCCTAGAGAATCTAACGCATTATCTGATTCATTGGAAAATTATGTGTTAGATTGGCATTTGTCGCATTTATTATAGAAAGAGTCATACATGAGCGTATATTTTTCCATCATAAAAAATACATAAAAATTAAAAAATACAAGATCAAAATTTTCAAAATATGTATATGTATATATGTATGTCGTGTCTAGTCAAGTTACATCAAAAAAATCTTCAAAACTTGGGTGTTTCACTAAAATTGGCTCTGATAAGCCTCGCTCTGACATCTATCCATATATCATCTAATCCTCTTTAGCCTGTTGCTCATGGTAGTAGATAACTGCTCTGGCTAACCTCCTCAGAGGCACCAAAAAACCTCTCTGACACACCCACTGTGTATCACTACAGGTGAATGCAGATCTCCCTCATGGGAAGAGGCGGCACGCCCATGCTCAATCCTTCAAGGTTCCTAGAAACCTCATGCAAACTGCGTGCATCATCAACCTCTTCAGCGGCTACTGCAACCTCTGTTGTGCTACTCAAGAACCAGGTAGCTACATTCCTCACCATGCATAGTGAGGGGCTCTAGCTGGACAGACGGGTGCCACATCTGTGTCAAGTAATAAGCTTCACATCAAGATATTTTTCACCCATTAAACAATAAAATTTCATAAACATTAAAAAGACAAAAAATAATTAAAGAAAATAATTTTTTTCCTTCTTACCATCTAGGCGCCACTGAGTTCCTAGTGGAAATATCATCTCCATATCTCCTGTGTAGTTCATCCTTGTATAGGGATAATCTTCGATCATCAGGATCTAGCCATTTAGCTACTCGAAGAATGCATCATTAAAGAAATGGTGGATCAGACGCTCTCCATTCCGCAACATCAAAGTGGACCAATGACCCTGTCTAGGCTCTCGTGGTCCCATAACATCCATGATCATCCTCGGCCTCATGACGGGCACTCGCTCTAGTATAAAGGAAACTATCAGTGTACCAAAACCAAACTCTTGTCATGACTGGGTCTTACATGCTGTCAATTCTTCTCGAACCTCACAAACAACACCTTCACACCAGTCAAATATCTGCAACTGCAGACAATCCAACACCAATAATACCTTGGCCTTGGTGGCCACGTGCTAACTCTTGGCCCGCGCCAAGCGAACGATCATCCAGAGAAAATACCTCATCGGTCTCGAGGCCACCCATGCTATAGGAATCTGTTTGCATTATTTTTCGTGAAGTGCACCTGTATCAATCCCATAGTAGTGCAGGGATCAACTCTCGAACCTGTCTGATTAGGTTGTGGTCCTCTGCATGACAGGCTGGTCAAAAAGTATATTTCGTCCTTCTCGATCAAGAGTTCATGACCCCCAATGTGAAAGACATGCTACTACTCATCCCACTCCTAGATTATCTAGCTCAGAAGGTCTTCCTGCCCCCTCATCATCTCTAATCTGGCATACTTCAATAACCCACATCTTCGAAGAACAAGCAAAGTAGCCAGATTGGTGACCATTTTGCATTCTTCTTGTTTGTGCTCTCTCGTGTGCCAAATACTCATGGTAACAACTTCACACCTACACAAAGCAAGTTTCTAGTGGATCAATTTTAGGCAAAAACACTTCAGGATTGAGAAAACCATGTTTTATTTTTTTATTGCCTGGCTAACGTGGGCTCCAGTGCAGAACAAGGTGTGCTAACACACTGTCCCTTAATGTATAGTGTGTGTAACGCGACCCTAGCACTAGGCACCTGCGTTACCCACCTAAATTATTTAGGGCTTGCTAAAAATGCATCTTTATACCATTAAAAACAATAAAAAATCCAATGGAAAGAAATATTAAGGCTTAAGCTCTTACCTGGAACTCACAGAATCGAAAGCCGTTGCTCATACTGCCCACAATCGACAACAGAAGTTTCACCTCTTTTTTCTCTCCAGAACACTTTCACAGCACCCAAACAGTGAAAATGAAGGTCGTTTTCCTTCTTATAGACATTATGGAGGTATGGATCACTCAGATAGTCTCTTAAAATTGGTAAATTTCCACTATTTTTTGTCACAACTATTGGTTTTTTAAATTCACCGATGCTCTGATGAGTTATTAGTGTTCATATGCAGCTTTGACCGTGTTCAACCTGGAACAAGCCTTCTTTTTAGGGAATTTTTCTAGCTCGTAAAATTGAAAAAACCTTGAGTTTCCTTCGTTAGGCTCGTTAAACTACCACGATGAAGAAATATGAGCCATTATTTTCCATATTTTTCTAGCTTGTTAAAAAACTGAAAAAGTAACCGATTTTTTCTCCGTCGGACTCGTTAAAATTTCACGGAGAGGACCAAGTTTTACTCTGTCAGACTCATTAAAATTTCATGGAGATGATCGAGTTTTTCTTCGTCATACTCGTTAAAACTTCATGAAGAATATTGAGTTTCCTCTGTCTCCTCGTACTTATAACAAAATGAGATAGATGTCCATTGAACATATGTTTATCACTTTATCTGGATTCAATGGAATAACCTACAGAAAATGAAATGTGTCGGGAATACTATTCTCCCTTTGTTGGGCCTGGTTATCAAACATGACAAAGGTACCCCCCTGGAGTTTTCTTTTACAATTGTTTTCAGACTCCCTAAATTTGAAAATATCACCGAGTTTACCCGTCTGGACTCGTTAGACTTAATCAGATGGGAAAAAATTTGGACAAAGTGGATACCTATTCTGTTATTCTTTAAAATTTGATTTGGTAGCACAAAACCTTGAACATGGAACTTCCCAGAAAATTCACTCGCAATTAGCTGAACCCTACCAGTCTATGAGTTTAGCCTTCGTAAGTCGATGCCCCTCCATTGGTGAATCCTGACACTCTTTGGTGTTCATAAGCTTAAGTTGCCTGGTACCCTATTATTGTGCCTTGTATTGTTCAAGAATATCTTGCTATATATTGTTTCCTATATCATCCAAGGAATCATATGCCAAAAATAATTTTTCGTCATTAGTTACTACCATTTTCTCTTGACTATATTCAAAACAAAATCATCTTTTCCCATTTCGTGTCGACTGATGTAGGACGCCTCAATGCCTACCTTTCGACAGATCTCTTCCTATCAAATTCAACCTATTATCTAGGAAGTTGATCCAGAAAAATATCAGTAACCTATAATTTGTAGACCTCAGTGGCAGGTTACCTTGTGTTTGATTGGGGGTTCTTACCACTAGCTCCCAATCAAATGATTCTACGAGTGTTCGACATCAACACCTTTTATTCACACTCGGTAGATTTTACTGTGCATCTTGGGGAACATCATCCTTATTGGTGGCAACCCTCATGTTTGTTAAAAATTTTCATCATTGATTGGTAATCAAATGATTTCCCACATGTTCAACTATAACTCCATTCACATGTGCAAAAATATGCATTTTAGTGAAGCGGAAACCAAGACCTTGGGTTGAGGCTTACATCATTTAGTTGTGTTTCTTCTCCCAAGCTACGATATCGTTTTCAGAGACATCTTATCAGATTGATCCTGTCATGATACAAGCTTCCACATTGTGCTTATCGGTGGATATACTGGTCATATCTCTTTCTAGAGAAATCATTTTGATTCAACTACTGAGCATGGGAATGTCAGACTCAGGACATATACTTATATTTTTTACATGTTTTGTTGTTTTAGGTTTTCCTCAGTCCTCCAACTCCTCTCATACACTACTACACATATTATAAATTATTTCTTCCATCATCTTTGCCTCTGACCTCACACTTTAGGGGCAGCTGTTATAGGACAAATGACCTCCTCATCAACTGAGAGGAGAAGGAAACATGGAAGGAAGAAAATGACCTAGACAGAGACCCATTTTCCTAAGGTAACACACCCTAGAGATAGCCAGGTTGAGTTATAATGCAACCCAGCCATTCAAAATGAGTGTTAGTGCCTAGGTTAATGCATTTTCTTACCTAAGGGGTAGCCTTGCCCATGTTTTCATGAAGAAAAGGGACAAATCCCGGGGAAACTGATTGACATTTCTTGCTTTTTCTCAAAAGGATTCAGTCCAAAAGTAGCAACCTGGAGTGCAGGCCTCTTATTGGAAATTACTAAACACAAATGAGCATCTATAGAGGGAAAAATCAAGGAAAGGGAAGGAAGCATCATGATTTTTCCCCATTCAAACTGATTGAGAAGTTTGGCAAGTTCTGTCCTCCCAAATTTCTATAAATTGGAGGCTTGGGCTCTTGGTCAAGGTTCGAAGGTTTGATCATGTGTAGAGCAGAGATTTATCGTTGAGTGTGAGACTTAAGGATTGGCAAGGTTAATTGATAACTCTTAGCCCAAGTATCATTACACTCGGAGATAGAGGAGAGAGAGAGAGAGGAGTCGGAAGACTGAGGAAGGCTTGGTTCAACCAATGATTGTAATCTTCCTTCTTATATATTAATAGAACTGTATCTTTTTTGTCCATTTTATGTTTCAGTGTCACATTTATTGTTTATTTTTCTATGAATCATGATATAAATGGCTCATATTTCATAGTTTAATGTTGATTATATGCTTGTTTAATTTCTAGTAAGTGATACAACTGTGAAGATTACACGTGTGCTTATTTTGTTTGTGGGATATAGACTTGGAGCCAGTGAGGAAGGACTTCAACCATGCCATTTAGTGCTCTCCAATGGATCTTCTATATACAAATAGGTAATCCTTCAATATCTCACTTTGTGGATTATACATTAGTATAAAAATGTGTGCAATGTCTTTGTAACTATACAGCTAATATGATTGTCTGCCTTGGGCACTGGGAAGCCCCGAGAGGGATTTACATCAGCTACCACCCATGCATTTTAACCCTAAGCATGCTAAAATAGTATTAATCAAATATTATCATCAATAATATTGTTCGATGAAAACCATAGGTGGAAATTCATTACATGGTTTCCAGGGTCTTCCGCTTTCATCCCTTTGAATTTTGGAATGTCTGAAGGGAGCTTCATGGGCATGGGGGGCCAAATAGGGTTGTGTGCAATGGGATAATTTGTTAACTTTGATAGATCTTGTAGGTTTAAAGATGCTAGGATGTAATATTCCCAATTAGCCTCAAGCTAATTGGAATATTCAAATTTTCTTTACCTTTTTGTTCATGAATTAATGTAAAAAGGAGGAACATAAAAACTCCTAAATCATTGAATAAACCAATGCCCCTATGAACAAGGAAAAATCTAGGCTACCTTAATAAGACACACTTAGGTGTGAAAGGGATTGAGCCATTTGAGTGGGTCAACAAGAACAAATCAACAACGTTTTCTAGATACATTGAACCTCCTTGATGCACAACGTAGTTCTAGAAGGAGATGGTTTGTGTGAAAGAGAAGATCCCATTCAAGGTGGTTTAGTGTTTACAAGCTCTTAATCTATATAAGGAAGGGGATGGACGCATGTAAAGGTTTTTGAATGATATCATATTTTGATATATTGTCTGTTTGGACCATATAGCTTTCTTGGATGTTTAGCCTAGATTGCAAATGATGTTTAACAATGGAATCTCCTGTTTAGGAATTCCACCTCTTCCCATTGAGTAGATCTTGGGAGAGTCTTGTATTGCATAGTCCACTATCCGAATTGAGGCCAATATTCTCCTTTCAACTACAACTCAGATCTTGTTGAGGGTTTGGTTGTCTTTGCAAGCTGCAGCCAGTGGAGATTAGATCTATTCAAATCTAAGACATTTCAGTGCTCTTTTTTAGTGGAGGAGCCTTCTGCTCTATTGGAGGAAGTGTATTGGAGTGATTGAGCTTCATTTCTTGATCTTGGCATGTGGCCAACTGCTATCCATACCCTACATCGTAGTTTCTATCCCAAATCTACTTTATTCTTGTAGGAGTTGTTGCAGGGAGTTTGGGTGCACCATTGGGAGTGCTGGTTTCTGAGTGTTGGGGATCTTCCCTTCACTTTGGCATCCATTGGAGGATATCTACACATTGTATTTTCTAGATCTGAACTGCATATTTCTGAATACTACAGGATTTCTGAATCATCTTGCATATATGCATTCTTTGATCTCATATCTACTGCTTATGCTTGGTGTAAACCCCAAAATTCCAAGGGGATCTAAAAGAGGAGCCTTTATAGTGCATGCATCTGACCTTTTAGGCATATATCTGCTCTAGATATGATATGTAATATACAGTAGTTGCAGCCTAATAAAATAACGTTGTCAAGGCAACTTCAGTCCATTCTTGTGGTTGCAACACCTCTTTTGAGGGATTTCCTTCTTCTTATGTCTTGTATTTCTAGCTATGTATCTCATGGGCTTCATTATACATCTATTTTGCTGCTATAAATACTATTGAAGAACATTTTATTGGCCTCCTGCTCTTGCTATAAATAAACTGTGTTATTTCTGAAGCAGAGTTGTTGCATAGTGTTGTAGTCCCATTTTTGGGCAATTTCCATCTATACTAGGTGTGGGAGACATGTTTAACCCACCTAGGAAGATCTATTTCTGATATCCTCTTAGATTTTGGACTTATATTATCATATCTAAGGCAGCCAAGGGCTGGCTTGCAATCCTGTAGTACACATTCCTGAAAAATTCGTTTTTCAGGAATATCTTGCTAATAGTCCCTATTTGGGGATATTACAGTGGTATTAGAGCATCATCTTGGCATAGCTTGTGTTTACTGAGAAGCCAATATGTATTTTCAAGAAAGGGAAAGACAGAAGAAGAATATTGATTACATTAAAGACACAGAAAGCAAGAAACAAAACCATTTATCAGGGAGAATGAAGAGGGTAAGACCTGGAGGTCCCTCAAGAAGATTTGTACATGAAGAAAGCCCTAGTTCTTCATCTTATATGTGCAAGCCCTCAGCTACACAATCAGATCCATAACGTTATTCTATGCCCATATTTGTTGCAAGAGAGATGAAGGAAGAAGATGCACCAAAGGAGGAGACTTTGGGTTATTATCTTCAAGAGTATGATTCCAAGTCTTGGAAAATCAAGGAGCACTTGAGCTTCCAAGAGTTCTGCAAGCTCAAGGAAGAAAGGAGATCCAAAAAGTATTATAGAAAAATAAGAGGTAGATTCTTTTTTCCAAATTTTGATGGATTATCCACATATATAGTCAAGGATTGGGTAGATCAGCTAGACTCATATTTGGATTTGCTTCAAGTTTCTGAAAAGGAAGCCCTTAAGGTAGCAGCACTACATCTTAGAGGTAAAGCTTATGCTTGGTGGTTATTTGAATCCTTTTCATTAAATAATGCAAATATATCTACTTATGAAAAATTCACTAGGAGATTAGTGAAGAGATTTGATGTAAAACAAACTGAAACACCTTTGATTGAGCTAGCAAAGTATGAGCATACAAAACCCTTGCATGAGTTGGAAAAATCTGTTATGCCAACTCCACTTCATATTTCTGTTGAGGGGGTTAAAAATCTGTGTGATATTTTACCAAAGGCAAGATCCCCATTGCATAAAGAGATTTCTTCTCAGAAGGAAGTCATGGATATTCCTCCTTCAAGGTAAGACCAAGATCTAAGGTCACTCATTGATGACGAGGTGTTTTCAAATATTGATGAGGAGAAAGAACCAGAGGGAAGTAATAAAATTGTCACTTCAGTAGAAGAACCAAACCACATGGGGATGGACATGAAGTTATTACTTCAAGGGAAGGAGAAGGAGGAGGGATGGATCAACATCCAATGATGGAAAGCATGCACCCTTCTTTATTTCAAGGGGTTTCTATTGATGAGGAGGAGACTGATATATGCAGCAAGGAGAGGAACAAATCAGCCCACTCATTCATATAGTCTACTTCAGATCTTGATGTCTCTTTACATAGAGGCATTCCACTAGGGAGACCCCCTGATTGGAAGAAGGATAAAGTGTTCTCTCAACCTTATGTAGAAGTGACATATTTGGTTAAGAAAAGAGCCTTGAGGAGAGCTACCACAGCACTGAGATCTATTGATGGTTTCCAAGGAGAGCTAAGAAATTTTCTGAAATTTCCTTTGCTATCTTCCACTCATTTATTTACGCTGGAAAAGGAAGATTCAGAATTCTTTGATGACAGTATCATGATGCCAAATGTCCACTCCATAGAGTTGGGGCAGAAAATGATATATCTAAGTAACAAGAAGATTTCTGAAGATGACAAGAGGGTGCCAACACTGTTGTATGTATAGGCCAAACTAAGGAATTTTTGGAAGAAAGGGACCTTCCAAAAGGAGGTTGACTTCCATGGACCTCAATATTTTCTTAAGCAAGATCAGCTACAAGAGAGGAAAAAAATATGGAGTTACAACACTCCCACATGTGACTTTGGCATTGACCATGTCAAAGAGGAGAATGATGATGTGATAACTACTTCATTTCATAATTTTGTAGTTGTGTCATTGTTGGGAAGTCTTGAGCCATATTGGGAATCCCAACTCTTTGTGGAATATTCCAAGAACCTCTTCACATGTAAGGTTCTTGATGGGCGAAAGGAAGATAGGAGGTATAGGGTGGTTGATGGAGTCATTTACTTTCATGATCAGATATATTTGACTAAATAATCAAGGCTCAAAGATAAACTAATTTATGCAGCCTATGAGACTTTGCTTTCTAATCCCACTGATTTCCTTAGAACACACCATGTTATATTAAATGGATTCATGTGGGAATACTTGGAAGAAGATTTATATCAGCATTATCAAAGATGCATGTACCATATGGGGATGGATCAGCAACATAACTCTACGAAAGAGTTAATTCAGCCTTCTCTTTCTCCTTTTAGGGAAGGAAATAGATCTATGAAGCACTCCATTTGTTTGAAGAAAACTATTGATAAAGGGAATTCTTATGTAAATCATATTTTATTTTCTGATTGTATGCATTCTTTTACTATGTATATGTAGGCCATGAATCCAAAGAAGAGTGTTATACCTTATAAAATTCATGGCCAACTCTGGGCCAAAACTATTTCTGATTATGGCCAATCCCTTGGTGAACAAAGGGAGATTTTGCAGCATGATGGGTGCTTTCCTAAAGCACTGTTATAACTATAAAAAAATCTTTGAAACTTGGTTAGTTACATTTTTTCCTAAGTCCTAGTGTTAGATAGGGTTAGAGTCATTTTGATATTTTTCAAGGTCTAGATCATGGTTAAAGGTCTCATACCATCATTAAACATTGTTTATTAACCTCACTTCACTCTTCACAAGTCTCATGCCACATTTTAAAACCCATTTGTAAAGTATATTTCAAAAATTTGATTGAATAAGCCCAGAAACCGCGTTTTCATAGCGCGCTTAGTATAAAAAGTCCATTTTTCACTACAAAAACGGTGGTGAATTTGTAGCGCAAAAACCATAATTTGCACACCATGCACTACAAAATTGGGGATTTGCAGATTTGTCTCTGAGTTGTCACATCTGTCAAATACATTTAAATTTGCCATCATTGGGTGTCCTTCATGAGTTGTCCTCCACGCATGCAACCATTATTTGTCATCATTAGAGGTCATTTGTCATAAATTAGAGGTCAATCATTAGTGGTCCTTTCAAATTTCAAACTGTTGGTCGTTTTCATTTGTCTCATGCAATAAAACACTACATGCATTCTTAAGTGTTGAAAGAAAGAATTAGTGGTGAGATTCCTAGTTATCAAGCGAGGCTGTATTTCTTATCAAGCGAGGTTTTTTTGTCTCATTGCTAATTGAGACAGAGGTTAAATTTTGAAGCGAGGCAAAACTAAATAAAATCAAGCGAGGTTGTTCCATTCAAATACAGGTTATGCCAGTGTTTTCAAAGCTTGCTAATTTAAGTGAGTTTGATATTCATTTATGTGGAAACAAAATTGTCATCAAGCGAGGCAAATTTCTTATCAAGAGAGGATGAATTCGATTCCTGAGTGAAACAGTCTATTCAACAGGAGACTCAGATTGTTAATTTGTTGAAGACACAGGGTTTTTAGAAGGGTTTATTGTATATTTCTGAAGATACAGGTTTCAAGAGGAAAATGGATGAGGAAAGAAGAAGCCATAGGTCTGTTCATTTCTTAAGGACTGAACCTGAAGGTATTGAAGCCCTTACAAAATATAAGTTTGTCGAAGTAGCTTTTAAGAAAGTTGGATGTTGGAGGTTTTGTGAAAAACTTCAAGGAGGGCACACTCAAGTTATTAAGGAGTTTTCCATAAATTTCACAGGATCAAATTCCAAGATTGGGTTCCTAAATGTACCAATTTCCCCTGAAATAATATCATCTATAACAGAGATCCCAAGAGGTGAAGATAGGTGGTTTAAAAATTTCAAATTTGATATGACACCATGCAAGGTATTTTTGAAACCAGAGTTTTCAGAGGTTGACTTGCACAAGGCTGTGCCAAGGAGTTATGTCAAAGACACATTTTCCAATATTCTCTACAATATTCAGAGATACTTCACTTGCGAGGGTAGATATCATAAGGTATACACCTACCATTTTAAACTCTTGCTTCATTTCACAGGGATGATATCATTAGATTTACCTTTTTATATCTTTAGAAGCTTGGCTAAGATGTCGGATAAGGTAAAAATGAAAGTTGAATCATGTGAAACCTATTTATTTCACCATGGCTTAGTCAAATTGATAGTCTTACATGAGCTACAAAAGGAAAATAGAGATTGGGAAGAATTCCTCTTTTTGAGTGGAATTGGAATAGAAGGAACAGTTGCCAGCCCACAAGCTAAAACCCCATCAAAGATTGTTGTTCCTATGGAAAAATAGTCTAAAATATTTGTTAAACTTAAACCCAAGAAACAAGTGAAAGAACCAATGACATCATTGAATATCCAAGAGACTCCTAGGTCTATACGGAAGAAGAAAACCATTGTTGAGGAAATAATTTTAGAACGGTCAACTAGCAAAGCAAATCCAAAGAAGTTGACTAAAAGTCAGAATTTAAAAGAAAAGGGTAAGGCTGTAGTTGCAAAGGAGACAAGAGGCAATTTGAATGGCATACTTTAGGCTATCGACATAGAGGAATCAAATTAGATACAAGTGCCAGCAAATTGAAAAAATTGAAGACATCTAAAAAGTTAGAATTTGAAGAAGAGGTGGTAGAGTTTATTTTTAAACCTAGAATACCCTCAATGAGGCAATATAAGAAGCTGAAACAGTCAGATTTGGTGATAGAGCAAACAAGGGAAGAAAGTGCTACTGTTTTTGAAGAAACTACAAATGCATCATCTGCAATGCCTGAAGAAGATAGAAACAGGGTCTTCAAGGTTCAAAAGGAAAAAAGCAGCTATGAAGAGGTAAAGAATAAAATCAGGCTTGAAAATAATGAAATTGAGAAATTGAAGAAAAGAGAAAGAATATATGCTGAAGAGAAGGTCAAGTTTGAAAGGATGAAAGGGCTGTGGGAGCTTGAGAAAAATCCAAATCCTGAAATGATTGACAGTCAAGCTCAGTTTTTCATCAGGACCTACCTCCAATGAAGGAAACCAAGTTTGTCAGGATGGTTAACATAAAACTGAGGGCTAATAACAGAAGTCTCAAGAGGAGAATTGAAGATTTAGAGATACAGTTAAATCAGTTTGGAGATGAGCTACAACCTAAACAGTAAGTTTCATCTTTCAAATAAACTTTGAAGGTTATATACTAATGCTCCATTTTTGAAACTTCTCAAGGTTGATAGTTAGTTTTATAAGAATGGATCTACACTTGAAGACTAAGTTTTTAAGGTTTATGACTAGAAATTTTGAGGAAAAAACTGAGAAATATGAAGAGTCAGCAGTTTCGTAGCGTGCTACGAAACTGCTGTAGGATGCAGTTTTGTAAATTTTTGTAAATTTAAAAGAAGAAATGGTTCAGTTTTGAAGCCTTGATGCTGATGAGCGATATATATTGAATATCAATGAAGATTCAAAGGATTTTTGCACATTTAAACTAGAGTCTAAAGCATGTTTTTCAAAAGAAAGGTCTGTGCTACGAAAACACAGACAGTTTCGTAGCGTAGCATTATGGCAGTTTCCACATCATTTTTGAAAATTTGACATATACATAGATGGAAGGTCAAATATTTATGAAGAATTTAAGACATTTGGCATGTGTTTTGAGTTCAAATTATGCAGCAAATGGTTCGAATTGGTATTAATGAAGCACTCAGCTACTATACTGGAAGCACTATCCTATTTTACAGGGACAGATAAGGAAGAGATAAAAGGGGTCTAACAACAAGAAGATAGAGATGATCATGGTCGAAGACTAGAAGATGTAGCTATCAAGTGTTGTTTTAAGTTAGATAAGGTTGTTATGTTTTAATAAATGATGTTTTAGTCCTAATTGTATTCTAATTCTAAACAGACAGTTTAACTGTCAGTTGTAAATATAGTTTGTTTTATGAAAAGTGTTAGGTGTCAAATTTTGAATTCTCCTCAAAGGATTGGAGAGAATCCTAAGATGTAAAGAATAATCTATAAAAGGGAGGAAATCGAATAGCATACGGTTGGAATTTTGCTGGAACAAGTGTACTGTTTGGTATTATCTGCAACTCTATTTTTATCTTAATACAGTGGTATCAGTTTGTTACTCAGGATTTAGAAAAGGCTATGGATGATTGATATTGTTATGTTTCTCCTTTATCTTTTACTTGCAATGGTATGAGTGTATGTTACTTAGAACTCACTGTGAAAGTGCTCTAGCTTCCTTCATATATTCATGGACTGTGTGACCTACTGTTTTATTGTTTTACTGATGCATCTAAGCCTTAATATTCCCTAAATTCAATATGAATTTTATATCCAAGTTTAGTAAAAACATAAAGTGACCCCATAGGCCCAATGGATTCTTGTTTATTGTAGTACAACCAATTACTAAATTTAATCCATTTACTCACAAAGTTAGCCATCTGACTTTTATTTTAAAATCATAAAAAACTTTGAGAGAGCCCTCTCAGGCTGAGAAGGCTAAGTCTCAGCTAAAATCCTGGTTTGAAATAGTTACTCAGGGTCTCCTTGATTAGCAGCCTATCAGGGCCCGATTTTGAGATAACAGCACCAAATATATCTTCCAATTTTAGCCATGGAGATATTTTATGGGCAGCAAGTAAGTGGTGGGAAAACCACTTACCACATCTATATTTGATGCAAGCAGGAGATGCACTGTGCTGGGCCCACCTATGGGACTATGATCCACTTATATCATTGCATTTGATTGATTTTATATCACTAGTTTTGATCCCATATGATGATGATGATGCTCTGATATTTATTTGGGACATGATAGGAGGGTTGACACATTGGTTGAGTGTTTCTATGGGGAATGAAACCTCCCATATTTATTCACGCTTCAAGAGGAGGATAGAACATTATATGGCAGCTACACTATATATTTTGTTTCTTTATGAAAAAGGGCATATGTATGACTTATGTCTTTGGGAGAAGTCTTTCACATGGGAGAATTTGTGGCAAGACATGTGTTGCTTGAATCATATTCAGCCAACACTTCCTATCCTCTACTATTTTCAAGCTTTGGAGAAGCTTATGGTAGCAAGAAGGTGGGTGGATGGCCACTTATTGTATTATTTTTTGAGGCAGCAAGAAGAAGAACAACACTGGTCTCAATGGAAGGACTATTGTCACCATCCAATGTATCATATGGCACTTAGTCCATATTTATTTTGGAGCACATATGGTGATGACATTATATTCACTATATTCACGGAATATTGGGAAAGGAGGGTCCCTAGAATCAATGAAGGGAATCATGAGGTTCCAAGTATCTTTTGGCATCATGAGGACTATATTATTGCAACCCAAGATCAACAGCTCCACATTTATCTTACATGGAGGAAGAGACATTGTAAATTGATTATTATTACCTCTCAATTCCGACCATGCAGCCCCTATACATTGCATAAGGAGGGGATTGATGATTATTCCTATGAGCTACCAAGGATGGCTCACTTTTTTTGGATGATAGCATGGAGATTGGAATGCTTCATGGGGGTTGAATCACCCATCATTTATCATCTCTCATGCCTTGAGAAGACCAATGGACAACATATGATTCTTTTCATGTATCTCCCACTTTCTCATGATGGTATCTATTTGAGTTATTCACCAAAAGAAAAATTGTATTGTTGGGAAGAGGCAATTCCATTGGAGATTTTTGCATGGTCCTTGCAAGTTTATTGAGGACAAGCAACATTTTGGAGGGGAGGATTGTAATATTCCCAATTAGCCTCAATCTAATTGGAATATTCAATTTTTATTTACTTTTATGTTCATGAATAAATGTAAAAAGGAGGAACATAAAAACTCCTAAATCAATGAATAAACCAATGCCCCATGTGAACAAGGCAAAATCTAGGCTACCTTAATAAGACACACTTAGGTGTGAAAGGGATTGAGCCATTTGACTGGGTCAATAGGACCAAATCAACAACGTTGTCTAGATACATTGAACCTCCTTGATGCACAACACAGTTCTAGAAGGAGATGGTTTGTGTGAAAGAGAAGATCTCATTGAAGGTGTTTTAGGGTTTACAAGCTCTTAATCTATATAAGTAAGAGGATGGAAGCATGTAAACATTGTTGAATGATATCATATTTTGATATATTGTCTATTTAGACCATATACCTTTCTTGGCTGTTTAGCCTAGATTGTAAATGTTGTGTAGCATTGGAATCTCCTATTTAGGAATTCCATCTCTTCCCATTGAGTAGGTCTTGGGAGAGTCCTGTATCGCATAGTCCACTATCCGAATTGAGGCCAAGCTTCTCCTTTCAACTAAAACTCAGACCCTGTTGAGGGATTGGTTGTATTTGCAAGCTGCAGCAAGTGGATATTAGATCTATTCAGATCTAAGACATTTCAGTGCTCTTTTTCAATGGAGGAGCCTTATGCTCTATTGGAGGAAGTGTATTAGAGTGATTGAGCTTAATTTCTTGATCTTGGCATGTGGCCAACTGTTATCCACACCCTATAGCATAGTTTCTATCCCAGATTTGCGTTATTCTTGTAGGAGTTGTTGCAGGGAGTTTGGGTGCACCATTGGGAGTGTTGGTTTCTGAGTGTTGGGGATCTGCCCTTCACTTTGAGATCCATTAGAGGAGATATACACATTGTATTTTCTAGATATGATCTGCATATTTCTGAATACTATAGGATTTATGAATCATCTTGTAGATCTGCATTCTTAGATCTCAAATCTACTGCTTATGCTTGGTGTAAACCCCAAAATTCCAGGGGATCTAAAAGACGAGCCTTTCTAGTGCATGGATCTGATATGGATCTGAATTTTTAGGCACATATCTTCTCTAGATATGATATTTAATCAACATTAGTTGCATCCTAATAAAATAACATTGTTAAAGCAGCTTCAATCCATTCTTGTGGTTACAACACCTCTTTTGAGGGATTTCCTTCTGTTTATGTCTTGTATTTCCAACTATGTATATCATGGGCTTCATTATACATCTATTTTTCTACTGCAAGTACTATTGAAGAACATTTTATTGTCCTCTTGCTCTTGCTATAAATAAAATGCATTATTTCTAAATCAGAGTTGTTGCATAGCGCTGCAGTCCCATTTTTGGGCAATTTACAGCTATAGTAGGTGTGGGAGACCTGTTTAACCCACCTAGGAAGATTTGTTTCTGATATCCTCTTATATTTAGGAATTATATTATCATATATAAGGTATCCAAGGGCTGGTTTGCAATTTTGTAGCACACATTCCTAAAAATTACATTTTTCAGGCATATCTTGCTAATAGTCCCTATTTGGGGATATTACATAGGAAAGGTAATTGAGTGTTGAGTTTCATTGTAGACTGTGAAAACACAGGAATTTGGTTGTGTATGGGGGATAGTACCATGTGACGTACCCATTTGTGTGTTCTGTTGGCTCCCTGAATGGTTAGAGCTCCTTTGCCATGTGGGGGTTTTGGGAGGAGTGGTGTGTGGTGACCTTGAGGGTGTTTCAACGGGTGTGTCGTTGGGTGACCCTTGGGGGTGCCCAACTAAATATGCCCCAATAAATATGAACCAATACGGGTGTTTTTGTGTCATCTTTGACGCCTTAATGGCGAAATACCTAGCACTCCTCCCTCTAATCAGGGAAGGTCCAAAAAAACGTCTAGATCGACGAGGTCCCATTGGGTCCGTTATGGTGTCGACTTGGTTTAATTTTTGGAATATTTTTTAGATTTTTTGAGAGGAGAGTGATTATTATCAATGAAAAATGTGATCACATACATAAAACAAAGCAAAAAATAAAAGGAAAATTTCTCCTTTAGATTAATCCTATGTGATCATTCAATAAAAAAAAAATGGTTTTAGTTGTTTCGTGTATGATACTCAAAAGTCCTAGAAGACCTAATCATCCTTACACTCTCAAATGTGCTGGGTATGTGTTATATTATTTCCATGACTAGCTCCTGGATTTATTTTTTTGGTGTGCAGACCCACTTGTGGGTCGACCCACCCATGGTTTTGTGCATGACTTTACACATGGTTTTGGGGGGCGATGGTTTTTGACACCTGGTATTTTGTAGATCTGGTCAAGGGAAGTACGGTTATGTTCTAATCCAGGGTTAATGGATTGGGGTTTATGTATGCTTTAGCATGTATATAAATTTGTTGTAGCACTAAAAGGAAGATAATGAAAAATCAAGCTTGTCGTCCCGATTTGGGATCCAGGGGAAAATCTATGTGTATATCTGTTTTATGTTTTATGATCTCACTATTGTTTATTTTATGTTTTTAAGATTCATTTGTAGATAATTTCTGTACAGGGTAAAAACCTACAAAATGTAACTGGGCCTTGTGAATATATCTTCTGGTGGGTATTGGGACTAATGTCACAAAAGAACTAGCGACGCCTTCCAGTAGCCGAAGAATCAACCAAGGTAATGGAAGGAGGATTTAGTTCTACCTGCACTATCACCTATAGGGAAGGATGCCCTAGATCTTGCCACTAAAGTACCATCATACCACATGAGCATTAGAGTCTTGTTCTTCTTGGTATTCAGCTACCAGTATCGAGCCCTAGATGGGTCAAGTAGCCCCAAATAGTATCGCGCGCACTGGGCCTAAGTTTAACCCCCTGTGAATTGAGTCTCTATGGCGCTCAAGAATTATTTTTTGTGGGCGGATAGATAAATTTAAAGCTCCCTAAATAGTAAAATTATATGTTTCAAGAATGTAAAATTACCATGCCAACTTATTGGATGCCTACCTCCAATGGTCTTAACCTGAACTATTAATTCTTTTGTGGCCCCTGTGGGGAGATATAATGAGTTGAATTAATGGTTAGTTTTAAGGAATCTTAATTTTCTTATGGTGTGCCAATGTGTGTGGTTAAGTGTACAATCACAATGTTTATAGGATGTGGATATGCGATGATCCTTTACACTCCCTCCTAATTAAACTATGTTTGATTGTTCCTTTAAAAAAGTAAATGATGCGGGGATAATGGGTTGCTTACAATTTTGCCTATTTAGGCTAAATGTTACACTATAGGGTGATGGAAAAATATCAAAATAGAGCATTCATATGCATGCCCAGCATCACCAATATGTACAAGGGTAGTAGAGATTACTTGCTTTCTTAGATACTTTGATCCTAGTCCTGAATCCTAATGAAAAATTTAAACTAAACAAAATGCAATAATTTGGAAAAAAATGGAAACTAGCTAAACATGCGAGGATATGGGACACTTACTTCCTACTCATTACCTATGTGTTTGGTATCTATTATCACTAATAATTTCATTCAGATAGCATGGGTGGATTTTAAAAACCACTTACTCGCCTCCTAATTAAACTATGTGAAATTTTGATAGTAAACTAAAAATTAGAACTATGCAATAAATAAGCTACAGTTCAGCTAAAAACATGTCCTAAAAGGAAAGAAACACAATAAAACAGTGCTGGAAGATTTATTATGGGATGCTAGTCACTTTACACTTGAAAAAATAGAGAAAATCAGTGAAAAAATGGCTCACTAGTTTCTGTGCGGATTATTTCTACACAGGTGCACGGACCTGTGTGTCTGTTTGAGCTAAACACGTGCGGTTTTCCTATGCATGGAAATTATGATTTTCCTGAACTGAATCTCTTCACACAGGGTGAATGAGAGAATCTGTGGAAGAGGAGAGTTGGTCCTGGAGAAATCCCGAGTAGAAAAGAGGTTTTGCAAAACCACAACCACTTAGCTTAAGAGGAAAAATAAGTGGAGTCGCCAATCCTGTATTGGTGTGTTTAGTACAAGGGTGTACAAAATCCACCGGTGCTTGGTAGGAGTGATTTCTAGCCTAAAATAAATGTCACAGGGAAAAAAATGGTTTGTTGGATTGCTATTGAAGCATCATAACATGTAGAAAAACTAGTTATAAATCACAACTTACTACAAAAAGAGGAGGAAACAAGAAACAACAAATACACATATAACACAAGCTCAATATCGAGTAAATAAACTAATAATACCAACAGAGAATGAATCCAATTTTATTAGCTTCTGGTGGTAAAAAGACGTGGAACGCTAAAACACTCGTTGTGAGTCCTTAGAGCTGTGGAGCTCTAATACTCAAAGCGAGGGCTCTTTCCTTAAGCTATTTGCGGACCTCTCTCTTCTCCTCGAATGATTTGATTGGATAACGGACAACTGATGCACTCCTCCTTTGGGATTGAGATGTTGGATGGCCAACCAATGAATCCCTTCACTCCTTTTTTGCTTGGATAACACACTGTTGGTTTTCTCATGGGAAATTTGGCTAGCATTACAATGTGTTCTAAACTATTCTTATCATGGTGTCATTTTATAGGAAAAATTAAAATCTTCTTCCCTCTCCTGGTACAATTGTGGATAGTGACCCAAGAGTGGTGGTTTATTCCATTATGTGATCACTTGAGGTCTTAAGGTGGCTCTAGGCGGTTGTCCTTGGGTGGCCTCAAGTGGAGAATCTTCTTCCTAAAGTGTGCAAAGTGGTCCCGAATGGTGACTTTCTACCATACCCAGGACCACGCGACTTATTGAGGGATAGACACAGAGACTTTCACTACTATCAAAGAAAAGGGTGTGTGGAGCTCTTTGTGCCAGTGTCTTCTGTGCGTGACACAATAATTTTTCCTTTTGACCTTAGAGAAAGTTAAATTTTCCAGATTCTGTAATGCTTTTCCACCCTGTAAATCCTTCTACTTGACATTTCATGATATTATTTGATTGTCTGATTTTCTAGTGATAATAGTCATGAAGCAGTTGGGCTTGCTGACCACAGCACACCCACAACCATACATCATTGAGTGGTTTCACCAAGGACAGTATCTCCGCATCAACTAGAAGTGTTGCCTTCCATATAACCTCAATTCCTTCATAGATGAAGTATTATGTGACATTTCTCCTCTTGATGTTTTTGATGTATTATTAGGCCAACCATACTTGTGTAAGTGACTTTTTGTGTATGGGTCCTAGATTCACGATGTTGTTATTAATTTGGTAAATAATTTGTATAGGATACCAGAGGTACCACCACTTGTCACTATCTCTTTCTTTACTCCAAAAAAATGCAATAAGCTCATTTCCAAAACTGGGAAATTTGTTTTTTTGATGATCCACCCTCAGGGAAAGAAGAATATTGTGGCCACGACCTCCAGACAGGGCTCCTCCACACGATAACAACAAATAGACAAGGTCATGGAGGAGTACGGGGACATATTCACCTCACCCATAGGGGTTCCTCTGCACTTTTAGGTCAAGCACCCCATCGATCTGACCCCAGGTGCATTGCTTCCCAATGTACCAATCTATCGGTGCTATGTTCTAGAGAATGATGAAATCAAGAGGAAAATTCAGGATCTGCGATAGAAAGGTCACATCCAGCTGATTTCATCACCTTGTGGGAGCCCGATCATGTTGGTACAAAATAAGGATGGGACTTGGAGACTCTGTATTGACTATCGAGCACTGAACAAGATCAATTTCCAGAATGGGTACTCGATCCCATGGATTGTTGACCTTCTGGACCAACTCAAAGGGATGAAATATTTCAGCAAGATCGACTTGAAGTTAAGGTATGACCAGGGCACCCTAGCTTCCAATGTTCTTACGAAGTCCTGAGCAGTACTAGACTCGTCAAAGTGGGGAAGGTCCCTTACCTCCGAAGTGATGCAGTAGAGAGTCCTTGCAATCTGCGGGCATTGTAGGGTTGAAACATCATATAGCCGGGTCTGCCACTTCTCAAGTTCTTCATTTGGTTCAGAAAAGTACTCCCTTTTCTTCTCCCAATTGAATAATCCACCTAGTGTAGGATAATCTTGGTCCTCGTCCTGTGCTGTCATCCTGTAGATGTGATCGAGCTCCTCTTCCTCATATGCTGGTTCGATATATCGTGTGCCCTCAGCGGGATCCAGTGGTACTATTACATGCGTCCTATTCTTCTCAAACACCATGCTGCATTTTTTTATATTAATGATACCTCCTATGTTGATGGCCCAGTCTATCCCCAGGAGCGTAGGATAGGGGTCTATATCTTCCACAATTTATATGACCTCAAAGTTAGCCAGGACCTTTACTCCTGCGATATTAACCATAGCCCTTGGAAACCATCCTAGAGGAAAGATCTTCTGTTGATTCGCCATTCGTAGCTGGATGGTGGACCCGTCTAATTTAGGTTCCCCCATTCGTTTCTAGGTTTGTTTTGGTAAGACACTCACATCAGATCCAAGATCAAGAATAACCTGATCTATTTCATAGTCACCAATCCATGCAGTCAAACATATCTCTCTCCCGGTGCGCCTTTTATGGCTATGTAATTTGTGTACTTCCTTAACCTCAGTTGTCATGCTGGGCTGAGCTGCACAATCTTATAGTAATAATTGAAGAATTTCTCCCGCCTACGGGCTGCGTAGGAGCTTTAAGAATGCCCTTAAAAAGGTTTCAACTTATTTTTCTAGCAGCTGCGCAGGGGCTTCCAGTGATTCCTGATTTCCGGGAGCTGGTTCCTTCCAAACAACAAGCTCCTCTCTTACTTTTAGGGTGACCATGCTATGCGTTATGATCCTTAGCTCCGTTTTGACTCTCTGTATATTTTGTGTGGGAGTAGACTGTTTTTCCTTCATCTTTGTTAGCAAAATTAGGGAGTATTCGATTTCATGGTCCAACTGTCGGTAGTATTTACAGGTCTGCCTAGTGGGATTTGAGTAGTCCCGGGCGAAGTGCGCTACCTCTCCACAATTGTAGCAGATCAGTTGGCCCCGTCCTCATCCAGCACCCTTTCCTCAAAAGCCAAGGATAGTTGTGCCCTTTTTACAGTATCACTTACCACCCCTTGCACCATCCATACTGAATCGGCCACGAACCAAAATCGTTCTAGGTCCTCATTGACTGCCACCTTAAAGGTAGGTAATTTTAAGTGTGCTGCCATGAGCTCCTCCGGTCTACCTTCCTGAAGCCCTATCATCGGGGCAGCTGACTGATCTTGTGTAGGTTGCGGCGGACCATGCGTGGGGCAATCCTCTTCTCGACTGCCTCGATGGTTCTCCCCATTCTGTGTCATGCCTCTGCTCATTACCTGATCCCTTTCTCAGATTTCTTCCGGTCTCGGCAATGGAACCATTTTTTGGCTTGAGGGGTCCTGACCCAGGTTCGGTGTGCAAGGTTTGCCAACAAACCCCTATACTATTGGCCCTTTCGTCAGTGACCCACTTGCGCAGGTCACAGTCTCACCCGAAGTAGTATGGGTGGGTGCTAGAACCAGGTTTCCGCACCCTGAGAAAGGAAGGGTAAGGAAATCAGAGTTGCAGTATGTTCAGATTACCTTGTCTCTGCACAGGGTTAAATCTATATCTAATTGCATCCACATGCACTAGATATACAATTATATGCTTTTCATAACATACAACGTTACATAACCAGAAAAGAATAGATCCAATCATTCAATATATAGACCTTTGCAGCACAAAGACGGAAAATGCATCACACAGTAATTACCAGTAATTCATTCAATAGTACTCATAGATTCAGATCTAATAATCCCGCGTATTCATTCATTCATCAGCCTTTCCTTACAATTCCCTTCCCAACCTACGCACACAGCAGCAGGGTCTGCACACAGCTGGACTAGGATCTTTGCACACATAGCCAGTAGGATTCATTTCCCCCCAAAACCCAAACAAATTTCTTACACAACAGATAACATCAATAGCTTATCCAATCCTACCTTTTACAATCCGAAATTCCTTTCTATTTATAAAAATCTAGCTTTAACAATCCTATGGTCTGCAACCCATGGTTTTTGGACCCCTAGTTTACCCTTTGACCCATTACAATGCGTTCAGGGCTTTGGCCCACCCCAAAACCCCTGCGCTATACTAAAGATAATAAAAAATAACCAAAATGGACTAGTTTCGTAGCTTGTTAGGAGACCCCATTCCAAAAACACTGTTCGACACAATCCGCAAGTATCCCACTTATGAAAAAGGATTTTATTCCATTGTGCAGGCTTGCACACAATGGAAGAATTACATTTTGGGGAAATAAATGATCATCCACATAGACCACCAACCCCTGTAGTTCATACAGACACAAGGGAAGTTGCAGAATTATCACCATCAAAATTGGTCCACAAATCTACAATAGTTTCATTTGAACATTAGGTACAAGAAGGGAAACACCAATACTTTTTCAGAATACCTCAGCAAACCACTGATCATGGTGCTAACCACCATTCTAAAATCTTGTGGGAACAAGGCTTCTAATTGGCCACTTCTCTACAAGAGTGATCTGGAATTCGGCCAAACATACAACACACTCTTAGAGGGTACAGAAGTTCCAAAATTTCACCTCTAGGATGCACTCCTATGTCACATGGGACACCTTTGTGTTACTTCAAATGAACATTCCAAGATTATTTAGGAAGCGCACTACAATCGAGTCACTGGGGATTTCAGGGTTGAGAAAACAGTGGCAGTACTGCAGAAGTATTTCTATTCGCTGAACCTTCGACAAGATGTCAGGAAGTACATCAGATCCTGCATTGCTTTTGCCATTTCCAAATAAGCCATGAAGAAGCAAGGCCTATATGCTCTGCTACCTACCCCTAGTCGACCTTGGGAATCCATATCCATGGATTACATGTCGTGCCTTCCTTCTACTAAGCATGTAAATGACCTTGTTTTCATGGTCATCGACAGAGTCTCGAAGATGGCCATTATGGTGTCGTGCAGGAAGAATATCACAGCAGAAGGTACTTCTAAACGCTTCTTTGCATGAGTGTGGGTGCACTTTAGGATCCCACAGTATATCATCTCAGGTCAAGACAAAAGGTTCCTCAGCACATTTTGGTCCAGCCTCTGGTAAATGATGGACACCAAGCTCACCAAGTCCACAGCTTTAAGGGTCGTCAACAGAATGATCGTACACATTCTGTGCATGTAAAATTCAATGCATCCATGGACATGGGATGAGAGCCTTCCCTATGTAAAACACAGCTATAACTGGGTTCTCCATAGCTCAACCGGCCACAACCCCTTTCAAGTGGGCTTGGGATTCCAGGCACTATGTCCCATTGACGTAGCCATGTCATTTGCGGCTACTCAAGCCAATTCGTCTCGTGTCGAGTCTGGAGATGACAAAGTGAACAACTTCATTTAGTGCATCTGGCACATCTATCAATAGTTTTATGACATATTGGATAGAGCCAATGCTAAGCACAAGAAACAACATGATCAACATCGGGTGCCACACAACTTCCAGGTGGGAAAAAAAGTGTGCCTAAATTTGCAAAAGGAGTGCCTTGCTGGACCCCACCGCAAGCTTCGCCCGCTTCGATATGGGTTTTAAACCATCACCAAGGCTGTAGGGGCTAGTGCCTTTGAGCTCAGTATTCACCCAGTGTTTAATGTGGACCGCCTTTTGCCCTACTTCCCACCTCTAATGGACACCTCCGACATTGCAGAACAACTCACACTAACAGATTTAAATCCAAACGGCATGGAATAGGCCACCATGGATCATATCATGGACATGAAGATCAAGAACACTCACTAGAAGAAGATGTAATTGTATTGGGTTGTCAAAGCTGGCCAACTCTTGCACCAAGGCAAGTGCTTTACTAGGGACCAAGTTCAGCAGAAGTTTCCTCATATCATGGAGGAACTCAATGCAATGGGGACCATTTCTTCCTAAGGGGGGAGGAATGATCCAAGTGGATATTGGTGGCCACCCACCTATTCCAATTGGGGCACCACAATTGTTTCTTTCAGTTTTTCAGTTACCCTAATTGTAGCAAAATTTACTATTTTTAGCAGTTTTTCAGGTCCTAAACTTCTGGAGATGTTTTGAGGCCACAAACGACATTTTTTCGGAAACCTGGAGAGACATGGAAATTCCTTGGATAGATATTTCTGATGAGGTAATTTTCACATCAAATGAAGATCGTATGCCAAAGTTACGTCCCTGGGAAGTTGATGTACCAATTTACCCAAATGAGGCTCATAGTTTTGGCGCTTCATCCTCTAGGGTTAGGTTTCTGGATGTTTAGGGTTCCCATTGTTTCTAAATAATAAATAGGTCGTCGAACCTCATTGTAACACAGTTCAAAGGCTTGTAGCCGTGTTACACATTATTTTGTCACCATGAAATTTTATTGTCTATATAGGTTCATCACTACCTATATTACGCTCCCTTAGAGGTAAAAAGACATAATGTTCCTAAACCAAGTCTTGGAATTGGAGAAAAGCTCATTAAAACCCTAAAAATTTTAACTACGCACTTTTCCTAGTTATTTCCCACGGATCCACAGATATTTGTGTTAGAAAATTAAATATTACAGAGCAATGAAACACATAAATATGCGAAAAACATGAGCACACAAAACACATAAAACCATAGAGACACAGATATATGTGGTTCACCCAGTTTGGGCTACGTCCACCCTGAACAACCAGTCCTTCCTTTCTATTATCCAGCAAAATGAAGAAACACAACCTATAGCAGATCCGTTGTAATATCCTATGTTCTCTCTCACAGTCTCCCTATCTGTTTCTCGGTCCGAGAATACACATAAAATACACAGCCACAATACAATACAATCATACAAGCGAGGGGTTGCCTTCTAGGGAAAAAAACCCTAAAATAAACATAACTTCTACCATCAAATCATCCGCCTAATGAACGGCCCAGATTGACTAGAAATTACAATACTTTTACAAGGCAATTTTACATCTATTTTTAGCTTCGAGGGTGCTACCCCCGAAACCCCCTTCCAAGGGGGGGCTCCATAAAGTCGCAGCTGCCCCCCCAGGACCCCCCAGGTAGTGTTTAATTTCAGGCGGCGTTGCCGCCCCATTAAGGTACAGGGGTCCAACGCTGTGATACAAAATAAAAAAGATAATCAGGCTCCACACCCAATAATCTCCCACTTGGAGACTGATTGTAGAAATTGCACCACTACTTCATTTGCTGGAAAATGACTCCTCTTTGGACCTAGCTGTTTATCATCTTCATCATCATCCTTGGAGACCAATTGAAATTGAGCATAATATCAATTTCTCCCTAGTTACAACTTTTGTTAGCATATCTGCAGGATTCTGGTTAGTGTGTATCCTTTCCAGCTTCAACTGCCCATCTTCCAATATTGACCATATGAAATGGTACTTGAGTTGTATGTGTTTAGTCCTGGAATGAAATGCTGAGTTCTTTGCAAGATTAATGGCACTTTCGTTATCACTGTATAATGTGCCCATATCATGCTTCTTACCCAATTCATCCATAAACTTTTGTAACCAAATCATTTCTTTACTAGCCTCTGTAGCAACAACATACTCTGCTTCTGTTGTTGAAAGTGCAAAAACACTTTGGATTTTTGAAATCCAACTAACAGTTGTTCCACCTACAGTAAATACATATCTTGTAGTGCTCCTCCTGTTATCTCTATCACCTACCATATCTGCATCAACATATCCCTGTAGAGCAAGGTTTGAACCACCAAAGCATAATGCTTGATTTGTGGTACCTATCAAATATATAAGAATCCATTTTACTTCCATCCAATGTTCTTTTCCTGGATTGTTCATGTACCTGCTACAACTCCCACTGCATGTGCAATATCAGGCCTTGTGCAGACCATTTCATACATTAAGCTTCCAACTGTTGATGCATATGGAACTTTAGACATATAGTCCATTTCTTCTTCAGTCTTGGGGCACATCTCCTTACTCAGTTTGAAATGGCTAGAAAAATTTGTACTAACTGGTTTTGCATTTTGCATATTAAATCTTTTCAACACCTTTTGTATGTACTCATTCTGAGACAATGTTAATTTGTGATTTTTCCTGTCTCTAGTTATTCTCATCCGAAGGATTTTTTTTGTAGCTCCCAAATCCTTCATTGCAAATGAATTTGCCAATTTTATTTTGAGCACATTTATTTCCTGCATGTTAGAACATGCAACAAGCATGTCATCTACATATGTAATATTCCAAATTAGGAACAACTACACTATTGGGAATATCTCAAGATATTACCAATTTGGAGATCAGCAAAACATAAACATGAGATAGAAAATAGCAATGAATGCATTTATACAAGAATGTCGGAAGATCCACATAACCATTACATTATATTATAGTAGCAATAATGTATAAAATATCTTGAGGAAATGATCTCTCAAGCTAGGCAATGTAGCCTCAATGAAACATATACATGACAAATGGAGAAATACTGCTATACAAAAGAAGCCCTGGCTATGACTGCGCAATCCATGAAGAGGAAATGCTGCAAAATAATGTCAATACATAGATACAAAAATGTAGAGCTCAAATAAATAAGGGGGAGCAAGATATCAACCCCTGGAAACAACAATCCTCAATCCTCAAAAGGATTGGTTGAAATATACACAAAATGGAAAATCTACAGAAATGTCAGAGTTGCTGGGTAGCAGCTGCAACTCAGAAAAATAGAAATGGATTTAGATAGTTGATGATGCTACAAATGATGGCTGAATCTCATCCAAAGTATCTCTCAGGTGAAAGGCTGATCCAATCCTTGAAGATCTCACCCTCCAAAATAATGGAGCAAGTCCCCACTGCAATTGCACACAGAAATAACGTAGTCTAGAGAAGGGACTGCGCTGTTGGTCAAGAGAAGAGCTTTTCCTGATGCCAATTATCTGAAATATGCTCAGAAATCTTCCTCACTAACGTCCCATAGGAATAGAAGCTACCTCCTCTGAAAGATGAGCCAAGGAAATGGTGTTGTGGAGTCTCCACTGCAACACCCTACAACACATAATTATGTTGCTACAGCATTAACGTTGTCCTGGAGGAGGATGATTTGGCCTTGAGCCAAGAAGTGTGGAGAATGAAGAAAAATCCCTCAAGAGGCCTCTCAAGAAGGTGAATAAATCCTAAACAGGAATTCCCCAGCAATTCTTGCTAAACAACAGAAGAATGCATAATGTCTGCATAGAAAATTAAATCAATAATCCAAAGCATGAATAAAAATGGTTTCCTTGCCCTCCTTTTAAAAAAGTGAAATCTCTCTCTCCATGGGCCCCATCCATTAGGGTTTCCTCCACCAAATATCCTCTTCCTCATTCACACTACGTTGTCTCATAAATTGATCCACTCCTCCTATGGCAGTGTTGTTGACTTGGTCAAACATGACCTTGTCTTCATGCATTTGCCTGTTTTCACACTTGAGGGTGAAAAATAAAGCTAATCTGATGATACCTTTCAAATTATGAGGGATTTTATTCATGTATTAAATAAGAATGGGTTCCTTTACCCATTTATTTAGCTTCAAAGTGATAAAAGAAAAAAATTAATATTCCATTTAGCCATGTGCTAAAATGGGAATATTACAGTCCTCCCCTCCCAAATTTTGCTTGTCCTCAAGAAACTGCAAGGATAGAACTAAAGAATCTCCACTCAAGGCATGAAGTCTGAAATATGTTGAGGAACACCTTCCTCATGTAGACCCTCCATCCCCTAAGCAATCATCCATACAAAGTGAGTTACCTACCAACATGGAAACTCCTGACAATCATCTTCCACCTTTGGCTCTTGCAATATAGGTGGGCTGAAATTCTGATCTTGGTAGAAAAAATAGCCTACCCCACACTGTCCTCCTCTCCACTTAGGATAAGTGTAGAGCATATGCTAATCTTTGGTTGCAATAATGTTTCTTTGAAGTGGCAAGATGAAGACTAGACCTCCAAGGATCTCTTCTCCAGCGTTAAGAAACATGTTGTCCCAAAACATCTCATATGTGATGAGTTTAAAATCACCATCATATGGCATGCAATCAATCATATGGCTCACCTCAAATGGAAACAAATGTTTTTCTGTAGTGGCCACATATCCTCTCATGCTCCCATTAGAACATTTAATGCAAATAATGTGGGAGATCTCTCCCCCAAGGGACACATCCAACCAATGTGTCATTCCCCCAATCATGCTCTCAACAAACACAAGGACAACATCAACATAATCAATCATAATGAGAACCATACTTGTTGTCATATGTGGCAAGGGAGAAGGACAATGGTCCCTCAATTGTAACCAATGCAGTCTGACCCTTAACTGCAAAAGAGTGTAACAAAAAGTGTGGCCTCCCAACCACTTACTTTATTTCCTAATATCCTCAAATGTATGGAGAAAGGGAATGATATATGGTGCAAGGTGAGGAGGTCCTCCAAAATATATTTCCTCCCCAAGTCCTCCTAGGGAGTGGTCACCAATAATGCTCATGGCCTCAAGTAGACCATGGGTTCTAGAAAGAAGAATGCTCCTCCTTGGAGCAACATCCTATACATATATGGTTAAGGGATGAATATAAAAATCATCATGCGAACAAATAATACCCTTACCATAAATTTGTGTATGAAAATGGAGTGGCTCAAAAACGAATCTCCTCTCATCCTCAAAGAGAAAAGAGGTGGTTGTGCTAACTCCTCCAAGGAGTTATGTATCTCCTCCATTTGCTTATGACCTATGCATCTCCTCATATGCTAATATGTCAATATCATGCAAGAAAGATGATCCTGGGATCACTCCACTCCTCTGAAATCAATGAATGGTGCCTCAACATGTGAAGCATCCCTTCGCCTCTGCTGGTCCAGTGATCTCCCTGACAAAATGTCTCCATGCAATGAGACATCCTCAACAAGAGATGACTGAATATATGAATGAACAAGTATATCCATGCTTCCACTACGCAATCCAATCAAATTCTCAGGTGCATCAACCTCATAAAATACACGTGGATGTGTGCTTCTCATCACATCATGATGGTCATCCTCCCTATCTTCCCCTTTTGTCTGCATGGTTCCACACCCCATCCACACTGGCACATTTAGAACATGGGTTGTGCCTCGATCTCCACATATGATATACTAGGGACTTCTTTACAAAGATACAATAATCCCTCTACCTGGAGCAAGAGCTCCTCCTTCCTCTGCATGAGGCACTAGATAATCTCTAGATGGCACAATGTTGTTTCCTTTAGCTTCCTCAACATAGATAGGCAACCCTCCAATAATGTTGCTGCACATATGGAATCTCTCCCAAGGTGGAAGTAATTCTTGATCATCAAAGGTCAAGGAGTATCCCCTTTGCACCATGATAGTGCCATCTCCTACTCCTGCAACAAAATACAAGAAATGAGAGCAAATATGCCCTTGCTCTCCAAAGAATGACCTCAGCAAAAAATGTCTTTGTTGCTTCCTCATGCTCTCATCATGCAAGATATGTGATGAAGACATAGTGAATGATATGAATGTTGCATCATCACTATGCACCCATACTCTTTACTGCTCCATAATGCTAGAATCCTGCCACATATTTTCCATCCTCATACCCTTGGAAAGAGTGTATGCCAAGTGATGGCCAAACTCCTTCAAGAGCAACCAGTGCAGCCAAGCCTCCTGATGCCCAGTATCATAAATCTACAAGTAGCTCACCATTTGCATCCACTCAACTAATTGTGGATACCTTCTTCCACCCTTCATCTTGGTACTCCTCCCATGAGGGCTACCATCATCCCAAATCAGCTTCCTGCATTTCATGGGACCTTGAAATGCAATCTTCCCAAGGATCAATTTGACCCTATAAGCACCCAAATAGGTGGTAGGAAAAAACCTCCCATCATGATGTGCATGGCTTAAGGAATGTACAACACAGTCATGAGAGATGTTATCCATCCAAATATGTCCTCCATCTTCTATCTACTCCTGTGAGAAGAGAAGAACCTCCTCACACTGTTGAATAATATTGCACTCCATGATGTGTGGGATTGCACCTCCATTGAAATTTCTCCTTGAGATATCCTCCTCATGCATGGTCCTCCAAAACCCAAGAGGCATTGGATCTGTTGCTAATAGAAGTCTATCTTTGAGCTATGGCATGCTCATTGAGAGAGTGTCATCTAGAGAGGAGAAAGAGTTTCTTATCTCCAGATGTCTACTCCCTCTTTTTTCTCCTCCCATGGCTTCATGAATGAAGCTGCCATCTGAATGTTCACATGAGAACTGGCTCCTCTTTTCTTCATCACTGCTTTTGTACAATGCAGTGCTATTCTTCTGCTCTAGGTCAATTGCATGCAATGATCTAGACCCATCCAAAGTGTTTTTTGAAATGACAAGAGATGGATTTTTAATCATACCTTGGTGAAATTTGGAAGCTCCTTGCAGGGCTGCAATAGTTTCCCCCTCATAAGTGTTGGCCTCCCAAACTGTTGCAGATGAAGGTTTCTCCTCCATGGTCTCAATAGTGTTGGTACATGCCTCATCAACTGGTGGTGATAGATCGTCCCTCCTTTTGCAAAACCTTCTGATCAATCTTTGAGAAAAATCAACAAGAGTAGAAACCCTTGTATGGCTTAGATGGATGATCCACCAAATATTTTCTTCACCCTCAAGGTGCAGTGCTGCAACTTCTACAACCTCTCTGTCTACTACAGGATGTAGCAGGAAGAAAGCCTCTAGATTTTTCATCCAAACCTCTGCTGCACATGTGAGTGATCCATCAAATGTGGACAATAGAAATCTATTGCCTCTCATCATCCCATAGTTGTGGGGTCTTCTTCCTTCTTTTTGCTGAATAAATTGTAGAAAAGCTAGAGTCTCTTGGAAGGCTCTAGGTTTTTCTGGGTATTCAATAAGGTACTCACTTAGAATTTTGAATTCCAAGTGTTCTTCATGCTTCTGGTCTTCTTCTTTGTGAGAGTAGGAAGTGCATGGTCCTTCCTCTTCCCTTTCTTCAATCTTCTTGACCTCTTTGGAGAGGTCTCCTCTGGATCTGAAAATAGATGACAGTAAACTCATCTTCTTCATCATTTTGATCTTCTTTGGCTGAGACTCACAGGCTAAGCTAGAGATCATGATTTGATACCACTGTAATATTCAAAATTAGGAACAGCCACATTATTGGGAATATCTCAAGATATTACCAATTTGGAGATCAGCAATACATGAACATGAGCCGGAAAATAGCAGTGAATTCATTTATACAAGAATGTTGGAAGAACCACATAGCCATTACATTATATTATAGCAGCAATAATGTATACAATATCTTGAGGAAATGATCTCTCAAGCTAGGCAATGCAGCCTTAATGAAACATATACATGACAAATGGAGAAATACTACTATACAAAATAAGCCTTGGCTAGGACTGCGCAATCCATGAAGAGGAACTGCTAATGTCAATACATAGATACAACAATGTAGAGCTCAAATAAATAAGGGGGATCAAGATCTCAACCCCTGGAAACAAAAATACACAATCCTCAAAGGGATTGGCTGAAATATACACAAAATGGAAAATCTGCAGAAATGTCGGAGTTGCTTGGTAGCAGCTGAAACTCATAAAATAGAAATGGATGTGTTGGTGTCCCGTGTTTTTATAGTTTGGAAAATAAAAAGACAAGGCAACATCAGAACCAATATTTAGAGTTACAGTATCTAGTCCTCCTGCTCTCAGAGAGGGATGTCTCAAATTATTTGTTTTTCAAAGGCTTTATCCTATGTGCTTTTGAGTATAGGTTTTAGACTAGTTATTAAGTGTAGGTGTTTGTTTGTTTTTTTAGTTGAATTGATACAGAAGAACCCAAAAGATCTAGGAAAGATAGATAGAAAGAGGAAATATTAGCTTCATTGGGTAATGGAGTCAAAAATAGGTCATGACAAACTTATAAATGGATGTGGGATATCAAAGGGAAAATTTAACTTAGCTTCGGGATCCTTTGGTTTTGGAATGAGATGGACATTAATGATTTGGGAAGATAAGTTTAATTCTCAACAAAGGGAATTTGAAAGCACAAATTGAACAATAAAGAGCTATTTGATAGATAGGGCTAACCATGAATTCTACAAATCACGCTTTAAGAAAATAATGAGTTCAAAACAACTTTTAAAATGAAATCTAAGATTCGGGGAACACCCTATTTCCTCAAAGATTTTATTTCAAATGACTTAGAAAACATAAAAGATTCACTGATAATTATGGTCATAGAAGAGGGAACACCTAAATACATCTATGATCACAACTATAACGACCTTTAAGCTAACTGTTCAAGCAAGGACAAAGGGAAAGATCAGAACAGACCTCCTTGGCTCATGGTAAACAAAGAAACTTCAAAGGGAGACTTCAATAACAGCCTTCAAGTGGCAGCAGACAAGCAGGGAGAACCATAAATCATGCTGAAACCAACTATTAGATATTAAGGAAATAAACAAGCTTGAAGACTAAAGAGAGAGATTAAAGACTCTAAAATAATTCAGCAGAAGAAAACATAAAACAATGAAGGATGAACAGGCCTAAGGTGCTTCCAAGAGTCATTTCTCAGCCTAATAATTTCATCCTACTGTAGTAAGAATTGATGGAACAAAATGAAAATAGGGGAAAACATTAAACAGTTCAGAATACTTCAGCAACAGCCAAGCTCATGGATCCAATGATAGAGCCTTCTCAAAAACAACCATGCAACAACATCATCAGGGCTTCCAAGACTTCAATTTCTTCTTCAAATTCAACAGAATATGTATTATTTTAGAGAGTTTCAGTATTACAACTAGTGATCAACCAAACAACCAACCAGGAAAAAAATTCTCATCTTTAACAAAAGTATTTATAGAAGAATGAGGAGGTCGGATCTGATAAAAGATCTCCTAGGTCAATAAATACAGACTAATGACTTCTCGGCCTTTGAGGGGCTCAATGGAGAAGCGTACAAATATTCTCAATGTATTAATTGATTTACATTTAAGATTAAGCTTGGTGGGAGATTTTGTTGACTTTTAAGGCTCTGTGTCATGTTGTAGTAACTTTGCTGATATTTTTTGCATTAAATTTCTTTAGCATAATTAACTATTCGGCTATGTTGAGGCTAATATCTTCTTTCTGATCAATAACTTCGGCGCCTGTTGAATGCTTGTGGCTACATGTGGCACTGTGGTAGCTGAGAGGAATCAATTTTCCTCTGATGTGGCGGTGGAAGCCTTCTATCTCATAAACACCTTTTGATTTACCTTTAACTGTGTTTTAATTTGGAGGATTAGGCTTTTGATAATAATTCTTAGCCGTAATCCCCACAAATTCGTCTTCAATCTTCTATTGTGGTGTATTTTGTCTCTGACACTGATACTCTTTGATTTGTGATTTCACTCCCTATGTCTTGTTGATGTGCAGTGCTGCGCAGGGCTCACAAGGCATCAATGCCCATGAAGCATTAACGAGACGTGGATTTTGAACCCTGTGAATGGTTTCCTTTTATGAATCAAAGGCACAGAAATCGTCATTCCCAGTCTTCGGCCTTTCTTTAAGACAACGGATAAACCATTTAAACACCTGCAAAAAAAAATAAAGATTAATAAAATCCTACTTTTTGGGTTGAATTGCTTCAGAGGTTATGGGGAGGAGCATGGCTGTTAGATGGCATCATCCAATGGTGTAGATCTGTTCTCAGAGGTTAAAAGAAGAGTAGAGGGAGAAATAAGTGAAAACCATTGATCGCACAGAGATCAACAGTGCATTAAAATCCTCTTGGTGGAAGGCGGAGGGCGATGAAACCATGAGGGAAAAACTGGGACCGTCCGATCTGGACACGTGGATGGTCCAGATCCAGTCAGAGGACTCATGATCAGAGGAGGAAAAAGGGAGGGTGAAATGAAAATCTCCGACGCGATTAGATGCGGACCGTTGATCTAAGGGCCAGATCAACGGTGGGGAGTGAATCAGGAATTGATGATTGGAGGTGGGCTGATGTGATTGCGCAATCGGGCCATCGCAATCGGAGGTGGGGAAAAAACATCAAAAATGCACCCAAAGGAAAAAAATCCGATGCGATGGGCGCCTCAGGACTTAAATTCTTGGTCTCGGGCGTAAGCTATATGGAATGGAAAAGCAGAGGGGGCAGAGTTTATACAATAGGCCAATCAGCATCGGAGGTTTCAATGTTTTCACACAAAAAGACTTGTGTTTGTTCAGAAGTTCTGATGTGATAAGCGCTTGATGGGTCTTAGCACCTGGTTCTTAGGGCATGGGTACATGTGGGGTAGTGGTTTAAGACTTAGTCCAAGGTGCTTAAAAAGGGAATTTTTAATGAAAATTTTCAATTTTTTCAATGGTTTTGGGGGTTTTTGGCAGATTTCAAAAAAAGGAATTTTAAACTCTGTAAAGAGGATTTTATGGAGGGAAAATGAAACAAAGGGAAAATAGAGGAAGTTCATGGGAACGAAAGGGACAAAAATGGAGGTTAGTAGTAGTATTTTATTCTTATAGGATCACCAGAATTTCTGAGTTTAAAAAGGGAAACAACAATGAATATTGGAACAAAGGTATGATGTCCTCAAGAGGCTTTCAAGAGATAACAATTTTGCAATAAAATTGTTTCTTGAAGGCTCCAAAATGTTTTGGCTGCCTTTTGATATAACAAATTTTATAGGTGGCCAACAGTGGCTCCACTTGGGGATGGTGCCTTTTTGAAGGCATCAAGAACTTCAGACTTGCATTTTCTGGGGGTTGATCAGTGCATTATCCTTTGGTATGTTTTCTTCATTTTAAATGGTCTTCTTTTGCTCTAAAATTATTTAACAACCATGAAAAATAAATGGACTTTCATCAATATCATCTTGTACCTACCCAATCCTACTGGTCTAACATTTTTTCTTCTTTATAGTGCACTTGAATTGGAAAACTCTCTTACAACATTTTATTATTTTGAAAGCAAGAAACTAATCTATTTCTATATTTATTTCTCCATGAACTCAGATTGAATAGTTGAGTTCATATAATTTTTTACCTAATCTACCAATCTGTTAGGATGAAACAGTCTAACAGATTTTTTATTCTCTAAATTATATGACAAAAATTTAAAAAACATACAAGTTAGGATTAAACAATCCAACTTGTAGCTGATCTACGACATAAAAAACAAGTTGCACATAGATGTTATTTTGCAGATCATTAAATCAAAATGGAAGGCTTAAGATATGAAATTTTAAAGTACTTCCCTTATCTTTTTTCAACTCTGTTTTTACTTTTGTTTGAGTTGTTCTTTGCTTGTCCTCTGGTTCTGATTTTGAGCTGATTAGAACTAGTTTTACCTCTATTTGACTCATAAATTAACATATTTGAGTCATCTTTCTTTGGAAACTTAAGTTCATATTTTAAGCATGCTTGAACCTTTAATTTCTATCCTATTCTACCTACTGATAAGCCAAGATTAAATAGTTTGGCAAATCGAATTCACTAATCCTATCAAAAATAAACTCAAAACTTAATTAGTCAAGATTAGGCTGTATGGCTAACTAGAAGTGTGTTTCTGTAGTGGCATTTGAGCTTGCACACTTTTAGATTTTTCTTCTCTTTTTGGTATGGGGCTGTACCTTTATTGTTTTTACAATCTTCCCTCTTTTCTTTCTTTTACTGTTTTTGTATTTTTATTTTATAACTTTGAATGCAACTTTCAGACTATGCTATTTACAATGAAATAAAATTCTTTGAAACTCAAGATTCTTGGCAGAAGTAATGCTTTAGCATCCTGCCATTGACAAGACCTCCATACAGATCTTCTCCATTCAATTCTTTCAAGAAAAATGCATTGTGACCCCTCTCAGCGTGAACAAGATAGGGACCTTTCCATAAGTTCTCAAACATGCCATGTTTTCCTTTCTCTTCTCTCCTTGAATCCCATTTAAGAACAACATTTCCAACTTAGAAATTGTTTGCCTTAGTCCTCTTGTCAAATAGTTTCTTTACATTTTCTTGGACTAACTGAGTTATTTCATAGACTTCTCCTCTGGTCTCTTGTAAATGGATGGTTTGGTTGATTCTCCTTTGCATATCATTTTCTTTGACCTGCACTTCTTGAAAGAGTTTCATGACTGGAACTCCTAATGAGGTGGGAAAAACTGCATCCATGCCACAGACCAGCTGATAGGGGGACATATGTATTGAATTATTTGTAGTTAACCTATCATCCCATAAGGCATGAACCAACTTACTGTGCCATGATTTCTGATTCTGTTCCAATAGTTTTTTGATGATATTGATGAGGCTCTTGTTGGAGGATTCAGCTAATCCATTTCCTTGGGGATAGTAAGAAGTGGAATGTCCCAAGGTTATGTGGTATTTGTAACAGAAATCAACCATCTTCTTGGATTTAAAAGCAGTAGCATTATCTGTTATGATTTTTCTGGGAAAACCAAATCTGGATAGGATATTTGTTTCAAGGAACTTGATAATGAAAGAGTCATTATCATTCCTGGAGGGTATAGCCTCTATCCACTTGGTAAAGAATTCAGTGGCCATGAGGATCCACTTGTGTTGAGCTGAGGAGGATGGGTGAACTTCCGTAATGAAGTCTAAACCCGATTGCTGAAAAGGTGCCTCAACTCTGATAGGATGTAAGGGCAAGGGAAGAAGTTTTCTTTTTCCATAAAAAAATTGATACTTATGGCAAGACATGACCAACTTCTGAGTGTTTGAGAAAAGAGTAGGCCAATAGTAACCAGATCTAAGAATTTTGTTCGTTGTGGCCTTCCAGTAGAGGTGTCCTCCACATTCTCCATCATGCAACTCATGCATGATTTTTCCTGCACCATCTTCAAGTAAAAATTTAAGTGAAATTCCAACAACATTTTTCCAATATAATATCCCATCCAATATGCAATAACTCAAAGCTTTTTGTTCCAAAAATATAGCTTTAGTTTTAGGCAAAGAAGGAGGGGCATTTAAATATAAAAGCACATAAGTAATGTCAACATACCAAGGAGAATTCAGAAATGTCTCCTTAATGAAAGGAGTAGTAGATTCTTCTATTTCTTCCAACACATCTACCATATTCATGTCTAGTGCTTGGAAGTTAGATTCAACCATAAGTTTCGTTGATCATTGCCCCTTAACTAGTTTGGTGGGCTTGATTTCTAATTCATACTCAAGAATAGTTGCAATCCATTTTCCCCTTTTACCATCAGGGTCTTGACTTAGAATGTCCTTGACAACAGTGTGTGGAACAAAAGAAATTATGTGAGAGTGTAAAATATAGACCCTAAAGTCCTTTAAAGCTTTTACTAATGCTAAGGCTTGCTTCTCCATGATGTCATATTTGAGAGGAGCATCTCTTAAGGCCCTAATAAAGAAGGATATTGGTTTTTCTTGCCCCAAATAATTCTTTTGAAGTAACACTGCAGCTATTGTATGTTCAGATGCAAAAGAAAAGATATAAAATTCTTTGGTGAAATCTGGACTAATCAGGACTGGTGTTTGAGTAAGAGCTTGTTTGACCAGTTCGAATGATTGTTTATCTGGTGAGGTCCATTTTACACTGACGTCTTTCTTAAGAATGTTTGTAATGTTTTTTAATAGCTCAGCAAGGTTGGGGATGAACCTCTTCAGAAAATTAATATTTCCAATGAAAGATTGTAATTCTTTGAGGCTTCTTGGATGGCTGATTTGTAATATGCCATCTATCCTTGTAGGGTCTATTTTGATTCCCTCTTCTGAAATTATATGGCCAAGAATTTTACCTCCTTGGAGACCAAAGAGTGTTTTCCTGGGATTTAATGACAAGCCAAATTTCCTACACTTCTCAAAAACTTTCCTCAAGTGAATCAAATGTTCTTCATCAGTTTCTGAGAATACGGTTATGTCATCAAGTTAAATGATTATAAAATAGCCAATATCTTCAGAAAAGGCTATGTCCATGGCCCTTTGGAAGGTGGCCCCTGCATTCATTAATCCGAAAGGCATTTTGACATACATAAAGGTGCCCCAAGGTGTGATAAAATCAGTTTTGATTTGATCACTTGGGAGCAGTAACACCTGGTTGTAACCTAAGAACCCATCTAAGAGGGATATCATTTTTGACCCAAATACCCTTTGAATTATATGGTCCATCTTGGGTAAGGGGTAGTTGTCTTTTAAAGAGGCTCTGTTTAAATTTCTGAAGTCAATACAGAGCCTGATTTCCCCTGTTTTCTTTCTAACAAAAACTAAGTTTGATACCCATTCTGAATATCTAGTTGGTATAATGATCCCAAAATCATGCATCTTTTCAATTTATGCTTTAACTAAGGGTAATAAAACATGGTTTATTCTCCTTAGTTTTTGTTTAAAAGGCTTTTGATTTCCCTTCAAAGGGATCTTGTGCTGAATGATATTAGTGTCATAAGATTTCAGATCTTTGTATCCCCAAGAAAAAACATCTTTAAACTCTTTGAAAAACTCTATATATTGCAATTTTATGTGAGATGGGAGAGTGCTGGACCATTTAATCATCTTGGGTTCTACTAGACTGCCTATTTTATGCTCTTCTACATTTGTTTCCATAGGCTCCATTCTCGGTTCTTTGGCTACATCGTTAAAATAAAAAAGGTGTTCTAAAGGTGTGAGACCTCTTGGAATTTTATCATTTTTGCATTGTAAAACTTCCAAGACTTCTTGGTCTGCATTGTCAATTATCTCTGCTTCAAAAGGATTCTCATAATGATTTATATCAGCAGAATATGTCACTTCAACTTCTGGGATTTTTTCAATATACAAACAGTTTTCGTTATGGTTGGTTTCTGATATTGGTATGTCGAAATCGTTTTCTGAATTTAAGAAATCACCTATGTGTTTGTCAGAGTCAAACACTTTCCAATGATCTTTGTTATCAGGCATATCAGGCCAGTGTTTTACCTTTACGCTAAGTTGTTCATTTATCTCAGGTATTTGGCAGTTGTTGGCATTAAAAGCGAGTTCATTTGCTAGATGATTTAGTGCTCTAGGAATGGAAATAAGTTCATATTTTTCAAAGGATTTCAATAAATCAAGGGAAGTGTTCTGGTATTCCCTAAGCCTTGGATTTCTGGCTGAGTATTCTCCTTTGATTTGTCTTATGATAAGTTCAGAATCTCCCACGATTGATATCTTTTGGGCTTCTAATTATTTAAGCAATTGTAAGCCTAGGAGAAGTGCTTCATACTCAGCAATATTATTAGTGCATGGGGAATCCAATTTATATGAAAAACTCTGATTTGTATTTTGAATCCACACACCTGCTCCTGCACTTGTTTTTTTACAAGATCCATCAAATTTTATTGTCCAAAGTATGTCATCCTTATTTTCATTCTCTCGTTGCTGTTGATTTTCAATGTTTCGAATATGATTTGAGGGAAGTTCTGATCATTCTGATACGCTGATGGGGTCTGCGTTTTTCCTATCTTGTTGAGTGATTTCATCTTCGTTGCACAAGATAAAGGAATATAAACCCAATTGAATAGAATAGATTGGAGATTTTTTTGGTTTGTCTATGTTTCTCACCATGTACTTCATGTGAGATTCCCTGTATAGTCTTCTGTTTTGGTTAAAAACAGGGATGGTGGCATAAGACATGTCCATTTGAAGGCTTCCTTGAAGTTTCGCTCCCCATGATCTTGATAAGAGCATGCCATACTTAGGGGGAATGTCAGCTACAACTATCTCCATCACTAGATTCTTAGCAGGAATTTGAGCTAAATTAACACATAAATATTTGATTAAACCCAAACGTTTGACTCTGTTTGAGTCAAAGGAATACAAATCTTTGTATGGTTTAGTAATTTCTAAGCCTAAGCTTTCCATCACTACCTTGGGCATTAGATTGTGTGAAGCTCCAGAATCTCACATGGCATTATGTAAGATTTTCTCATGTATGTTCAAACTAACATAGAAGGGAGGAACAACCCCTTCTTGGTATTTTCCTTCAACCTCTGAACCAAACAACAACTCAAGTTTGTCATCTGTCAAGTTTAGGGTGTCAGTATCACTTCCTAGGTTCAAAGCTTTTAAAACTTGTTTATGTTACACTTCTTGGGTTACAAGTTCAACTAGGGGGATGGTAATTTTTATCTTGGAAATCTCCCCCTTAAGGCTGAAAATAACAATTGATTTTTTGATATTTAGATCTGTCTTTTCAATTGAATTCCTTTCAACAGTTTTAATTTGCTGAAATTTGTTTGGACTTGTAATCGGGATTGTTTTGTTAGGACCACTAGCTGAAGTGCTAGGGGTACTCTGTTCAACATTTGGCTGGCTATTTTTATCTTTGTTTAAATTTGATTTTTTAGCCAAAATGATGGGTTTGTCTTCCGTCTTCTTAGGCTGAATTTCTGTGTTTTTCTTGACAACAATACTAGTGTTCTTATCTTTTTAATTTTCTATGTTCCCTTTGCTCCTAAGATCATATTTTTTGTGCACCTCCATGATTGCGTTTTCAAACCCCAATTTGTAATCATCAGAATCTTCATGGGTGTTTGAATTCTGATCAGAGGAGAAGAAACCTTTCTCTTCTTCAGTGAGGAAAACATCATCCCCACTATCTGATCCAATCAATTTTACATGAGCTTCTCCCAACCTTTCCATATCCCTATCTTCCTCATATTGATCTACATAGTTCTGTTGGAAGGGAGGTCTAATATGTTGGTCACTTTCTTTTTTCTTATCTTGATTGTTTTCTCTTCTATAATTCTGATTTCTATTTCTATTTTGATTGTTTTAAGGTTCTCTTGGTAGCACTCTTTCATTTAAATTTATCATTTCAAGCATCCTCTCCATCACCTTCACTAGGTTGTCAATTTTTGTGTCAGAAGTTGAGGTTGAGGGTATTAGGTCATCCTTATAATTTACCCTCTTCTCTGATCTCAACCTATTTCTTTTCTCAATTATGTTTGCTTCTACAATCACAACTCCTTTCTGCATGTCTTCTAAGGTTAAGTAATCTCTCTCCCTTAACTGATAAGTCATTTCAGCATCAAGGCCTTCGGGAAGGCCATGCCTTGAGGAGGTTTCATGTGAGGTGGAAGAGCATTGTAAATGCTACTGAACCTAGTGGAGTAGTCATGAACACTCTCCCCTTGATTTCTCTTGAGGCTTCTATATTCTGCTAGTATTTGGAGAGGGTTCTTTTTGAGTTTCCATTTGTTGATGAATGTTTGATGCAAAGCAGGGAGATCATTTATGCTGTTAGGAGGTAAGTTTCTAAACCATTTCTTTACATCTCCTCCTAAAATTTGGGCGAAGATCCTTATGTTCAGAGTTTCTTCTTCTATGTCCATGTAATCGAATGCATCCTCCATCCTATCTACATCATGTTGAGCTATTGTAGACTCTTTTCCAGTGAAGTGAGGGATTTTGGATTGGTAATCATTTGGTAAGGGAAGTAGAGGTTGTGGTAACACTAATGGGGCATACCATGTTGCGATGGCTGGAAATAAGGGTGGATTTATAAGAGGTGGATTTACAGGTATAAAAGTGGGCTGAACAGAGGTGTTTTGCACAATGGTAGTATGAATTGGAGTGGACAAAACACTTGGGCTAGCAAACTGATTTTGAGCAGACTTGTTATGGAAAAGGCTAAAGTGATGAAGAGGCTAGGAATCAGGAGGAGTGGAAGGTGAGGCTTCTCTACCGAAGCTTTGTTACAAATCTGCAATGTCGAGATCAGTTTGGTTTAAATCACCTTGAGATCTAGTTCTAAAGATGTTCTTTGTATGATGTAAATCAAAGTGTGAACCCTCTAAGAGAACAAGGTTTTCAGGGACATAATTTGTTCTTAAGAGGCTCCTATTAGCAGCTGATTTTCCAGAGTTTGAAATCTGCCATAGAATTCTCTCTGGATTGTCAACAACTAAAGGAGGATTTGGGTCTGGATGGGATCTAGTGTTGATCCTATGTGAAGCCAGACAGTTTTTTTTTTTTCAAAAAAGAGGGAGATCAAAGTTTTAAGGACTATTTTTTTTGGAAATTTTACCTCTAACGATGTCTTATCTAGTATGGGACTAGGCTTCTAAATTTCCTCAAGGCTGGTTAACACAGTCCTAAAGAGATCTAGGAACCTAGATGAGTAATAGGCCTACTAGGGCTAGTGGAGTCACTAGGTGGAAACTATTTAGCTTTTATGAAGGTAAGATATTGGATGGTTCCACCACCATGTTTATTGTGAAGCCAAAATGGAATGTTTTTGGGTTTTCCTAATTTATTTTGGTCTTGTATGTTATGAGAGTTTCGTAAATGTGATTTAACTCTTAGCTAAGGTGTTTAAACATATAGAGTTCACTCTTATGGCTTGGTAACTGATCGCTTCAAGGTTTGATAAGGTCTTTCAGGAATCCTAAGGGTTACTTAGCTTGTCACTGATTCAATTAATTCCTATCATGATTACCATTTTTTGTTAGTTAGTCCTTAAATAAGTCTACTTATGTCATACTAGATAGGAAGTGTTTAGTTTTAAATATTTTACTCAGGGTCCCACCGTGATCGCCATTATGTTGGTGTCCCGTGCTTTGATAGTTTGGAAAATCAAAAGACAAGGCAACATCAACACCAATATTTAGAGTTACAGGATCTAGTCCTCCTGATCTCAGAGAGGGATCTCTCAAATTATTCATTTTGCAAAGGTTTTATCCTGTGTGCTTTTGAGTATAGGTTTTAGACTAGTTATTAAGTGCAGGTGTTTGTTTGTTTGGTTGGTTGAATTGATACAGCAGAACCCAAAATATCTAGGAAAGATAGATAGAAAGAGGAAATATCATCTTCATTGGGTAATGGAGTCAAAAAGAGGTCATGAAAAACTTATAAATGGATGTGGGATATCAAAGGGAAAATCTAACTTGGCCACAGGATCCTTTGGTTTTGGAATGAGATGGACATTAATGATTTGGGAAGAGAATTTTAATTCTCAACAAAGGGAATTTGAAAGCACAAATTGAACAATAAAGAGCTATTTGATAGACAGGGCTAACCATGAATTCTACAAATCATGCTTTAGGAAAATAATGACTTCAAAACAACTTTTAAAATGAAATCTAAGATTCAGGGAACACCCTATTTCCTCAAAGATTTTATTTCAAATGACTTATAAAACATAAAAGATTCACTGATAATTACAGTCATAGAAGAGGGAACACCTAAATACATCTATGATCACAAATATAATGACCTTTAAGCCAACTTTTCAAGCAAGGACAAGGGGCAAGATTAGAACAGACCTCCTTGGCTCACGGTAAACAAAGAAAATTCAAAGGGAGACTTCAATAACAGCCTTCAAGTGGCAGAAGACAAGCAGGGAGAACCATAAATCATGCTTAAACCAACTATTCAAGCTATTAATGAAATAAACAAGCTTGACGACTAAAGAGAGAGATTAAAGACTCTAAAATACTTCAGCAGAAGAAAACATAAAACAGTGAAGGATGAATAGGCCTAAGGTGCTTCCAAGAGTCATTTCTTAGCCTAAAAATTTCATCCTACTATAGTAAGAATTTATGGAACAAAATGAAAACAGGGGAAAACATTAAACAGTTCAGAATACTTCACCAACAGCCAAGCTCATGGATCCAATGATAGAGCCTTCTAAAAAACAAGCATGCAACAACATCATCAGGGCTTCCAAGACTTCAATTTCTTCTTCAACTTCAACAGACTATGTATTATTTCAGAGAGTTTCAGTATTACAACTAGTGATCAACCAACCAACCAACCAAGAAACAATTTCTCATCTTTTACAGAAGTATTTATAGAAGAATGAGGAGGTGGGATGTGATAAAGATCTCCTGGGTCAATAAATACAGACTAATGACTTCTCAGCCTTTGAGGGGCTCAATGGAGAAGCGTACAGATATTCTCATTGTATTAATTGATTTACATTTAATATTAAGCTCGGTGGGAGCTTTTGTTGACTTTTAAGGCTCTGTGTCATGTTGTAGTAACTCTGCTGATATTTTTTGCATTAAATTTCTTTAGCAAAATTAACTATTCGGCTGTGCTAAGGCTAATATATTTTTTCTGATCAATAACTTCGGCCTCTGTTGAATGCTTGTGGCTACATGTGGCACTGTGGTAGCTGAGAGGAATCAATTTTCCTCTGATGTGGGGGTGGAAGCCTTATTTCTGATAAACACCTTTTGATTTACCTTTAACTGTGTTTTAATTTGGAGGATTAGGCTTTTGATAATCATTCTTAGCTGTAATCCCCACAAATTCATCTTCAATCTTATATTCTGGTGTATTTTGTCTCCGACACTGATACTCTTTGATTTTTTATTTCACTCCCTGTGTCTTGTTGATGTGCAGCACTACGCAGGGCTCACAAGGCATCAATGCCCATGAAGCATTGACGAGACGTGGATTTTGAACCCTGTGAATGGTTTCCTTTTATGAATCAAAGGCATGGGAATCGTCATTCTCGGTCTTCGGCCTTTCTTTAACACAATGGATAAAACATTTAAACACCTGCAAAAAACAATAAAGATTAATAAAATCTTTCATTTTGGGTTGAATTGCTTCAGAGGTTATGGGGAGGAGCGTGGCCGTTGGATGGCATCATCCAACGGTGTAGATCTATTCGCGGAGGTTAAAATAAGAGTAGAGGGGGAAATTAGTCAAAACCGTTGATCGTGCAGAGATCAACGATGCGTTAAAATCCTCTTGGTGGAAGGCGGAGGGTTATGAAACCATGAGGGAAAAACTGGGACCATCTGATCTGGACACATGGACAGTCCAGATCCAATCGGAGGACTCATGATTGGAGGAGGAAAAAGGGAGGGTGTAACGAAAATCTCCGACACGATTAGATGCGGACCGTTCATCTGAGGGCCAGATAAATGGTGGGGAGTGAATCAGGAATCAATGATCAGAGGTGGGCTGATGTGATGGTGCGATCAGGGAAGGCCGGTGGGATTGCGCGATCGGGGAAGGCCGGTGGGATTGCGCGATCAGGCCATCGCAATCGGAGGTGGGGAAAAACATCAAAAATGCACCCGAAGGAAAAAAATTCGATGCGATGGGCGCCTCAGGACTTAAATTCTTGGTCCCAGGTGTAGGCTATATGGAATGGAAAAGCGGAGGGGGCATGGTTTATACAAGAGGCCAATCGGCATCGGAGGTTTCAATGTTTTCACACAAAAAGACTTGCGTTTGTTTGGAAGTTTCGATGCGATAAGAACTTGATGGGTCTTAGCGCCTGGTTCTTAGGGCATGGGAACATGTGGGGTAGTGGTTTAGGACTTAGCCCAAGGTGCTTAAAAAGGGCATTTTTAATGAAAATTTTCAATTTTTTCAATGGTTTTGGGGTTTTTGGCAAAGTTCAAAAAAAGGAATTTTAAACTCTGTAAAGAGGATTTTATGGAGGGAAAATGAAAAAAAGGGAAAATAGAGGAAGTTTATGGGAACAAAAGGGAAAAAAATGGAGGTTAGTAGTAGTATTTTCTTCTTATAGGATCAACAGAATTTCTGAGTTTAAAAAGGGAAACAACAATGAAGATTGGAACAAAGGTATGATGTCTTCAAGAGGCTTTCAAGAGATAACAATTTTGCAATAAAACTGTTTCTTGAAGGCTCCAAAATGTTTTGGCTGCCTTTTGATATAACAAATTTTATAGGTGGAAAACAGGATGTAGATAGCTCGTGATGCTGCAAATGATGGCTAAATATTATCCAAAGGATATCTCAGGTGAAAGGATGATCCAATCCCTGAAGATCTCACCCTCCAAAATAGTGGAGCAAGTCCCCACTGCAATTGCACACTGAAATAACGTAGTCTAGAGAAGGATTGCACTGTTGGTGAAGAGAAGAGCTTGTCCTAATTCCAATGATCTGCAATATGATCATAAATCTCCCTCACTAACCTCCCAGAGGAATAGAAGCTCCCTCCTCTGAAATATGAGCTAAGGAAATGGTGTTGTGGAGTGTCCACTGCAACACCGTGCAACACAGAATTATGTTGTTGTAGCAATAACGTTGTCCTGGAGGAGGATGCTTTGGCCTTGAGCCAAGAAATGTGGAGAATTAAGAACAATCCCTCAAGAGGCCTCTCAAGAAGGTGAAGAAATCCTAAACAGGAATTCCACAGCAATTCTTGCTAAACAACAAAAGAATGCACAATGTTTGCATAGACAATGAAATCAATAATCGAAAGCATGAATAAAAATGGCTACCTTGCCATCCTTTTAAACAAGTGAAAGATATCTCTCCATGGGCCCCATCCATTAGGGTTTCCCCCACCAAATATCCTCTTCCTCATCCACACAGCACTATCTCATAAAGTGATCCACTCCTCCTACGACAGCGTTGTTTCCTTGGTCAAACATGACCTTGTCTTCATGCATTTGCCCCTTTTCACACTTGAGGGTGCAAAATGAAGCTACTTTGATGATCCCTTTCACATTATGAGGTATTTTATTCATGTCTTCAATAAGAATGGGTTCCTTTACCCATTTATTTAGCTGCAAGGTGATAAAAGCAAAATTTTAATATTCCATTTAGCCATGTTCTAAAATGGGAATATTACAACATACAATAACAATATACTATAGCTTCCATCATTTTTCCTTTTCAGATAAACACAATGATCAGAGTGACATCTAGTATAACCTTGTTCAGACATAAACTTGTCAAATTTTAGATACCACTGGCTTGGAGCCTGTTTTAAGCCATACAAGCTCTTTTTTAACCTGCAGACTAATTTTTCTTTCCCTTTGACCTCATATCCTTCTGGTTACTGCATATAGATCTCTTCGTCCAAATCTCCATTGAGAAATGATGTGCTTACATCTAACTGTTCAGGATGTAAATCTTCTGCTAATACAAGAATTAAAATAGTTCTGATTGAAGTCATCTTAACGACAGGAGAAAATATTTCATCAAAATCAATACCTTTCTTCTGTGCAAACCCCTTCACCACAAGTCTAGCTTTGTACCTCTGTTTTTGTAATATTCCAAAATTTGCATGCAGCAAAATGGAATATTAATTTTTTCTTGTATCATCTAGGAGATGAATAAATTAAAGAGACCCATAAGTAGGAATAAATCCCTCATAAGTTTGAAAGTTATCATTGGAGCAGCTTATTTTGCACCTTCCAATGTGAAAAGGGGCAATTTGCATGAGGACAAGGTCAATTTTGACCAAGTCAACAGTGTTGCCTAAGTGGTGTAGCTTGCTTGGGAAGACAGTGTAGTTTGAGAGGGATAAATATTCTTTCTAGAAGAAACACTAATGTGTGGGGTCCAGGGCAAAGATACATTCACTTGCATAAAAGGAGGAAGAGGCAGCCATAGTGAGATATCTTGGAGCATATTGATTTTGGTCTAAAGATTATTTGCATTCTCCGGCTGTTCAGCTGAGTTGCAGTGTTGTATGCATGAGGGATTCCTATTTAGGATTTCCTCTCCTTCTTGAGAGGCCTCTTGAAGGATTGCACTTCATTTCTCCACATCTTGGCTCAAGGCCAAAGCCACTACCATCAGTCACTGTGTTATTTCTGTTGAAGTATAACGTAGTGTTGTTGGGTGTTGCAGTGGAGGGTTCCACAACACCTTTCCTTGGCTTATCTTTCAGAGGAGGGAGTCCCTATTTCTCTGGGAGATCAGTGAAGGAGGTTTCAGAGCTTATTTTCACATCTTGGCATCAAGGCCAAGCTTCTCCCATCATAGACAACACAGTCCCCTCAATAGACTGTGTTATTTCAGTGAGTACCTGCAATGGGGGTTTGCACCACCATATTGGAAGGAAATATCTTCAGTGTTAGGATCAGCCTATCACTTGAGAGATCTATTGGAGGAGGCTCATTTCAGATTGATCATCATCTTCAACCATATCCAGTTGTTTTTTGAGTTGCAGCTGCTACCCAGCAACTTCGGCATTTCTGCAGATTTTCCATTTGTACATGTATTGCAACCAATCCTTCTAAGGATTGTGTATCATTTTTGTATTGTTGTTTTCAGGGGTTTATAGCTTTCTCCCCCACATTTCTTGAGCCACCATTTTCATATCATTTTATTTTAATCTTATATGTTTCAGTGTCTCCAATAAACTGCGTTATTTTGGCCATATGAAATTCTTGCATAGCAGTGTTCATCTATTGTCATGAGCATGTCTCTTGAGGCTTCCATTGCCTAGCTGGAGTGATTGATTCCTCCAAGCATTGTATACATTTGATGCTATATCATATATTTATTGGCTATATAAATCTTCATGTGTTCACAGCTATAAAATAATGTTGTCATTCCATCTCTTGCTTAAGATTTGTTGCAGTCCCTCATCGGGCACTTCCTGAGGAAAACTAGGTGTGGGAGATCTATTTAACCCACCTAGAAGGATTTCTTTGGAGCCATCTCTTGGATTCAGGACTTAGACACATTTTTCTAAGGGATCTAGGTCCTGGTTTCAATTCTTGTAGCAGCCATTACTGGGAAATGCATTTTCCAGTCATGCATTTCTAGCTGTTCCAGATTTGGAATATTATAGTGGTATCAGAGCAAATTTCTTGGCTCAGCCTGTGAGTCTCAGCCCAAGAAGATTATAATATTGAAGAGGATGGGTTTTATCTCATCATATTTCAGATCCATGAAGAACCTCCCCAAGGAGGATAAGCAGAAAGAAGAGGAACGACCCTGCGCTTCCTATTCTCATCGAGAAGGAGACAGAGAGATGAGAAGGAGAAAGACTCCATATTTTGAAGAAAAGAAAGGGGATAAGCTTACAAAGCTTCTTCCTAAATTTGTACATATTATTCATTAAGACTTCAAGAATATCAGGAGGGAGATTTATGGAGAATCTCCAAAAGAGTTTGAATCTAAATAAAACTATAGGTTGACATATGAGGAGTGTGAGCAAGCAGCTACACACCCTAATACACAGTGCAGTCACATGCCCAGGATTGCTGGAAGAGAGATGGGAAGAGAAGAAGAGGTTGTTAGGAGGGAAACCCTTAGTGATTTCTTAAAAGAGTATGAGTTTCAAACTCAGAAATTCCGAGATCATCTTAGTTTTTCATAGTTTTGCAAGATGAAGGTGAAAGGAAGAGAGCAGTAGGATATATTTCTTCTATCTATCTTTGAGGGTTCACCTACATGTTAGCCAAAGCATAGGTGAAGGAGTTAGATACCTTCTTGCAGCAGCATCACATTCTTGAAGTTGAAGACATCAAAGTTGCAGCATTTGAGAGGTAAGGCTTATTCCTGGTGGATCTTTGAACCCTTTTCTTTGAAAAATGTAAACATTGCATCTTATTCAAGTTTCACTAAGGCATTAGTGGAAATATTTGATAGAAGGATTCATGAGACACACATGGTGGGGCTAAACAAGAAAGCTCAAACAAGACCCTTGCATGAGAACGCAGTACCATTGTAGAAAACCATGGGGAAGGCTGAGAAATTTGCTTTCAAAGCATGGAGATCTCTTTTTCAAAGAGGGATCCGATCATTGGGAGGTTGCCCATTCATGTTACAGATATTGAGGGAAATAACACTGTCACATCTAGAGATTAGCTAGTGCTTCATGCAAAGGAAGGAGGAGCTCTTGCTCCAAATAGAGGGAAGCTTGCATCTTTGCAAGGCAGTCCCCTGGATCTCATGTGTGGAGATCAAGGCACAACTCATGTGCCATTGTTGAGGAGGTGTGGAACCATGGAGACACAAGGAGAAGGTAGGGAGGAGAACCAATACCATGAGATGAGATGTACACATCCCTATTGTTACACCATTTTTTGGGTCATCTAACCTATTATCATTAGATGAACCCAAGTACACCATGTAAGACCAATTTTACCCTAAGTAAAATTGCTTTCACTATGTGAAATAACTTAGTAAAACACCTTTATTAAGTTGTTTATGGTCTAAACAGGAAACCCCAAAAAGGAAATAATAAACAAATCTATATTTGTTTATATTTCCTGGTCATATTTAACCCAAAACAAGGAAATCAATTAAATAAATCCTTGTTTATTTGATTATTTCCTAGGAATAAGTTATTTAAATCCTATTTAAATAATATTCCTAGTTAAATTTGACTAAATCATTTATAAATAATTAAATAAATAATTATTTATTTAATTATATTCCCACCATTTCCTTAAAATAATAAATAAATTATTTATTTATTTATTATTTATAAATAAAGGAATTGACCCAAGTCAAAAATCATTTTCCCTCCAACAAATATAATAAAATATTCCTAAAGGGTGGTTCTAGAATTTGATTAATAATATTCATGCACCAAGTTCTAGACCGCCCTAATATTTTGTTATAAATATAAGGGTTTTCCCATTCATTAGTCACCTTTCATTGCATTAGACCACTCTTGGTCACATTCTCCATTTTTGCCTTGTGAGCTCTCTTTGAGTTCTATGTTTGTCTGGGTTTTCTACACCAACAAGAGAGAGAAATTTTAGATCTGAAATGTTGAGGACTTTCAAGAACCCATCCCATTGAGGAGAATCGGAAACACCTTTCTTGTTTTCCTCTCAGGTGCCCCCATTTTAATATAAAAAATTCTTTCAAATACATTGTTCTTGTCTTGTCTATTGGATGCATGGAGCCACATTTTATTTTTACTGCTTAATGTCTTTTATGCTTAGATCTGGATTTGTGCAGCACTATTTGGATCAATTAACTGCAGACTTAAAGATATTGGCAACCATAATTGATGTTAGGGCTATTCATTATGCGTAGCTAAAGTGGTTTTTTTTGACGAAAGATTCATACTAACAATTGGCGACTCCACACGGGTTTTCTTTTGCAACCACTGTCGTTTTATATATTCCTGCATATCCAGCTATTTCAGACCCTAGGGTTTCTCTTCAGTTTCTTGTTTTTCCTATTTTTATGGTGCTTTTCACCTCTAAAACCCTCAAACATTAAAATTTTTAACTTCCGTGTGTTTCTGGCCCTATTGCGCAGGTGACAGACATCATCCGCAGCTAATATGACAATTTTTTTCTGAAATCAGCCGCCGAGAGACCCGGATCTGCAGGTCGCACTTATCGGCCCAAAAAATGCGACCTGGATGAAAAATAGGTCAGAACCTGCAACTTGCCCTTTTTTCTGCAATTTTTTAGCAATTTTTCTAGGTTTGTCTGAAGCTTCTGTCAGGGTTTTCCAGTCTCCGTGTCTGTCTGTTTAGACTTGTTTCTGATCTGTTTCACTCAACTAAGTGGGAATCTTGGCCCTTAGGGCTTTAGTACCCTCCACTTTTTGTGGGTGAGTTTTAGCTATTTCAGACGTCTGAATTTTCAGAATTTCAACCTTCTTCTTTTCAGATCTGATACCTCATTTTCAAATGCCTCCAGATCAGCTCTTCTCCCTTTCAAATCACCTCATATAGTTTTGTTTGGGTTTACCTCTCGGGCCACCTCCTTGCCCCTTCTACCTTTAGTTGATTCTCTCCTTTGTAACATCAACCTTGCCTCTGCCTATTTGTTGTTCTCTGCACCTCTTTTTAGAAGATTTCTCCTTTAGATCCCTGTCCCTCCTGACCTTAGATGTATTGGCCTCTTTTTAGCGTGTTTTGATTATATTTTTTCCCTCTTCTAGACTAGTTTTGAGAGACCCGCCTTCTTGGGTTAGATTGATGCATTGTTAGCTGTTAATTTCCTATTATTTCAGTCTTATTTACTATTCTCTGCAGATTTATTTTCAGTTACGCAGCACACTTTTTCTTTTACTCTCAAAACGTCTGGGTTTAAAAATTAAAATTAACACATGACACACATTGACCTAAGTGAAGAAGAGCCTGTTTAACACCGCCTGGAAAATACTTTAAAATAAATTGACACTGCACCTCTCTGCCCTTATTTTGACATTGACCTCACTTGATTTTGCACCTCCCTGCCCTTGTCGGTTTTTCTTCTTCCCGTCATCATTGCGCCTCCAAGGCGTTTATCCCGGAGACTTCTTGGCCTTCACCCTCAGTTTCCAGTTGGTCGACTTCCTCCTTCCTGTCATAATCGCGTAAGTCCTCCCCCGAGTCTGCACTCTGACTCTTCTTCTGATTTTTTGGGTTCTCCCCCTACTCCTGGTTCTCCCCCTGTTACCTTCACCATGTCTAGTTCAGGTCCTAGCACCAGCGGCAACCCCAGTTCCACTGCTGGGTCCGTTCCTAGTGGAACCACTATGGGAACTACCTCGACTGTCCCTTTGCTCCCTTATATGGCCGGTCTAAGTCTCCCCGATTTCAATCAGTTGATCAATGATCCTATCTGCCATGATGTTAGTTGGCCTACTATGCCAACCAAGCTCCCCTCCGACATTCCCAAGTTTGAAGGCCTTGCTAGTGAATATCCCTCCAACCATATCCGATCTTTCCATATGTGGTGTTCATCCAATTCCATTACTGATGACTCCATCCATCTTAGATTGTTCCAACGCACGCTTACCGACGAAGCTTATAAATGGTATGTTGATCAGGCCGCCTCTTCCCATACCACCTTTGCGACCATTTCCCAAGCCTTTTTATCTTATTTCCAGCTCCCTCTCCGATACGACACTGGTACAGAACTCTTGAATTCTTTCCGTGAATCCTCTTCGACCCGTCTTTTCGCTCATGTCCAGGAATGACAGAGAAGAAAGAGCTTATGCCAAGCTCCCACCTTTGAATATCGGGTTTATATGGACTGGTTCCTTCGCTCTCTCTTACCTCCCATCAGAAAATATGTCGCGTCCTAGTTCCCTCAAACTGAAAAGCCGCCCTCCAAACAACCTTGAAATATGACCTTATTTATGCTCAATCTGGTTATGTTTATACCATCCTTCTTGACCTCCCCAAACCTGGTGGCGCTAATGCCCTGGGGGCATATCACTCTACCAACGGTATCGTTGGAGCTCTTTCACATACCTATGCTCAACCTCTTATGGGCTATGGTTTCCCTCCAGGAGGGGCCAGAACCTCCAGCACTTTTCCCCCTCTAGGTAGCATGTATCTAGGATACGACATGCCTCCTCCTTTTTCCCACACTCTTTCTTACCTCAATGTTGCCCATCCTAACCCTTATCCTTACCCACAGCCTGGTGTCCCAACTCCTCCAGCATTTGGACCTCTCACTCCCTTGTCTTCTCAACCCCCGCAGCCGCACTTACTTCCCCCTCTAGGGCAAGTATTTGTGCAGCAAGGCGCGACTAATTATCTTCCTTCCCAAAGAAAGAGGAAAGGAAATCAATCTGCCTCTGGTAATCGTGGTTCCAGTCCTTCAAGTATTGATTCTAACACTACCAACCATCCACAGGGCTCTCAGCCCAAGCCGGATAGGCTGTTTCACACCAATAAGCCATGTTCGTGTTGCAGTGTTTATGATCATTACACTCATGATTGTCCCCTATTACCACAGATGCGGCAGATGTGGGAGTCTCAAGCCACCGTGCAGGGACAACATTCCTCCCCTACTGTCCCTCCTATTATGGCTACTTCTCAACCCGCTGTGTTTACCGATCCTTTCCCACAACAAGGATTCATGGCTACTCAACCACCTCATGCCTCGGTAACCACTCAACCTTCCCCTTCTGGTTCCTCCGATTACCAGATTCTCATGATGGCCTCTGACCAACCTCTCACCATCGACCTTACCCTTCAAACTCGGTCTCGTCAGTACTCCACGCCTCCCGCTCCGTCTATCCCTGCATCCCCATCTTCAGGTCCTACAAAGCCTCTGTCGACACCCAATGGTCCCTTGCACGTCCCTCCGCCCAAAGCTGAGGTTCATACCAAGATTCCTAAGGGCCCATTACGCCGAAATGTTGCCTCTGGTCAGGCTGCCCATTCATATAGCATAGTAGATGATCTGGCACAATCTCCTCCTGCCATTTCAACACTGGAGCTCCTTCACTCATGTCCTTCTCAAAAGAAGGCTCTACTATCTATTGTGGGTGCTGTAGATCCTGCTGATGACCAATTGATTGTTTTCGATGCCCGTCAGTCAGACCATCCCCCCCTTCCTGCTTCTGTTGTTTTCCAAATCCCAGTCAAAATTAGAAATGCCAACGTCGCTTGGTGTATTATTGATGAGGGGGCATCTACCTGTGTGATGTCTGCTTCGGTTTGGGAACAACTTGGATCCCCTAAGCTAGCCCCTTCCACAATCACTCTTTGTGCATGGGATGGCCATGCCTCCCAGCCTATTGGCCTATTCCGTAACTATCCTATCACCCTTGCGGGAAAGACTGTTTTTGTCGATGTCGAAGTTATCGACGCCCCTCTTGACTATAACATTCTTTTGGGGCATAGTTACACCTATGCCATGTCTGCTGTCCCATCCACAGTCCACCGCAAGATGTTTTTCCCTCATAATGGAAAGATTGTCACCATCAACCAGTTGACATATCATGAACCCAAATCTCAGACCTCCCCTGAGTCCACCATCTCGACTGTCACCAATAAGTAAACTATTGATTCTTTGACTAGTGTTTCCCCTAGTGTCTACAAAGACTCCTCTTTGCTTGGAACTTTCCTGGGTCCTCCCCCTCCTCCTGTCTTTGATCCCAACCTGGTGAATGTTTGCATGATGCAATCATCTCAGGCTGCCCTTCCGCAACCTGCTTTTTCTAGTCAGCAACCTCAATCTCGCCCACTGCAACCTGCTCCTAGCCCTTCGCCTCCACTGACCCAACCTCTTCCGCCTGGACCTTCCCCTCCACCTAGCACTTAGGAGCCTCCCTAACCTCCTGAGTCAGTTCCCCCAGGTCTCCACCATGTGGGAGCCGTCCCTACCGGCCATTACCCCACCGGTCAGATACCTTTCCTTGCTCCCCCTCCCGGAACTATTCGGTTCCCCTCATGGCTACCCTTTCCCTCCCTAATTTGACCTTGGGAATACTTGTATGTTATCTTACTCCTCTAGCCGAGACCCCACCCGGCCACCCCAAACCATACCTTGCTGTGACACTGGTTCAACTAATTCCCTTCGCTCCTTCCATCGCTACAATTCCCCTATCCCGTCTGCAAGACTATCCTCATGTTGTGATAGCTACGGGAAAGAAAAGAAAAGCCCGCAAGGGGGCATCCAAAGACAAGGCCACCGCATCCGACCCTACCCCTCCTCCACCCGCCAAGCCTTGTGCCTTGTGTGATGGTGTCAGTCATGCCACCCATACTTTTCCTGAGTTTACCCGTATCCAACCCATGGTTAAGGTCGCATTCCCTGAATCTACGGTCCCTGAAACCTCTATTTCTTCCTTGTCCGTAGCTGAGAACCCAAAGACTCTTTGCACCAACAAACCCTGTGCTCTGTGTGGTGTCCATGGCCATTATTCTCACCATTTTCCTCACCTCACGCATTACCAAGCCTCTTTAGAGGTCATTCGCGAGCACGAAGTTGAACAAAATCAATCCGCCTCTCCCATCCTTGCTCAGTATGCGTCAGGCTTACTCGAGAATCCCCCTACTACCATTGACATTCCTCCCCCTGATGTTGAGATGTCAGAACCTATTTCCCCCCTCCTCTACTTATCATCATCCACACAACCCTTAGAGTACATTCCCTCTGAATCCACTCCATCTATTTTTCTTGATTCCCCTTCAGCAACATTATTGGGCTCTACATGCTTTGACCATCTTTTTACTTTTTCTTTTGTCATCCCTCGTGAAGATCCCTATGTGCGCCTTTCTTCCCATGCTGATGATTTAGGTAGCTTTGCAGCGTCATGTGGTTTCCTCGACCTTTTCCTTTCCACCCATAACCAGGATGATACAATCCATTTCTGTGATGTCCTTCACAACATGAGCTCCCGATTTTCCTCCCATAGTCCTCATTCATCACCCTCTAGTCGATCTACGAGTCCTAGCCATCCTACCTAGACTACTCCCTCCCATAGTTGTCATTTGATGTCTACCCTACACTCACGTTGCCATCATTATTCTCCTTCCTCCCATTTCTTGTCTTGTGACACTATTCCGCCGGACCTCTCATCCACACATTATATTGGCTATGCCGATGGGGCAAGTCGCTATTCCCGGAATCTCGCCTCGGCCGCATGGGCCATTTTTACCCCCTTGCATACCCTCGTTCTTTCGAATGGGGTCTTCATTGGTAATGCCACCAATAATCAAGCTGAATATGATGCAGTACGTGGTCTCTTAGTCGATGCCCTCTCTCATCGCATCCTCCATCTGCACAATCGTTTAGATTCCCTGCTTCTTGTCTTACAACTCAATGGTGTCTATCGTGTGCATAACCCTATCTTGTTTAGACAATATTTACGAATGAAACTTTTGATACGTGACTTTAGATTCAGTACTTTCAACCATGTACCTAGAAGTCAAAATCACTACGTAGATAGAACTGCAAATCATGCTCTAGATTAGCATTTATCACAAACAAGACAATAACATTTCAAAACCATCAACACAATGCATATACATAATATATCTCATATAACATGTTTTTAGAGTTCATCTACTCTGAAACATATGACATGCCCATAGCATGTTACAAAAAACAAAACTCAAAAAATTGGGGGGCACCATCTGCCCTACATCTAATCACTCTCTGGAGGATCCTGAGCCAATGGCTCCACTCCCGCAGCTCGTAGATCACACACAGTCTGACTAGCCATCGCCATGCGCTGCATGATACCTCGCCATTCCGAGGTGTTGAACCCTTAATTAGACTGAGAGGGGGGGGGTGAATCAGTTTAATACATACATGGAATTTTAAAACTTTCTCTTAAAACTTATTTACACCTTCACTTCATGATCAACTTAATATGTGAACAATCTTTATTAGTGAGCAGCAAGTATCAAATAGATTTGCTAATGTAACAGCAGTCTTAATATGTGAGCAACAAGTATTAAGCAGATTAGATAAACCACATCAACACATAGACATCATGCACAGAGACACCAGATATAAGTGGAAACCCATAAAGGGAGAAAACCACATCTTATTATTGTTGTGATGCAAAGGCAAGCTCCAACTCCCTCTCACCACTGATTTTCTGTAGGAACGAACCTACAGGAAGCTCCTACCTCAATTCTGCAAGCTACAACTTGCAAAGAAGCTCCAACTCCCATAAATTTTCTGCAGGCACCAACCTACAGGAGGCTCCAACCTCAGTCAGCTACAACTGACATCTATCAAGCTACAACTTGATAGGGAAGCTCCAACTTCCTCACTCTTTCAAAAGAGAAACAATTGCTGATTTACCTTGGATATCAGCTCTATCTTGTTCCAATTTCTCTGCTATTCATCTATTCTCATATCTGCCTTGTATCATCTCTGCATCTTCTCAGATTCTCTATTAGCTTCTCCTTCTTCTCTGCTCAGCTCCTCTTTCTTCTCTGCTTCACTGCTTTATTTCTGCATTATTTTTACTCACTCTTTCTCTCCCTTCTCACTTTTTTTTTGGCATTTCAAAATGATATTACTTATAGAATTTTTTGATGACTGTTTGTTTTCTTCTAGGAATTTGAAATGAATGGTCATACCCCTTGGTCTTTTGCCTCCTCATTTCTTTATCCAACTCAATTTAAAAATCATAATAATATGTACAAAATTTCATGCTACGGTGGGATTTTGTCTTTTCTTTGGGATATTTTCCTTTGCATCACAAACAATAAAAAATAATTACATCATTTACATTTACATTCTTAATTTCATATTTCAATATCACTCAGCTCCTCTTCTGAACTTTGACTTTACTGGATTTTGTCTTTTTCTACTGTTGTTAAGAAATTGTTCTGCATCTTCTTTGTTTACTGCCATCTGCATATTTCACCTGTTTACTGCACTTTTGAATATTTTCCAGATTCCTATGCTTGAACACCTGTCAAATTTGTTCCTGTGTGTCTCAACATGCTCTTGATATAACTTAATCATATCATATACTTCCTCTTTCTCCTTGAAGTATATATGGTTTGAATCATAGTTGTATCAATTCGCATCAAACGGAGCTCCATTCCCTTTAAGTTCCGCAGGGGTAGCAAACTCGAGCAGATATGCATATAATACCACCTCCAGAATTATAGACTTCTGGTATTTTTATTAAGCCCAAGGAATTAACTTTACTGTCGCCATATAATATTATAACCTGACAGTCCATCTCCGCGTATATGTATTAGGCCCCGTTCACATATTTCATATTTCATATCACGCCAATTAACCATATACAACTTGTTGGAATGTAATTCCAACTGCCCGAACGAGAGATCAATTCGCAGGCGGCAGCACGGTGAATAGGCATAGGTTAAACAACGCACAGGTTGATTGGAGATCGACGGAGTGCGGGGGGTTGAAGAGCGCAGAGGTTAACAAGGAGGGTACCCCCCGTAGTTGACTGGCCGATCACACGTTGACCGTCGATCAACGGCTATGATGAACTGCGGGGCCTCACCCCATTTGATGTGTACGGAGAAATGGGAGCCCCCGTAAACACCACTTTGTGGTGGCTCCACCATGCACCACCGCCAGCGCGCCACCAATTCACCACCGCAGCGGGAAAATTAACCAATTCATTTATATATATGACTCCGCCAGGCCCCACAATTCAGTCAAACAACCAATCCACGGAACGCACCGTACCTGGCTTAATCTCTGTGCACTTTTATTAAACCTCACGCATCTTTGTTTAATGATCTCCGTCCGATGCTCCTCCGCCAGATCGACGGTTTATATCCATTTCGCTCGGCGTCTTTGGTCGGTGTATAACGCGCGAAATTGCAAGTTAAGCGGTGGCTTCCAATACTGCCTATGCCACGTGTCACGAAGTCTATGGAATTGCTGCGATTTATGCAAAACCACGTTACGGTCGAAAGGTGCTGCGGAATTGGGAAATCCGCCTCCATGAACCCGCTCATGGTTTCAGTCCCCTCATGGTTCCTCCAGTCAAGGTTCCGGTTCTCCTTTATTATTTATATATTTTGTTACGACTATGGTTCCGCCTTTGACTATGGTTCCGCCTTTGACTATGGTTCCGCTCCTATTCACGCTGGTTCTTCGGTGTATGCATATATATAAACCATATATATATAACGCACCAACCATATATACAATCTCCATGTCAATCGAATACAAGTGCTTTGTTAAAAAATGGCGATAATTTCAAACATAATTCAAACAGTGAATGCTAACTGATTCAAACGCCCGGAATGTTATGTGTAACGCCCGACTGTAGAAAAGATTCTCTAAATTTATATATATATATGTACATATTCTTGGAATAACATCTGTGGCTCTACCTCTGCCGCTTCTGTCACTCTTCCTCTGCCCCTACTGCTATGAAAACAGCTCTGTCTCCGTATTTGCTTCCTCTGCTTGTCTCTTTTGCTTCATTCATTTGCTTCTTTGCTTCCATTATCTGTCTTTGTCTCCTTGTAACTGTTCCTGTCTCTGCATATGCTGCCTCCTTTGCCATCAATGACAACATTTCCAACACGAAGGTAGCCCAATACATAGCTCTATGTACTGGTCGTCTAAATCCTGCCAACCCCGCTCCGACACACCGGTCAGCAGCCCCTCACATCTACGACGAATTTCCTCCAAAAGAGCGGCCATATCCTCCTTCTGTGTCGTTCTCGATCCACTAGCACTTGTAATTTCGGATACTGCAGGTCGTCCCATATATCTGGCTGGTTTCACTGGAGCTATATCTGCATTCCAAAAAGTATAAGGATCAGTACCAGAAATACTATTCACAACCTTTAACATGCACATAATATATTAGTTACTTGTCACTTACCATCAGGCCCCCATACTCGACCAGGTGAAAGTGGCAAGTCCAAATCTCCCCAATAACTCATCCCACTATAGGGATAGTCATCTATGTATAATGGCATCTGATCCCAATGGGCGAAGAACTCTGGTCGGAACACCCGTCCGACCGCCCCTCCCCCTCCTCTGCATAGTAGTCGTCCCCACTGATGCATCCTGGGTTCTCTCAGACCCCCATCAGGTAGCTGTACATGAGGTCGCAAGGTCGGGATCTTCTCAAAAAAGAAGGAGCATAATACAGTCCCATAAGCACAATCATGGCTCACTTGCCGCTTACACAGTGAAAGCTATCGTTTCAACGACACCAACATCATTTGGGCCCACCCATAGTAGGTCCCACTCAACACACTTTCTACAATCATCATCTGCCCTCCAATGATGCAATGGAGTGACTGGCTTCCCAAGATCCGCAACACTGCTGCCGCCATTGCCTAGGTCTCCAACCTCTCTAGATCCCCAATCAATATCCGAGTCCCTTTGACTCAGACACCTGGTCAATAATGTCACTCTACGAACTCCATGATGTTATGCCCCCATGGTAGCACTGGCTGTGTATTTCCAACCATCCCTAATGGTGGGAGACCATTCAGGAAATACAAATCCTGGACTGTCAGCTCAATCCTGTGCCCCTCCACTATAAAAACCTCATGATCTGGATCCCAATAACTGACAATTTGGGCCAACAAGGGCTCTCCAGCTCTCATCAGAGGGTTCTCCACAAATTTCAGAACCCCAAACTTGGCCAATGCACGACGGACAGCCTGATCCGCTTGGATTTCCATCCGTAATGTACCTAGGTCTCTCTCTCTCCACTTGATCCGTATATCTTCCATATCTTCTCAAAACCATCATCTTTTTCAGTCTACAGATAGGTAAAACTACATTCAATTACACAAAAACTGAATCTCAACCCACAACAACACTAAAACCACCTCCATCTGACAGGTCGCACTTTTTAGGCCCAAACCTACGTCCTAGGTCACAGTTTTTGCCCCAAAAAGTGTGACACAATCGTAATAATGAGGTAGGGGTTGTTACTGAGATTTGGGATCCTAATATGAACTTTTAATCCATAAAAAAAAGAGAGTAGGATTAGGCCTCTTACCTACAACTGACGGATCTCGATTCCAACGGTTGGTTTGTCCGCTACAATCGCCACAAGATTTAGGGCCTTCTCTCCTCTCCACATTCACCATAGCTACACAAGAAAATGAATGTATTTGGAGGGAAAATGCCTTATTAGAAGAAAAACCCCTGATTTTTCTTTCGCCCGCTGCAACCAAACCGTAGCCTCGTTTGACACACAGTCTGCACCGTTGGAAAGCTCTCACCGAGCACTCAAATGGGTATCTATTATTTTTTCATGTTTGGATACTTCACCAGGACATATTTTTTCCACGAAGGGTCTATTCACCTCTCCTCCAAATTGAATTTCTTCACTTACAACACTTGTACTTGGGGCACCACTTTGCCTCCTTACTTGTCTTTGTTCGTGTTGATTTTCATCATGAGATACCCTATTGTACTCATTTTTTTATGGTCCGCCCCTTGGACCTTTACTGTGTGGTAGCATCATCGAGTCGCCCTTGTTTAGAGAATCCGATTTGAGTCATCATCATAGTCAAGGAGTCTATCTCGAGTCCCTTTGTATCCCACTATAGTCCTCCATCCTTCATTTCTGGATCCCTTTCTCATGTTGCACATTATGGCCTTCAGTACCATTGTCCCCCATCCCTCGTGATATTGTGTCAGTCGCTACCAAGCCATTCATGCCCTTTATGCTCTAACAAGGGAAGTCTTCCATCTGCTACTCAGTATCCTCCATTTCATCATCATCATTAGTTTCCATCTGTTAGTCACTCTACTATTTTCTCTCGTGCCTTAGTTGGGTATCCCTTATTTCCTCACCTATGGTGGACCTCCTTCTATCGACATCAGCTCATTTACTCCAAAATCTAGTTCTAGAGGGCGGTGTACCTTGGTTCGAGCTCCTTTCAGCATGATCGTGATCCGTATACTTGATGGTCCAGTGATGCAACAGTAGCTATTGGTAATTCTCGGGTGTGTGTGAGATGTCTCAACCCTCATGAGGGGGTGGCCCTGTAGGTAGCCCCCCACATGCCCGGATGACTTCTTCATTTCAGCCTTTGATGCAGCTCCTTACATTTGATGATGTTGGCCTCAGCCGCTTGCAACACCTTTTCGATTTGCATGTATCAGTCAGATTTTGCGAGCCCTTCCCCATGTATATGGGGAATTTGGGTTATATTTGTATCTTATGTACTAAAATATTATTGTATAAGTCCTGGTTGTTATTCCAGGCACAACATGTATGTGGGATTCATCATTCTATTTTTCTGGCTCATATTTATGCCAGCATGTACTTTATAGTTTGGTTCCTTGTTTACTAGACATACTATTATTTTGTACTTTGTCTCGACGGGCATGGGTATACCTTCCCCGCCGCCTTTAGCACAAGTACCACTTCATAAACTAGAGACTTGTTGCACCTGTAAGTATCGTCTCCTGAGGGTCTAGTCCTTTAGCACATTAGACTACCTTACATTTCTCTCTCTGACTTCCCTCTTGATGTCTAGTGATTGAGTTCTTACAATGTACTTTGGTCATACGATTTGCTCCTAACACTCGTACGTTGGGGGGCAATATGTTACACCATTTTTTGGGTCATCTAACCTATTATCATTAGATGAACCCAAGTACACCATGTAAGACCAATTTTACCCTAAGTAAAATTGCTTTCACTATGTGAAATAGCTTAGTAAAACACCTTTATTAAGTTGTTTATGGTCTAAACACGAAACCCCAAAATGAAATAATAAACAACTCTATATTTGTTTATATTTCCTGGTCATATTTAGCCCAAAACAAGGAAATCAATTAAATAAATCCTTATTTATTTGATTATTTCCTAGGAATAAGTTATTTAAATCCTTATTTAAATAATATTCCTAGTTAAATTTGACTAAATCATTTATAAATAATTAAATAAATAATTATTTATTTAATTATATTCCCACCATTTCCTTAAAACAATAAATAAACCATTTATTTATTTATTATTTATAAATAAAGGAATTGACCCAAGTCAAAAATCCTTTTCCCTCCAAAAAATATAATAAAATATTCCTAGAGGGTGGTTCTAGAATTTGATTAATAATATTCATGCACCAAGTTCTAGACCGCCCTAATATTTTGTTATAAATAGAAGGGTTTTCCCATTCATTAGTCACCTTTCATTGCATTAGACCACTCTAGATCTATACTCTTGGTCACATTCTCCATTTTTGCCCTGTGAGCTCCCTTTGAGTTCTATGTTTGTTTGGTTTTTCGACACCAACAAGAGAGAGAAATTTTAGATCTGAAATGCTGAGAACCCATCCCATTGAGGAGAATCGGAAACACCTTTCTTGTTTTCCTCTCAGGTGCCCCATTTTTAATATCAAAAATTCTTTCAAATACATTGTTCTTGTCTTGTCTATTGGATGCATGGAGCCACATTTTATTTTTACTGCTTAATGCCTTTTATGCTTAGATCTGGATTTGTGCAGCATTATTTGGATCAATTAACTGCAGACTTAAAGATATTGACAGCCATAATTGATGTTAGGGCTATTTTTTATGCGTAGCTAAAGTGGTATTTTTCGACGAAAGATTCATACTAACACCTATCCATTTCTGGAGGTTGATGCACCTAAGAAGGTGATTGGATTGTGCACTGGAAGCATGAAGAGTTTTCTCCATTCATATATGCAGTCATCTCTTGATCATAATGTCTCATTGAATGGAGACATTTTGCCGGGGAAACCACTAGATCATCAGAGGATGATGGATGCTTCACATGTTGGGGCACCATTCATTGATTTCAAGAGGGTGGAGACCTTAGGAGAGCTTGGTACAGTGCTGGGAATATTGGGTAGACTCAAGGAGAGAGGGAACATTCCCTCAACATCATTATTACCCACTTCCATTTCAGATTTTGCGTTGTGGAAGAAGCAGTAGGGGAAGAATAAAAACCTTCCAACTTGCATCTTTGACATGGGAGATGTCAAAGAAGTGGGTAGCCATATGACATATGTTCTTCATGAGAGATCATTAGCGCTGTCACTATGGAGGATAGATCCATATTGGAGCTCCCAGCTGTTGGCAGAGTATTCCAAGGATCTTCATACTTGCTGAATATTGGATGGCTAGTTGCATGAGGAGGAGTATTCTGTCAGAGATGGGGTCATCTACTATCATGGCAGGATATTCTTATCTGGAGCTTCCAAGCTCAAGGAGAAGTTGCTGCAAGCAACACATATGGATTTCCTTTTCAGCCACACACATTCTATGAGAGAATACCACAACATCATGGAGGAGTATTTTTGCAAAGGATTTGAGGAGGAAATGTATCAGGATATGAAGAGATGCATGGATCATATGGATATGGAGGAGAGACATAACTCTTTAGAAGAGTTAACAAAACCACCTCTTTTCTCTTTGAGGGATGTTGCTCCAAGAAGGAGCATTCTTTCTTTTGAGCTTCATGGTCTAGTTGAGGCCATAAGCATGATTGATGGCCATTCCCTAGGAGGACTTGGGGAAGATAGATATTATGGAGGACATGCTCATTGTACACCTTGCATTATTCACTTCCTCCATACTTGTGAAGAGATTGGAGCAGCAGGAAAGTGGTTGAAAAGCCACTCATTTTATCAGTCTCTATGGCAGTTGAGGGTCAAGCTGCGTTGGTTGCACTTGAGGGACCATTGTCCTTCTCACTTGTTACACATGGCAGCAAGCATGATTATCATTTTTTCTCCCTATTGCTCTATTGTTTTTGTCTTTATGAGAAGCATATTTGGGAGAGAGACACATGGGATGGATGTGTCCTTTGAGGGAGGAATTCCCCACACATTTTGCACTACATGTTCTAAGGGGAGCATGGGAGATGATGTGGCCACTAGAACAACACATTTGTTTCCTTATGAGGTGATCCATATGATATATATGATGCCATATGATGATGACTTACAACTCATCATATATGGGGATATTTGGGCTAGCTTGATTTACAACGTTGGGGGAGAGATCTTTGGAGATCTAGTCCTCACCTTTCCACTTGAGGGCAACCTTATTGTAGCCCAATATTAGCAGACACTCTACACTTATCTTAAGTGGAGAGATGGATAGCATGGGGTAGGCTACATTGTCTACCATGTGCATATTTTCATCCCACCTACTTTGCCGGAGCCAAAGGTGGATGACAGTTTTCAGGTGTTGCCCAGTTGGGAGGTGACTCATTTTGCATGGCTAATATCTTGGGGATGGATGAACCATATGGGAGAGATAATTCCCATTATATTTCAGATCCCATTCATCAAGGGAACCTCTAGACATCACTTTGCTATCCTCTTTAATATTTCACATTTACATGATGATGGATTGATAGCTGACTTGCATGCTGAGGAGGAGCAATGTGGAGACTTTATTGATGAGATAGCATTGATTCCTTGGAGGATATCATCATATAGGATGCTATAGGGAGAGGAGGAGAAATAACTTAGTCTATCCTTGCACTTGCTTGAGGACAAGAAATCTTTGAGAGGGGAGGAATGTAATATTCCAAAATTTGCATGCAGCAAAATGGAATATTAATTTTTTCTTGTATCATCTAGGAGATGAATAAAATGGTTAAAGAGACCCATAAGTAGGAATAAATCCCTCATAAGTGTGAAAGGTATCATTGGAGCATCTTATTTTTCACCTTCCAGTGTGAAAAGGGGCAATTTGCATGAGGACAAGGTTAATTTTGACCAAGTCAACAACGCTGCCTAAGAGTTGTAGCTTGCTTGGGAAGACAACGCAGTTTGAGAGGGAGAAAGATTCTTTGTGGAAGAAAACCTAATGTGTGTGGTCTAGGGAAAAGAGACATTCACTTTCATAAAAGGAGGAAGAGGCAACCATAGTGCGATATCTTGGAGCATATTGATTTTGGTCTGAAGACTATTTGCATTCTTCGGTTGTTCAGCTGAGTTGCATTGCTGTATGCATGAGGGATTCTTTTTTAGGATTTCCTCTCCTTCTTGAGAGGCCTATTGAAGGATTTAAATTCATTTCTCCACATCTTGGCTCAAGGCCTAAGCCACTACCATCAGTCATTGCGTTATTTCTGCTGAAGTATAACGTAGTGTTGCTGGGTGTTGTAGTGGAGGGTTCCACAACACCTTTCCTTAGCTTATATTTTAGAGGAGGGAGTCCCTATTTCACTGGGAGATCAGTGAAGGAGGTTTTAGAGCTTATTGGCACATCTTGGCACCAAGTCCAAGCTTCTCCCATCATAGACAATGCATTCCCTCACTAGACTTCATTATTTCAGTGAGTACCTGCAGTGGGGGTTTGCACCACCATTTTGGAAGGCAAGATATTCAGTGTTAGGATCAGCCTATCACTTGAGAGATCTATTGGAGGAGGTTTATTTCATATTGATCATCATCTTCAGCCATCTCCAGTTATTTTCTAAATTGCAGCTACTACCCAGCAACTTCGACATTTCTGTAGATTTTCCATTTGTACATGTATTGCAACCAATCCTTCTAAGGATTGTGTATCATTGTTATATTGTTGTTTTCAGGGTTTGAGAGCTTTATCCCCCACATTTCTCTATCTATCATTCTATTTTCATCTTATATGTTGCATTGTCTCCAATAAACTACGTTATTTTTTCCATATGACATTCTTGCATAAAAATGTTCATCTATTGTCATGTACATGTCTCTTGAGGCTTCCATTTCCTAGCTGGAGTGATTGATTCCTCCAAGTATTGTATACATTTTTTGCTATATCATATATTTATTGGCTATATAAATATCCATGTGTTCACAGCTATAAAATAACACTATCATTCCATCTCTTTCTTAATATTTTTTACAGTCCCTCATCAGGCACTTCCTGAAGACAACTAGGTGTGGGAGATCTGTTTAACCCACCTAGAAGGATTTATTTGGAGCAATCTCTTGGATCAGGACTTAGACACATTGTTCTAAGGGATACAGGTCCTGGTTTCAATTCATCTAGTAGCCATTACTCGGAAATGCATTTTCCAATCATGCCTTGCTAACTGTTCCAGATTTGGAATATTACAGTTTTCCTCCATCTTCTTCCTTCAGCCTGTAAACCCATTTATTATACAATGTAGTTTTACCTGCAGACAACCTGAATAAGTCCCAAGTCTGGTTATGCATTAAGGATTCCATATCTTCTTCCATGGATAGCTCCCACTTCTTCCTTCTTTCAACTTGCATTGCTTCTTCATAACATTCAGGTTCACCAGAATCAATCAACAATAAATAATATAATGAAGGAGAGTATCATTTAGGGGGTCTACTTATCCTGGTAGATCTTCTAACACCACTTTCAGGTGTTTGAGGTGCTTGTTGCTGTTGTGGTGGTTGTTTTTGTTGTGGCTCTTGATTATTATTATTTTCAAGCACCTTTACATTTTCTGTGATCTCATCAAGAACTATGTATTCTTTGTTTTCTTTTTCCTATTTCTTTTCCTGCAACTGATTCTTATACAATACCTTTTCATTGAATATTACATCTCTTCTCGTAATTATTTTGTGATTTTCATAATCATAAAAGCTATAACCAAAATCATTAACACCATATCCAATAAAGGTACATTTCTTTGATTTTTCCTCAAGCTTTGTTCTATTTTCTTTATTAATATGGACAAAGGCCTTACAACCAAAAGGCTTTAAAAAGGAGTAGTTTACCTTTTTACCTGTCCATGCTTCCTCTGGAATACCACCATCCAAGGAACTTGAAGGCCCTCTGTTTATCAGATAAACAATAGTATCTACAGCATCTGCCCAATTTTGTAAAGGCAATCCTCCATGCAATATCATGCACCTTGCACGCTCCATGATTGTTCTGTTCATCCTTTCTGACACACCGTTTTCTTGTGGTGTTCTTGGAACTGTCTTCTCTATGCAAATTCCATGCTCTAAATAGTACCTATCAAACTCTTTGCTGCAATATTCACCTCCATTGTCTGATATGCGATGCTTCAACTTATTTCCTATCTCAATCTCAACCAAAGCTTTCCATTTCTTGAAAGTATCAAATACATCATATTTATTCTGAATACAATAAATCCAAGTTTTTCTAGTTGCATCATCAATAAAAGTAACATAATAACGAGAGCCACTAAGAGATGATACCTGAGAAGGTCCCCATACATATTTATGCACAAGATCTAATTTTTCTCTCTTCTTTTCTTTCCCAAATCTGAGAAATCTGACCCTCTTCTGTTTTCCATAAATGCATTCCTCACAGAAATCCAAATCGACATTCTTCAAACCCGGCAACAAATTTATTGAGTGAAGAATCTTCATCCCCTTCTCACTCATGTGTCCAAGCCTGTGACGCCATAATGCTACATCTGCTCCTTTGGAAGTTAAAGCATTAACATAGTTAGAAATACCATTGCATAAATACAATGTACCAACCTTTTTGCCTTTTGCTATTACCAACGCTCCTTTGGTGACCTTCCAAGTTTTATCTGTCAAAGTTGTCACACAACCTTCACTGCCTAACTGCCTTGTTGAAATCTGATTTTTCTTTAGATCTGGAACATGCCTTACCTCCTTTAATATCCATTAGTTTCCATTCTGTTTTTTTTCAAGAACTTTACCCATTCCAAAAATTTTATAGGGTTTATCATCACCTAAACAGACTTGCCCAAAATCTCCTTGAACATAGTCATGAAAATATTTCTTATCAGGTGTGGCATGGAATGAGGCCCCTGAATCTACAACCCAAGAATCAATAACATTTTCAAAAGAAAGAATCAAAGCATATTGTAACACATCACCTGTCACATTTGCTTCATGATTGTTTTCTTGCTGCGTGTCTCCTTCTTTTCCCTTCCGAGATGTACAGTCTTTCTTTAGGTGTCCTTTCTTTCCGCATTTCTAGCACACTATCCCCGATCTAGACTTGGATCTGCCTTTCCTTGATTTACTATGATATCCTGAGATCTTTCCTCTTTCCATTCTTCTTCCCCTAGATTCTGCACTCAAAGCATTACCCGATGTCTCACCGGAGCTTTTCCATCGCATTTCCTCGCTAAGGATAGCACCTACAACATCATCAAACTTTAAAGTACTAGATCCAGAGACAGAGTTACTAATGGCCATAACTAAACCATTCCAGCTTTCTGGAAGTGAGCACAAAAATAACAGAGCTCTAAATTCATCATCAAAGTTTACCCCTATAGAACTTAACTTACTGGTAACTGTATTAAAACCATTTAAATGGTCTGCAATAGATCCACCTTCCAACATCTTCATATTAAATAAACATTTCATAAGAAATACCTTGTTTGAGGCCGAGAGGTTTTCATATAGTTTCACCAACACCTTAATCAAACCCTCTGTTGTTGTTTCCTTAGAAATATTGAAGGCTACCGATGCCGCGAGGCACAACCGTACTGTTCCGAGTGCCTTTCTATCAAGAATATCCAATTCTGCATCTGTCATAGTCGTCGGATTTTTTTTTTTTCCGCTCAATTGTAGGTACAGATATTTCTGATACAGATAATCTTCCATCTACATCTTCCACAGCGGGAATTTTTGGCCATTAAATTTCTCGACCCTAAATTTACCATCTTCCACCATTTCTCCCACTCGAACCAGGAACCCTTCTTTCTTGCGAATTTATTAGCCAAATAGACCTTCGGCTCTGATACCAGTTGTTAGAAAATTAAATATTACAGAGGAATAAAACACATAAATATGCGGAAAACATAAGCACACAAAACACATAAAAATAGAGAGACACAGATATATGTGGTTCACCCAGTTTGGGCTATGTCCACCCTAAACAACCATTCCTTCCTTTCTATTATCCAGCAAAATGAAGAGACACAACCTACAGAAGATCCATTGTAATATCCTCTGTTCTCTTTCATAGTTTCCCTATCTATTTATCGCTCCGAGAATACACATACAATACACAACCGCAATAAAATACCCTCACACAAGAGAGCGGTTGCCTTTTAGGGAAAAAAACCCCAAACTAAACATAACTTCTATCATCAGATCATCCACCTAATGAACGACCCAGATTGACTAGAAATTATTATACTTTTACAAGGAAATTTTACATCTTTTTTTAGCTTCGAGGGCACTGCCCCTAAAACCCCCCGCCAAGGGGAGGCTCCATAAAGTCATAGTCGCCCCCCCTGGACCCCCCAGGCAGTGTTTAATTTTGGGTGGCCATTAAAGTATAGGGGTCTAGTGCTGTGATACAAAATAAACAAGATAATCAGGCTCCACATCCAACAATTTTCTATAGCTTGTGGCACATCCCACACGTTCTGCTTATAAAACCTGCGAACCTTCATAAACATTCAAATAAAGGAAAAATTAAGTTCTAGAAGCCTAGCTGGACAAATATTATCCCAGCTGGAAGCTTCTAGAGGCGTGATCAGTTCGAGATTTATCCCTCCACTCATGGAGCTCTGTCCCTTCACTCATGGATTTTATCCCTTGGTATATGGAGCTCAAATCCCTTCATGAGAGGAATCCATCCCCCTCTTCATGGAACTGAAACTACCTCCATTTCCCTATAAATTGAGCTCATGTTTTAGTCTCAAGGGTAGATTGTACCTATCTTGTGTAAGGTAATTACTGAAGAAATTCTCAAGCGAGCATACTCTCTACACTAGTCATTATTGGTATGAGAATGATCACATGATCATGTCTATAACATCATGCCAGTTCAGAGAGAGGAAGGCCTGTAAATCTGAAGGGGGGATGATTGTTCAGGACCCCAGGAGGAAATTGTACGACATCAAGGCATCAGGTTGTAAAGTTACTCTTTCATTCAAGATAATACATATGGATCTCCTTTTGTCATTGAGTTTTTCTTGTGTCTATTTGAATAATTCAATACTTAGATTCCTTGATCACTAAGTTAGATTAGTTGTTCTTAATTATTATATGTTGCAGGTGATTTTAATTCTTTTGCCTATCTTTGATTGCAAGTTCTACTTACTGAAGAAGCCTCTTTGGAGCGACTGGATAAAATACTACACGGGCCGTCTGATTTCAAGGTAGGGGCATGTCCTCTTTCTTTGCTTCTAATAATTTTTAATTGCAAGTGATCTAGAGAAAATGGTTTACATATGGATGTTTGTTTCTAGATATTCGTAGGATACTAGGGAGATCGCTCTTGTCTGCAAGAGGGATTTATCTGCATCACAAAATGACGACTCCACTGGGGAATAGAACCTAGTTTTCATTTTTTATTTTTCAGTTTGAATTTTAAAGGTTTTTTTATTTTGATTAGTCTAAAACTGGGTTGGGTAGATAACTTCTAAGAGTCCCCGAAAAGAAAAGCTGAATATTTATTTTTTCTGCACTTTTCCTGGCCTTTGCGGTTTTTATTTGAAAATAGTGCAGTAGCCTCCACAGTTTTTAGTTCAGAATAGTGTGGTAGCGCTCTGTTCTCCATTAGAACCTGTAGATCTGTGGAAATTTTTTGAAAAATTTAAAATTATCTTTTTAGGAGCCAGATTACCTGATTCTTTATGTTTTCCCCTGTCTACCTTAGCTGTCAAATCTTATTTGTGAATTTCTTTTCAAAAAAATTTGCGTCAGTCTATGTTAAGTTAATTAGGTGTTTTGAGTTTCTTTTTTGAGAAATTCTTAATTTGATTTCCTTTGGTCATTAATTCGAGGTTTGTCTTAGTCTCTTAAAAAATTTTCATCTTTTTGCAATTATGTCTGAGTGTTAATCACCTTTGAGTGTTTTTAACTTTTGACCTTTGGAATTCTCACCTAATTTTCTTTACTTACACTTGATTGGTTCCTTAGATTACATTAGTGAAGGATAATAGTCTTATTGTTCTTTTTCTTATTTGGAATCATCTTGTGTATGATAATTCTCTTGCATAGATCACATTTTCATAATTACAATTCTCATTTTTAGAATATGAACGAAAATGTGCATAGATTACATTTGCATACTTTTCAAGTGAATTGTGCATATATTACAACTACATAGTTTACATTCTGGAAAAATCAATCGTAGATTTAGATCAGTTTCTTTGATTCGAATTTACATGTTTTTATTCTTGTTTTAAAAACATAAAAATAAAAATTTGAATTGATTAGCATTAGTTTTTCTTGATAAAATTAGTGCATTAGAGAATTTGTTATATTCTCTCTTATTTATCAATTTTTGCATTGTTAGAAGTGAATGGAAACTCTCTCCTTACTTTAGTGAGGATTCATTGAATTGAAAAGATTACATTATCATATTGGATTGCATTAAGTTATGGGTCAGGTCATAATACCATTGGTTTCATATCCATTTACCCTTTGATTAATAACAACCAAAATAACACAATGCTAAATAAAATTCATCTAGGAATTTTTACATTTTCTAGGGCTCTTTCCACCAATCTAGCTTAGGTTAGTGCTTTGTAATAGGTTTTAGTTAACGTTCCAAAGCAAATAAACAAACAATAGAATCTTGGGGTAAGGAAAAATTCCAATTGTTGCATTTGTGCTCTGGGAAGCTCTTCTTAAACGAGTCAAGCACAAGATCACGTCAGAACCAGTGGGGTAATCATACCTATCTCATTGGCAAAGATAGAAGATGTGCACGTAATAAAAATGGTAAACCTCGGATTAACCATTGTCTAGGAGCTTGGGGTCACATTTTAGCAAACCTATTATTTACCATGTCGAGGATATTTCAAGGGGATTGAGCTTGATACTTTTCCCTTGCATGTATATTGGATCGTAGATTGTTCTCCCAGGGGAAATTGTCTCGGTTTGTGACCTTAGTGGCCATAATATTTAGGAATTTTCCCAAGGTGAAAGTGGAGGGAAGGTCCCACTGTACCTGGAGAAAACGTTGACTAGAATCACTTGGAATTTCTGGAGGGTGCACTTCACTTTGAGATGGAATAGTGGAGGTACTTGCACCAGAATTTTTCATTAAGTAGGTTGCCAGGGTAACTGTTCCAACCGGAAGTTTTTCACATTGAACTCTGCGACGTTGGATTTCATCACCAACTAGTGATTTCACTGTGAAAAAAATTGTTTGTGTGTGGTTTGACTCTTATATTTGATAGCGCATGTTCATTTGTTTGTTTTTACTTTTTAGAGACCATAGGTGTGGATTGTGAATTTGAATTGTTAATAAAATTCACTAAAGTTGAATATAATGACAAATGTTCCGGAATTTACCAACCAAGGAACCCCTCTTAACAATACTCCTAGTACTTTTCCTTGCTTTGGAAATTTTGGTCCTCCTTATATGGCTACATTGTCATTACCTGGATTTACAATAGGTTTACTAGTATGGTTATTTTCAACTTCGTTGGCCTCAAATACTCAAATTGTTCCACCTCAACTAGATGCTTCACCTCAATAGAGTTCACCATCTCAACATCACCAACCTCATGTTGACCCTTTACCTTCTTCACCCAACATGTCTTCCTTCCTTTCTTCCTCTTCACTTGGTAAAAGCCTTGATGCTAGTAACTAGGTGGCTAAGAAGAAGAAGCTAGATAAGAAATAATTCAACCAACCAACCATGGTTGTAAGTGTTGGTAGTATTAAATAAACCTCCAACATGCATCGTAAACCCAAATACCCTTGAAAACTTTGTAAGAGTGACCACTTCCTTATCAATTGTCCTAGTATTCCTAAGGTCTTGGAATTATGGTCATAAAAATCCTATCAACTTACTATTGATCCATCAACCAGTGATTGTTAGGTTCCTGGGAAAAAGGGTAAAGTTAGGTTTCCTTATAGGTTATGCAAAGGGATTCATCAAACTAAAATTTTCCCTCACATGGATGAAGCCTCTAAATTGTTGGAAAACCTTACTATTCCACAACAACAACTTCCAACTGGTTACCATAAACTTTCTCCCAACCTACTATCAACTGATGAAGTGATTGATCTAATTTCAAGTACAGTCAATCCTGCTCTTCCGTTGAAAAATGAAAATCATATCACCCAGGTTGATGATTCATTAGTTGATTAAGTGGTTGACTTTAATTCACATTCGGTCAATCCAACTCTCCCTAAAGAGAGTGAAATTCATACTGCTCAGGTTCTAATTGTTACATCAGATTCTTCTACGTCAGGGGGCATTTCACCTGTTTCATCAGAACACCCTCCAAGTAGTGAGGTATTTTACTTTGATTATAATAGACTAAAAAAACCTCATCTTCCTTCCTCCATCCCTTTCCAAATCATTGGAAATGTTTGTGGTAAGAATGTGCATCGAAAAAATATATATGAAGGTGCTTCTATTAGTATTTTATCCTCAACTGCCTGGCAAGATTTGGGTTTCCCTCAGTTTGTGCCTATTACACAGAATCTGTCAGCTTTTAATAGAACCATTAGTGAACCTTTAGGGATCCTTGCTAAGTTTACTATTAATTTGGAAGGTAAAACTGTCTGTATTGATCTTATGGTAGTCTAAGGTCCCTTGGATTTCAATTTTCTCCTTGGGCGAGACTATTTCTATGAAATGAAAGTTGTCATATCGACACTCTTTTGCGTGATGTCTTTCCCTAACAATGGAAACATTGTGACTGCAGACCAACTTTCATTCATTAGTCTTGATTTGACTACCAATAATATGACACCCCTGAATTTCCCTTATATGGGAGTAGTATCTACCCCACCACAGGTTAATTATGTGGCAACCAGTCCCATGTTTTTAGTTACCGATGCAAGCAAGCCTCTCATTGTTTTCTCGTCTTCATTTTACTTAGATCCTATAATTGACATAGCAAACCCAATGGGATTATTTTAATGTGATGTTCTTATCCCTATTGAGTCCCTTGACATGTGTTCCTTCCAGAGAACTATTCTTCCATCTGATGAAGACCCCTTGGAAGCCATGATTGAGCAGTGTCCCTTGAAATGTGTTTCTTCCATTTGGAATCCATGACAAGGTTCCATGAAACTTATCTCAAGCAAGTTACGCTTGGGGGGGCATCGACACTTATCTCAAGCATGATTTTTATTTTGTTTCAAGCTTGTGTAAAAATGAAACAAACCACTCTCAAGCATGATTTTTCTTTTATTTCAAGCTTGTGTAAAAATGAAAAAAATCACTCTCAAGCACAATTTTCTCTATTTCAAGATTGTGTAAAAATGAAACCTACCTCAACCAGATTTTTCCTATGTTTCAAGCTTGTGTAAAAATGAAACCACTCTCAAGCATAATTTTTCCTATCTTTCAAGCTTGTATAAAAATGAAACCTATCTTGAGTCCATTTCAGTTATTATTTTCAAGACTCATTAAACTCATGAAAATCCCAATATTATTTTTCTATCTTTCTTTCTCATAAGACACATGAAAATGTCAAGTTCTTTCCGTCTTTTCCTGCTCGTAAATTAAATTGAAAGTCAGCCAACTGAATATAATTTTACACTTTTTTGGGCTCTTGAAAAATCAGGAAGAAGAAAAATCCCAGAATTCTCTTTTAAGCCCTTTTCAGACTCTCGAAATATGAAAAGATCGACGAGTACTTGACTATTCTAACTCGTTAAAGTAAATGAACAGTCGTCCCTTAAGTATAAGTTTACCCCTTTTCCGGAATGAAATGGATTATTTACGAAAGAGGTATACGTTGACTAATCACGGTCAATAGAGTTCTCTCTTGCATTATTTTATCCTTTTTTGGGCTTGAGAGACTAAATTTACGAAAAAGCACAACCACAGATTTTACTTATGTTTTTCTTCTAACTCCCTAAAACTGAAAAACGTTGAGTTTCTCCTATACTGGACTCGTTAAAATTTAATAGTAAAGGACCTGTCGATTACAAATAGGAACGAACCACTCCTTCTTAGGGTTTGATTTTAATACTAAGGTGGACTTATCTGAAGGATGAGCTTACACAACAAGACAATTTTATCCTCCCCAACCTTGTCAAAAATAAAGAGGTACTTGCCAGTAATGGTGGGGGGGAAAAGAGAAAAGGAATTCAGTTGTAACCCTTGTTTTAAAATTAGTATACCACTCTTGAACACGACACTTTTGTCACACTTGTACCTGGGTTGGGAAAATCCTTTTTCTAACAGTTAATCAAACTGCATTAAAATTCTTCAGCCAGTTTATGGGTATTAGCTTTAGGTCAATTGTACCAAACTATCTGTAGTGTTGTTATGTGTTCAAGAGATAGTTCAAATAAACCATTCATTGAAAACATTTGTCTCCATTCGTGTTGACCATCCCTGATTCATTCCTTGAAAAAAAAAATCTTCAAAAGTTGATCTAATGGTTTCATGTCATGGGCTTTCCTACGACGGGTCACTTTCTATCGATGATAGCTCATCATCTAGAAATTTGATCTAGAATCCTATCAGTGCCTTGGGATCTGCAAGCCCTAATTGCAGGTTTCTCGCCTTCGACGACATTTTGCATCATTGATCTTCGATCGAATGATTCTGTGAAGTGTTCGACTGCAAATCGTTCATTCACACTTCGTGGATTGTACTGATTACTTTGAGAGGCATTATCATTATTGGTGATTTCTCTCACACTTGTTAACAGTTCACATCATTGACTGGTAATCAGGTGGTTTCTACCATGTTCAACTTCGACAAAATCAATCACATGGATAAAATCGTACTAGTTCAGGATGCAGAAATCAAGACCCTGGATCTAGTTTCCACCATCCATGCTACGAGGAGTTTTATTATTCATGATACAGTACACTATTTATGACAGATGGATGTGTCCATACTGTATCCACTATTGATGTAATTTTAAAATCATTTCTATACCCAAAAATTTAGTTAGTTTTGATCTAAGTATTGGAATGCCTACCTAAGCAATGATATACATATATATGATTGCATTTAATGTTTTTACAGGTTTTCGATTGGTGTGTCCACAATCCAATCCTCGGAATGATAAAGCAGTTCACTCTTCAGAACTACCTCAGACTTCGCACTTTAGGGGGCAATATGTTACACGTTATTTTGTCACCATGAAATTTTACTATCTATATAGGTTCATCACTACCTATATTATGCTCCCTTAGAGGTCAAAAACCCTAATGTTCCTAAACCAAGTCTTGGAATTGGAGAAAATCTCATTAAAACCCTAAAAAGTCTAACTCCACACTTTTCCTAGTTCTTTCCTGTGGATCCACAGATATTTATTCTATAGCCTGCGGCACATACTGTACGTTCTGCTTATAAAACCTGTCCACCTTCGTAAACAGTCAAATAAAGGAAAAATTAAGTTCTAGAAGCCCAACTAGACAAATATTCTCCCAATTGGAAGCTTCTAGAGGCACGATCAGTTCGAGATTTATCCCTCCACTCATGGAGATCTATCCCTTCACTCATGGATTTTATCCCTTGGTATATGGAGCTCAAATCCCTTCATGAGATGAATGTATCCCCCTCATCATGGAACTAAAACTACTTCCATTTCCCTATAAATTGTGCTCATGTTTCAGTCTCAACGGTAGATTATACCTAGCTTGTGTAAGGTAATTGTTGAAGAAATTCTCAAGAGAGCATACTCTCTACACTAGTCATTATTGGTATGAGAGTGATTACGCATTCATGTCCATAACTTCATGGTAGTTCAAAGAGAGGAAGGCTTGTCAATTTGAAGGAGGAACGATTGCTCAGGACCCTGGGAGGAACTTGTATGAAATCAAGGCATCAAGTTGTAAGGTTAATCTTTCATTCAAGATAATACATATGGATCTCCTTTTCTCATTGAGTTGTTATTGTGTGTATTTGAATAATTCAATACTTATATTCCTTGATCACTAATTTAGATTAGTTGTTCTTAATTATTATATGTTGCAGGTGCTTTTAATTTTTTTGTCTGTCTTTGATTGCAGGTTCTACTCACTGAAGAAGCCTCTTTGGAGCGACTTGATAAAAGACTGCACCAGATGTCTGATTTCAAGGTAGGGGCATGTCCTCTTTCTTTTTTTATAATAATTCTGAATTGAAAATTATCTAGATGAAATGATTTACAAATGGATGTTTGTTTTTAGCTATCCGTAGGATACTGGGGAGATCGCTCTTGTCTGCAAGAGGGATTTGTCCGCATAACAAGCTGCCACATCTCTTCTGAGAGATAAGCTACTAGTGCCCTAGCTACTTATTTCAATTATGTCTGTAAACAAATTTCATTTATTTTATATTAATGAAATGAAGTTTTATTTCTACTGCATCTTTGTATTTATGGTTATATGTGTAATCTATTGCATTCCTGCATAAATTTGGATCAAGCTGGTGCGGTCACAGAACACCAATCCATCCATCATGCACATCATCTAGATCTGATCTATTCACAATCTGACATGCTGTATGATTTACCCCCCCATTCCCTTAGAAACTCCAATTCTCCCACTACTCAGTAACACAGAGCAGATGTTGATGGCCTCATTGATGAAACCTATGGGGTGGCTGTAAAACAGCTCAGCGTGAACACTTCCCAGCCATATTCAGCTTCCACTTCCACTACCCAATCAACTTCTCTTCCAACTATTGAGGTAAACTCTATGCAGTCTACACAAAAACCTGATGGTAAGAACAAGAAAAAAATATAAAGACGTCTCCTTCTGAGGAGCAACCTAATACCCATAATAATCCAAAGCATAGAAGTGCTTATAAAACTGAAAAAGTGAAAGACAAGGCTACCATATTCCCTTGCAAAATATGTCATGAGAACCATTTGACATATAAATGTCCTTCCCTTCAAGAATGCACATAATTTATTACAAAAAAGGATATTGGGAGGACCCTTTTTTTCCTACACAACCCTTTCCCTAATCAACATAAGCAACAACATTTTTTTTCAAACCCACCACAACCCTTGAAAGGGAAAAATGGTGGTTCTCATCTTTTTGGTGAAGGAAAATTCACCATTTATGGGACGGAGACAGTTGAGCTCCAAACCCAAGCCAAAACCTATGGAACTCCAGTCACCAATGCTCAAGAGGTTTTCTCGATTTCAAATCAATTGCCACCCAACGATATTCATATCGAAAGGCCTATTGCTGACCCTATAATTTGTGCCCCCAAAGGGACCTTTTTTCGCACTAATCATAACACCTTTGCACATGCTGCCAAGAACTACAACAATGTTGTAATATTCCAAAATAGGAAAATACAGGAACACACAAAAAAATAACTGGAAACTACAGCAATATGGAAATAAATTGAATACACCATAAAAATAGACAGAACAACTGAGCCATTTTATTAACAAGGATGTGAAATACAAGTACAATAGTGAAAAAAAATAATAGCACTCAAGCCGACAGAGATGTCTATAATGACCCTCAAGTCCTCTCACTGAGAACACTACGTAATTGATGCTCTATTGGAGGCCATATTTCACTATCCCTACAGGAAATGTTGGAAATATAACCGTTGGCTGAAAATGGATGCATATATCAGGCTATTCCAAAGCTCAAAAAATGTCGGGATTTGGAATCTGGACTCTATGATGAAAACCCAGAATAATCTAGAAAGTTTTTTCAGATTGGCTCACCTCCGAAAATCACCCTCCTAGGGCTTGCAATACATAAATGTTGGGTATGAAGAACTATGGCATGATTTGAAGATAAAATGGTTGCAATAAGATTCAATCAGCTTAGTGCATGAAGGGTTGACCCCTTCTCCTGATTCCCAAGCTAGAGGCTTGAGATCTAGCTCCTCCTTCCACCTCTCAAGTTGCAACTGCTGAACTTCACAACTACTAGAAGTGACTGCACTATCAAGATGGTTGAAGCTATAGCCTTCTACTAGATGATGAAATACAACTCATAGGTAATGGAAATAATTTTACCAAAGTGAGGGGATGATCCCTCATAGGATTCCAAGCTGAAACACTTGGAACTTACTTCCTCCTCTGAACCTACACTGCTACAATGTGTAATTCATGTAGGAGTTGTTGCTACATGGAGGTGTAGAATGATTTCCTGATGTCGAATGTCACAATTTTTTTCTCGGAAGACTTAAATGGATGCACAAGATGAAGGGTTGATCCCTCAACTGGTTTCCCAGATGAAATACTGAGAACTACCTTCCTCCTCTCAAACCCTAAGGCAGGAATGTGTAATTACGAAAGCTGTAAGTGATGTAGAGAGGGGATGAATGTGACATAAATGCAGGATGATGAATGGCTTCTCAAAGAAACCTTTCCATGCTAGGCACTCGAAGTCCCATGTGGACAAGGGTGGGATCTCTACTCGGAGAAACCCATGTGCTAAACAACATATCAGACTTAGCTAAACAACTGAAGTGTGCAAAGAAATGTCAAAATGAAAATACAATATTAAAATCTAGAATCCCTTCTATGGTTTCCCTCACCTTTATTTTATACTTTGTGACCCTCCCCTAGCCTTGGCCCACCTCATTACCATGTTGCACATATGGCCACTAGCCTCCATGAAGACTGCACTATCCTCCATGATCTCCATCATTTCTGAATTTACTCTCCACTCCCTCCATCATGTGTGCATTTAATGCACCACTTCCACCATCATTTCATCATTATTTCTCCATGATCTTACTTTTATTCCTCCACTATATCCATCATCTTCCTCCTTATTTCTCCAAGATCTACACTCTTCCTTCATCAATAAGCTACTCCACTACTCCATAAGGCTGATCCACTACCTAAATAACCCACATTCACACAAAAGTAGTGGATTTTATTCATCTATGGGGTTTATGGGTCCTTATACCCTTTTATTTACTTAGCTAATTAAAAAAAGTAAGAACCCTAATATTTCAATTAACTAATGGAAAATTTGGAATATTACAGTCTTCCTCGACAAAAGTTTGCTTGTCCTCAAGCAGCTACAAAATTGAATGTTGTAGCAATCCATCTCCCTCCCAAGTGGCATCCTCATATGGAAGGTTTCCTCATCTGCTCCAATGTGCTATGTATGCCTAGCTCCATAGATGCCTCTCTAGAATGTCTAGAATGGCCTCCAACTATGTAGTTAGATGCCTCTCCTCATCAATAGGTCCCCAAGTGGCAACCATCTATTGTCCAAGAGCCTCTTCTCTGCATGAGATATATGAAGTCTAGTGGTTCCTTTCCCAAGTGAGAAGTACCAACTCATAAAATATATATCCAACCCATGCTACAAGTATATTATGTCTCTCCATGCTCCAATCCTTGGCCCAGTTGGCCCTACTTACTCTAAGCATCATCCCAAAAATGTAAAAAGTAGTAAATAGAGACATATAGGTTGACATGTGAAATGTAAAACCGTACTCTTTCAATAGTATCCACTGCAGCAATGCCTCTGTTGGCTCGAGGGGTCCTAACCCAGGTTTGGAGGTGAAGGTTTGCCAACAAACCCCTATACTACTATCCCTTTCAGTAGTGACCCGCTTGCGTAGGTAAAAGTCTCACTCAAAGAAGTATGGGAGGGTGCTGGAACCAGGTTTCTACACCCTGAGAGAGAGAAGGTAATAACTTAGGCCTTTAATTACCAGATCTACACAAAATGGTGATTTGTAGGGTTCCATAACGTAACCAAACTATAGTTTTATCAGATCTGTTCTAGTAGGTTTGCATCGACATGCGTATCATCAATTACAACCATAAATTAGCATAATGTCAGCCAATATTGTCAAAACAGATGGTTCGCTTTCATTAACAGAGATATAATCAACAAGTGCATCAACAGTCACATCATAGTAATATATTAAATGCAACTACTTTTATACCACAGAGATAAACAGACAAGTTTGCAGCTTAGTCAGACAATCTTAGTTCACAGTAATCATAATAGAACATATCCAGATAACATCATATGGTTCAGAAATACTTCGCATATATTACTTATCAAAATATTCTTACATTCCCCGAATACCACCTGCGCACACATCTAGCAGGGTCTGCACACAGCCAGCAGGAGTCCTAACACAAAACAACCCAACCCAGATCTAGCAATCCGTACTTCACTTTAATCTCTATTCATTCCTTGCCTTTCGACTCAAAAAGGTTCAACTATTTATACTAATTTAGCCTACACATCCAATGGTCCGCAAACCATGGTTTGCAGACTCTTGGTTTACCCTTGACCCGCTTACAATGCCTTGGGGGATTTGACCCACCCCAAAATCCCTGCGTTAGACTAAAAATAATAAAAAATATACAAAATGGACCAGATTCACAGCTTTGTAGGAGACCCTATTCCAACAGTCCCCCAACACAATCTTGTGACTCATCCTGAGTCACTGAGGTGGTGAGGTCTCCACCTACACCTACAATAGCTTGATCGCTTCAGCTAATGGGGGCATCATGGCTTCTCTTTGGGCAGCAACATTCTGGGTGATGTCGACCAATTTCTGTGAAATCGGGCCTTTTGTCGTAGCGATGACACTTTCCAGAGTTTGGTTGAGCTGCTTTATGGCTACATCAGTATCCTATGACAGTCTAAGTGCGTCAGTATTCCAAGGCTTTAGGCGGTCAGTGAGGACCTTCTTCTTCTGTTGAAGCACTTCTATCTCAGCTTAGAGGTCTTGGTTGGTCCATAATCGTGCCAGACACTGAGCAGGAACCAACGTGGGTAGGGTGGCTTCCAATGTTGCAAACGTCTCCTCTCTCTGTTGTATTGTCTTGGTTATTTCATGCAGGAGCAGATCACGTTGGACCTTGGTCCATAGCTGCATGACCATTTCCAATAGTTGAGCACCCTGCGCGATCTACTTCGTGATAACGTTTGTAGCAGCAATGACCAGCACAGATCGATGGGCTCGCACTTCCGGAGGTGTTACGGGCTGCAATTTAGCCTGCAGGTCAGAAATCTGCTGCTCCATCCATGACTTAATCTTTACAACCTCTGTTCGATATGCCTTCAATGCGGCGACCAACCCCTCAACCTTTTCATGGGGCATAGCAGTAGCCGAAATTTCTGCTGGAAATTCTGCGCAGAGCTGGTGGATGAAGCTTTCAAGCTCCTTTTGCTACATGGTGGCTAGGGTGACTGTGGCATTTATTTTGATGATCGTTTGCTCATCCATGCCTAGCTATTGGTGAATCTGCATGTCCCAGTGTTGAATCTCCTAAAATATACCTGAGTGGAGCCATTGCAAAGCATCTTGGGGTAGTCTGGCTAAGTCTAGTTGGACCTCGTAGCAACTATGGACCTACGTGCTCAGGTCAGGTAGATTTATCATAAGGGCAGCTCCAGGCAGAGGGCAGAGGAAGCTTTCTGTTATTGTGAGTGTAGCACTACTAGTGGCTTGTGGCGTCCGTACCAAAGTCACACTAGTGTGCAGTCTGTCTATCTTTAGTTGCAACTCATGGAGCTCGACCTGTAATGCGACGAGCGCAACCTTATGTTGTTCTTCGAGGGCCTCCCATAGATCTGGAGAGACTACATCATCAATTTGTTCAAGGTCACCTTTTTTCAAGGTGATAGTTTCATCATGTTCCATCCACTGAGTGCACTGCTTCTTCCGGGGTCCTTTGGCAAGCTCGCCTGTGCGCTTCGTCCCGTGAGGGGATGTAGTTCCTCCTGCATCTACTCCTTTTGTCCCTAAGTCAGGCTATGAATCTCTCTATGATGCTCCTTTGGCATCCTTCTCATCAGTCCGCTTCTGCTGCACATATTTCTTCGTACCCGACTCTGTGTTCTCCTTGGTACTTTTTCTGGATCCTCCAATATCCTTAATAGTGATAGGGGGAAATACTTGTGTGGTACCAACATCTTTGGGGCCTTGTGCTCTGGTCTTGAAGCCAATCTTCCATTGCAGGGGCCATAGTTCAATAATACTGTCAATTTCCTTGTTTGCGACCATATAGGGGAGCGAGGTACAATATTTCTCCTTTCGGTTCTGAATCTAATGTTGTGCATGGTCACCTGAAAGGTTGCTATGTGCTTGTACTTGTCGTAGAATATGGGTGATAAGCATGGGCGAGAGTTGATGGCAGCTGCCACGGTGCTCTGGAAGAGGAACCAGAAGACTTGATTGTCCTTTATGCGTTGTGCATCCTTGGAGTCCCACAAATGTGCATAGCGGGCTCCTTCACACATATCCAAGGTAAGCTCAGGGAGGACAGACTCCGCAGGAGCTTCCTAGGTGACCAATGCAATGAGGAACACCAGCCACGAGTAGCAAAAAGCATGCCCTAAGACCTCATATTCTCATACGTTAGCCAATAATTCGTCACATAAGTACTGAGCCCAATTGAAACATACTCCCTCCACACATTGGCCTGCTAGCTGGATCACGTAGGCAAGGATATTGGCAACTTGGAATTTTTGCATCAACTTGCATGCCAGCAACATCGTGCCTAACTGCGTAGTGGGATCATTGATGGATTTGATGATAAACCCTTGGGTATTCCACTCCACCTTGACTTTTTGGCGCATTAATTCAACAGTCTCGGCTTCATATTTCTTACCCACTCACTCCAGAGGGCTTGGTCCGTTCATCGGGAGACTAGTAATCCTGTGAATTAGCACAACATCAAGAGGAGCCATGTCCTAGATCCATAGGCAACCTTTGTGAATTAGGGTGAGGAGCTGTCGTGCGAGTTGGTCTGTAATATTGTAATGACCAAAATGGGGCATCTTGAGCAAGTTTAGGAGCTTGGACCTGGCCAACCCCTACACCCAGTGCTGGGGGATGACTCTAACTCCATTTTTGTCATGAATTTTGTCGAGGTATAGTGTAGGTGCTAGCTCAGGAAATGCTTCAAAGTTGGCTAGGTTGTGATCATCAAACTTGACCTCATGAAGCTTACCAACATGTTCGCCAATGATGGGAACCTCGCGTGGGGTCAGCGACATCTGTAGATAAGTCACCAAGACATCAAGATTCTTCGACGTGTGCATTAATGCCCTACGTGGTCGAACAAAGGGAGGTAACCAGTGAATTGGCTCGACGGGTTGTGCTTCCTCCCGAGCTACCTTCGAGGATTTTGCAGTTTGCAGGGAAGTTCGCGGCTTTCCTACAACCCATTTTGTGGGCTTCGGGGGATTTCCAGAGCTCTGTTCCTTTGCTTTCCATTTTTTCATGGTTGGGCTCAGCATGGAGAGAATCTCTTCTGCCTCAGACTTGATTTCCACTACTTCCTCAGTCCCCTGTTCCACTGAGTTCATTGGTTCAGAAGGCTCAGCGGGGTTCGTAGTTGTCATGATGGCACGAAAAATGAACTCTGGTTTGCTACTGTCTAAGGGGGTAGGTTTTTCGGACATGAAGGAGACACTATAAACATAGAGCATCTTGCAGCACCAAATAATCACAGCAAGATAGGCCAAGTACAAGCTATACAACTGATACGGAACCCTTTTCTAGTTTGTTCGACCCCTTTTATAGCTAGTGCGAGTGGTTAGTGGTTGGGAAAGATGCACTTGGAACTTACCTCATGTAAATGATAAAAAATCAAGTATGGAAGCCATACTCTCCTAACATAAACCAACGTAGCAAGGCCTCATGTTTCCATCCTACATCATCACCATGCAAGGTATGGGAGAATTTCAACCCATATCCTCCCAAGAGTAACCATAGTAGCAATGACTCTTGCTGCCACCCCACATCATCATAATTTAAAGAATGAAGAAATGATATACTGATTTACATGTAGAATGTCACACCAGACCATGAACATAACCAAGCTCCCTACTGCCACACCATATGAGTGTCATGCAATGTCCCAAACAATAATACACTCATGGACATGTGATATGTCATGCGATGGCCAAACTCTCTCAAAATTTACTAGCACAGCCATGCCTCTTGTTGCTGTATCACACCAGAAATATGCAAGGCATGGATCATACAAATGTGAGATGGCAGGTGGTAACCATACTCACCCAAGAGCAACCATTGCAGCCATGCTTCCTGCTACCCTATGTCATAGATCTGCAAGTAGCTTTTCAACCACTTTCTCAGCAGCCTCATCCATCCATCCAACTGTAGGTGATGAATCATGTCATGCTCTAGCTTGTTATCCACCCAATGGTAATACCATCCTCCACAATATGATGATATTATTTGCACTCCATGATATGTTGAAGTGCATACTCCTTGAAGTCTCTCCATGAGAACCTCTAACTGATGGCCCGGTAGAACCTATGAGGTTCTGAATATGATGTATGCAGAAGCTTCTCATTGACTTGTGAGATCTTCATCAAGAAGGCTCCATACTGGTCATGGAATATGGTATCCATCACAAGATGTCTATCATCTACCATCTACCCATCCAATGCTCCATAAGTGTAGCAGTCATTGGAATGCTCAAATAATAATTGGGCCCCCAAATCATCAATACTCCTCAGTGATAGCGTTGTTGATCTCCATGATGGTGCATTTGTTGCCACATGGCCCTCTCCATACACAATGTTGAACTCATATTCCTGCATTGTACTGATCCATTATTTTTTCCTCTTCTACAACTGCTGCTCCTCCTCAAAAGGATGTGGGAGACTATGGTGGTTGGTCTTCACTCGAAATCTATTGTCAATAAACTTAATGCTAGAATTTTACCAATACATGAAAAATGGTCAATATCTCTTTGTCATAAATAGAATATGATATTTCATGTGATAGTAACCTCTAGTTCTCAAAAGCTATGGTATAGCTCCCCTGCATTAGGACTATGCTCATCCCATCCCTTGAAAATCCACACACCAACACAAAGTGTTGTGTTCATCTCAACAATGTAAAACTGGGATGGATATACATCTCCTCCTTGAACAAGGCAAGGGTCCTCTACACAGTGATAGTCTGCTTCTCCAAATTAGCAAAGTGCGCTAACCCTTAGTCATGAAATTTCCCTGATGGCATGGCCCCACAAATCTCAATCTGAGGTGCTGAAACAATATGGGTTATAAATGTTTGCAAGACTTGGATCAGCTAATACTTGGGAACATCTTGTAAAGCTACAAGAGTTCCTCCAACCAGTGCAATTGCTTCTCCAACTGTTGGTGATAGTGATGGTTGCTCCACTACTACTGCACCAACACTCTTCTTTGCTTCCTCTTCCTCATGCATCATGCCTGGGACTATCAATGTCAAATGCTCAGGACCATATTGCAAAGATGAAAGTGCTCCTCCTACTGATGCAAGTACTTTTACAACTGGTGGTGGTGGTATTTTCTCTTTTTCCAGAGTGATAATGCTGACATCTTCCCTTTTCTCCTCATATACTTCCTCATCAATGTCAAAAAATGCCTCTATAGAAAGTGTCTCTGGTTTTCTTCTGTCAAACTTCTCTACCAACCTTTGAGTGAAGTTTACATATGCAGTCACTCTTGCATGCTCCATATGGCTGAACCACCAATAATTTGCTTCACCCTCAAGGTGCAGCACTGCAATCTCAATGGCCTCCCTTTCCCCTACTAGGTGTACCTGGTAGAAATCATATAACTCCTTCATCCAAGATTTACTTGTGCTTTTCTATGACCCATCAAATGTAGGCATAAATAATCTATTCTGTATGTGCCATTTTCTTCTATTGTTGTTGTGGGGTCTCCGGTTCTCTTTAATTCGGAAAAATAGTTCGAGATTCATATTCTCTTTGAATTCCCTAGATTGAGATTTTTACTCTACAAGATAATCACTCAGAGTCCCATGCTTTAAGTATCCTCCATCTCCATGCCCTTCAATTCCTTCTGCAAGGAAGGTGGACACAAAAGAGTGTTGTGGAACTTTTTGCACTACTGGTTGTTTATGATACTGATAAGAAGTGCTCAGACCTTCCTCATTTTGAAACCTTCTTGAGTTTTCCCTTTGCCTTTACCTTCTCATTTCTTTAATCTCTATGGAGAGATCCTCTGTAGATCTGAAGATAAGTGTGGCAAAAATCAATCCCTCCGCCATTGTAGATCTCTACTTTCTGCTTCTTCTTCTGATGTCATGAAATGTAGTGCCCACAAGCTGAGCTAAAGATCATGCTCTGATACCAGTGTAATATCCCAAAATAGGAAAAGAAATTAATACAAAACACAATAACTGGAAACTACATCAATATCGAAATAAAATGAATACACCATAAAAATAGATAGAACAATTGAGCCATTTTATGAACAAGGAGGTGAAATACAAGTACAAAAATGCTAAAAAATAATAGCACTCAAGCCAAGAGAGATGGCTAGAGTGACCCTAGGGTCTTCTAACTGAGAACACTGCATAACTACTACTCTGTTATCTGTGCTGGAAATGCTAGAAATATAATTACTGGCTAAAAATGGATGCGTATATCACGCTATTACACAAATTAGAAAATGCTAGGATTTGGAATCTAGACTCTACGATGAAAACCAAGAATAACCCAGAAATGATTTCCATACTAGCTCACCTCGGAAAATCACCCTCCTAGGGCTTGCAATACATAACTGCTGGGTATGCAGATCTATGGCAGGAGCTGAAGGTAAAATGGATGCAATAAGACTCAATCAGCTTAGGCATGAAGGGTTGGCCCCTTCTCCTGATTCCCAAGTTAGATGCTTGAGATATAGCTCCTCCTTCCACCTCTCAAGTTGCAGATGCTGAACTGCACAACTGTTGGAAGTGACTTCACTGTCAAGAGGGCTGAAGCTGTATCCTTCTGCTAGATGATGAAATAAATCTCACAGCTAATGGAAATGATCTTACAAAAGTTAGGGGATGATCCCTCATAGGATTTGAAGTTGAAACACTTGGAACTTCCTTCCTCCTCTGAAACTACATTGCTAGAATGCTTAATTCTTACAAGAGATGTTGTTGCATGGAGGTGTAGAATGATGGCCTAATCCTAGATTTCACAATTCTACTCCCGAAAGACTAAAATGGATGCACAAGGTAAAGGGTTGATCCCTCCACTAGTTTCCGAGCTGAAATACTGAGAACTACCTTCCTCCTCTCAAACCCTAAGCCGAGAATGCATAATTCTTGAAGCTGTAAGTGTTGTAGAGAGGGGCTGAATGTGGAAAAAATGCCAGATGATGAATGGATTCTCAAAGAAAACTTTCTAGAGTAGGCACTCAATTTCCCCCATGGAGAAGGGTGGGATCTCCACTCAAAGACACCTGTGTTCTAAAAAACACAGTAGACTTAGCTAAATAGTTGAAGCATGCAAAGAAATGTCGAAACGAAAATACAATATAAAAATCTAGAATGCTTTTTATGGCTGCCCTCACCTTCCTTTTATGCTTTCTGAGCCTCCTCTAGCCTTGTCCTGCCTCATTACTGTGTTACATATGTGGCCACTAGCCTCCATGAAGACTGTGTTTTCCTCCATGATCTCCATCATTTCTGCATTTACTCTCCACTCCCTCCATCATGTGTGCATTTAATGCACCACTTCCTCCATCACTTCATCATTATTTCTCCATGATATTATTTTTATTCCTCCACTATCTCCATCATCTTCCTCATTATTTCTCCATGATCCCCACTCTTCCTTCATCAATAAGCTGATCCACTACTCCATAATGCTGATCCACTATCTAAATAACCCACATTCACAAAACAAAAGTGGATTTTATTCATATATGGGGTTTATGGGTCCCTCTACCCTTTTATTTAATTAACTAATTAAAAAAGTTAAGAACTCTTATATTCCAATTAACTAATGGAAAATTTGGAATATTAAAATTGTAGAAGACTTGGCACAAGCATCGTCAGCTATGTCTTCTCTCGAAGTGTTGCAAACTTCTCCAACACAAAGGTGTAATGTTCCGAAATTTTCATGAAGTTAATTGGAACATTAATTTTTCTCATATCATCTAGGAGGTGAATAAAATGGGTGAGGAGACCCATGAGTAGGAATAAAATCCCTCATAGTGTGAAAGGGATCTATGGATTAGCTTTATTTTTCACCTTCCATTGTGAAAAGGGGCAATTGCATGAGGACAAGGTCAAGTTTGACCAAGTCAACAGCGCTGCCTAAGAGGGTGTGGCTTGCTTGGGAAGACAACGCAGTTTGAGAGGGAGAAATATTCCTTGTGGAAGAAAAACTAATGTGTGGGGTCCAAGGAAAAGAGACATTCACTTGCATAAAATGAATAAGAGGCAGCCACAGTGAGACATGTTTGAGTATTTTGATTATTGGTCTAGTAGACTATTTGCAGTCTCCGACTATTTAGCTGAGTTGCAGTGTTGTTGAGCACGAGGGATTCATGTTTAGGATTTCCTCTACTTCTTGTGAGGCCTCTTGAATGATTTCACTTCATTTCTCCACATCTAGGCTCAAGTCCAAAGCCATTCCTTCAGTCATTGCGTTATTTCTGCTGAAGTATAACGTAGTGTTGCAGGGTGTTGCAGTGGAGGGTTCCACAACAACACTCCTTGGCTCATCTTTCAGAGGAGGGAGCTCCTATTCCTCTGGGAGGTTAGTGAGGGAGATTATAGAGCTGATTGCACATATTTGGCATTATTCCAAGTACTTCCTGTCTCCTACAACGTAGTCCAACTCCTTGACTGCGTTATTTCAGAGTGTATTTGCAGTGGGGGATTATACCACTAGTTTGGAGGGTGAGATCTTCAGGGATTGGATCAGCCTTTCACCTGAAAGATCCATTGGATGAGATTCAGCCATTAGTTGTAGCATCTTCAGATATCTCCATCCATTTATAGTTTTGAGTTGCAACTGCACCCAACAACTCCGGCATTTCTGCAGATTTGCCATTTCTACATGTATTGCAACCAATCCTTCTAAGGTTGTTGTACCATTGTTTTCAGGGGTTGAGAGCTTGCTCCCCGACATTTCTTGAGATATTATTGTCATATCATTGTATTTTCATTTTTTATGTTGCAGTGTCTCCATTAAACTACGCTGATATACCCTTATGTAATTTCTGTGTAGCAGTGTGCTCATAATTCTTGTACATGTTCTGTTGAGGCTCTCATTGCCTAGCTTGAGTGATTGATTCCTCAAAGAATTGTATAATTTTCTGCTATAATATCAAAGGGAAGGCTATTTTTATCTTCATGTCTTACGGCTCATAACAATAACGTTGCCATTCCATTGTATGTTCATACATTGTTGCGGTCCCTTCATCGGGCACTTTCTGAAGACAACTAGGTGTGGGAGATCTGTTTAACCCACCTAGAGGGATTTATTTTGAGCCACCTCTTGGATTTCTGTCTTAGATAAATTTATCCAAGGTATCCAAGTATTGGTTTCAAATCCTATAGCAACCATTCCTGGAAAATGTGTTTTCTAGTCATGCCTTGCTAGCAGATCCCATTTTGAGATATTACAGTGGTATCAAAGCAACTTTCTTGGCTCAGCTTGTGAGTCTTAGCCAAAGAGATTAGAAGATTGAAGAGGATGAGTTTTATCTCATCATATTTTAGATCCATGAATAACCTCTCCAAGGAGAATAAGCAAATAGAAGAGGAAGTCCCCTGCACTTCCTATTCTCATCAAGAAGGAGACAGAGAGATGAGCAGGAAAAAGACTCCGTCTTATGGAGGAGAAAAAGGGGATAAGCTTACAAAGCTTCTTCCTAAATCAGTACAAAATATTCATGAATATTTCAAGAAGATAAGGAGGGAAATGTATGAAGAATCTCCACAAGATTTTGAATCTAAAGCAAGCATCCACACACTCTAACACACAGCGCAGTCACATGCCTAGGATTGCCAGAAGAGAGATGGAAAGAGGAGAAGATGTTTCTTGGAGTGAAATTCTTAGTGATTTCCTGAAAGAGTATGAGTCTCAATCTCAGAAATTCTGAGATCATCTCAAATTTTCATATTTTTGCAAGATCAAGGTGAAGGGAAGAGAGCAACATGATAGATTTCTTCTATCTATCTTTGAAGGTTCACCTACATGTTCAGCCAAAGCTTCAGTGGAAGAGTTAGACACCTTCTTGCAACAGCACCAAATTCTTGAGATGAAGCCATCAGAGTTGTAGCACTACATATGAGAGGTAAGGCCTATGCTTGGTGGATATTTGAATCCTTTTCTTTGAGAAATGTAAACACTGCATCTTATGCAAGTTTCACTAGGGCCTTGGTGAAAATATTTGGTAGGAGGATTCATGAGACACACATGGTGGAGATAAACAAGGGAACTCAAAGAAAACCCTTGCATGAAAACACAATTCCACTCCGGAAAACCATGGATGAGGCTAAAAACTTGCACCATACCTTGCCGGAAGAAAGTCTTTCATCTCACACCTTTGAGCAAGGGAGCATGGAGATCTCTTTTTCAAATAGGGATCCAATCATTGCGATGTTGCCCATTCATGTTGTAGAGATTTAGGGCAATAACGTTGTCTCATCTAGAGATTATCTAGTGCCTCATGCAGAGGAAGGAGGAGCTCTTGCTCCAAGTAGAGGGATTCTTGCATCTTTGCAAGGAAGTCCCCAGGATCTCATGTGTGGAGATCAAGGCACATCTCATGTTCCATTGTTGAGGAGGTATGGAACCATGGAGACACAAGGAGGAGGTAGGGAGAATAACCAATATCATGAGATGAGGAATACACACCCCTATCCATTTCTGGAGGTTGTTACACCTAGGAGGAAGACTAGATTGCACACTGAGAGCATGAACATAATTGTCCATTCATATATGGAATCACCTTTTGATGATCATGTCCCATTGCATGGAGAATTTTTTTCGGGGAGACCACTAGATCAGCAGAGGAGGATGAGGCACCACTCATTGATTTCAAAGGGGTGGAGACCTTGGGAGAACTTGATACAGTGCTGGGAGTCTTGGGTAGACTCAAGGAGAGAGGGATAATTCTCTCAATATCATCATTACCCACTTCCATTTCAAATTTTGCGCTATGGCAGAAGCAACAGGGGAAGGATAGCAGCCTTCCAACTTGCATCTTTGGCATGGGAGATGTCAAATAAGAGGGCAGCCATATGATAGATGTTCTTCATGAGAGATCATTAGTGCTGTCACTATGGAGGATAGATCCATATTGGAACTCCCAGCTGTTGGTGGAGTATTCCAAGGATCTTCATGCTTGTAGGATATTGGATGGCCAGTTGCATTTGGAGGAGTATTCAGTTAGAGATGGGGTCATATTCTATCATGGTAGGATCTTCTTATCTAGAGCTTCCAAGCTCAAGGAGAAGTTGCTACAAGAAGCTCATGAGGATTTCCTTTTCAGCCCCACTTTTTCTATGAGAGCATACCACACCATCATGGAGGGGTATTTTTGGGAGGGTTTTTAGGAGGAGATATATCAGCATATGAGGAGATGCATGGATCATATGGAGATGGAGGAGTTAGAAAAGCCACCTCTTTTCTCATTGAGGATGAGAGGGGAATCATTTATGAGCCACTCCCTTTGTATGAGCAGGATATATGGTAAGGGTATTCATTTTTGTTTACATGATTATTTATATGATGTATATATGCATCCCTTAACCATACATGTGCCAGATGATGCTCCAAGGAGGAGCATTCTTTTTTCTAGACCTCATGGTTTATTTGAGGCCATAAGCATGATTGATGGCCATTCCCTAGGAGGAATTGGGGAAGAGAGATATTATGGAGGACATGCTCATTGTACACCTTGCATCATTCACTTCCTCCATACTTATGAGGAGATTGGAGCAGCAAGCAAGTGGCTGAGAAGCCACTCATTTTATTAGTCTCTATTGCAGTTGAGGGTCAAGCTACGTTGGCTACATTTGAGGGACCATTTTCCTTCTCATTTATTACATATGTAAGCAAGAATGATTCTCATTTTTTCTCCCTAAGGCTCCATTGTTTCTATCTTTATGAGGAGCATGTTTGGGAGAAAGACACATTGGGTGAATGTGTCCTTTGAGGGAGAATCATCCCACACTTTTTGAACTACATGTTCTAAGGGGAGAATGGGAGATGGTATGGCCACTATAGCAACACATTGTCTCTATATGAGGTGAGCCATATGATGGATATGATGCCATATGATGATGAATTCCAACTCATCATATATGGGGATGTTTGGGCCAGCATGATTTGCAGCATTGGAGGATAGTTCTTTGGAGATATAGTTCTCATCTTGCCACTTGAGGGAAACCTTATAGCAGCCCAAGATCAGCAGACACTCTACACTTATCTTAAGTGGAGAGGAGGACAGCGTGGGGTAGACTATTTTGTCTACCATGTGCAAATTTTCATCCCACCTACTTTGCCGGAGCCAAAGGTGGATGACAGTTTTCAGGAGTTGCCTAGTTGGGAGGTGACTCATTTTGCATGGCTAATAGCTTGGGGATGGATGAACCATATGGGAGAGATAATTCCCATTATATTTTGGATCCCATTCCTCAAGGGGACCTCTAGACATCACTTTGCTATCCTCTTGAGTATTTCACCTTTACATGATGATAGCTTGATAACTAAATTACATGCTGAGGAGGAGAAATGTAGGAACTTGATTGATGAGATAGAATCTCTTTAATTGGAAAAGATAATCATACATGGATGCTACAGGGAAAGGAGGAGAAAATAACTCAGTCTATCCTTGCACTTGCTTGATGACAAGCAATCTTTGAGAGGGGAGGACTATAATATTCCAAAATTTTCATGAAGTTAATTGGAACATTAATTTTGCTCATATCATCTAGGAGGTGAATAAAATGGGTGAGGATACCCATGATTAGGAATAAAATCCCTCATAGTGTGAAAGGGATCTATGGAGTAGCTTTATTTTGCACCTTCCAGTGTGAAAAGGGGCAATTGCATGAGGACAAGGTCAAGTTTGACCAAGTCAACAGCGCTGCTTAAGAGGGTGTGGCTTGCTTGGGAAGACAACGCAATTTGAGAGGGAGAAAGATTCCTTGTGGAAGAAACCCTAATGTGTGGGGTCTAGGGCAAAGAGACATACACTTGCATAAAAGGAGGAAGAGGCAGCCATAGTGAGACATGTTTGAGTATTTTGATTATTGGTCTAGTAGACTATTTGCAATCTCAGGCTATTTAGCTGAGTTGCAGTGTTGTTTAGCACGAGGGATTCCTGTTTAGGATTTCCTCTCCTTCTTGAGAAGCCTATTGAAGGATTTCAATTCATTTATCCACATCTAGGCTCAAGGCCAAAGCTATTCCTTCATTCATTGCGTTATTTCTGCTGAAGTATAATGTAGTGTTGCAGGGTGTTGCAGTGGAGGGTTCCAAAACACCACTCCTTGTCTCATCTTCAAGAGGAGGGAGCTCCTATTCCTCTGAGAGGTTAGTGAGGGAGATTCCAGAGTTGATTTCACATCTTTGGCACCAGGCCAAGCACTTCCTATCTCCTACAGCGCAATCCAGCTCCCTGAATGCATTATTTCAGAGTGTATTTGCAGTGGGGGATTGTACCACTAGTTTGGAGGATGAGATATTTAGGGATTGGATCAGCCTTTCACCTGAAAGATCCATTGGATGAGATTCAGCCATTAGTTGCAGCATCTTTAGCTAACTCCATCCATTTCTAGTTTTGAGTTGCAGCTGCTACCCAGCAACTCCAGCATTTCTGCAGATTTTCGATTTGTACATGTATTGCAGCCAATCCTTCTAAGGATTGTTGTACCATTGTTTTCAGGGGTTGAGAGCTTGCTCCCCCACATTTCTTTAGCTATTATTCACTAGAAAATTTTTCCCAATTTATGACGGCAACTTCGTCGCTATTCTGACACGTAGTCATCGCAAGAGCGACAGTTTGAGGACAGAAACAACGTGCTTCGTCATAACGTCGTAATTCCAAAGCCTTGACAAAGTGTCACAATACCGACACCTTTTCCGTCACTTCCAAACAAGCGTCGCTCTTTCGATGTTTACCAAACCGTTGCTCTTCCGACGTTTGTATAGTGTTGCAATTCCGACGAAATGTGGTTCGACGTTTTGAACGTCGCTCTTCCGATGTTTGTATAGTGTCGCAATTCCGACGAAATGTGGTCCGACGTTTTAAACGTCGCTCTTCCGAAGTCTTTATACTGTCGCTCCTTCGATGTTTCCAAACTGTCGCGATTCCAACGCCCTACAAAAGTGTCACAAGACCGACGCATTGCAAAAGTGTCAAAAGACTGACGCTTTACAGAAACATTGCAATACCGACGCCAGGAAGAACTGTCGCAATTCCGATGAAATGTGGTCCAACGTTTTGAACGTCGCTCTTCCAACGTCTTTATACTGTCGCTCTTCTAACGTTTCTAAACTGTCACAATTCTGACGCCATACAAAAGTGTCGCAAGACCGACGGTTTCTATAAGTGTCCACGATTTCCAAATGCGTCGCAATACCGATGCCAAGAAGAACTGTCACAATATCGACGGACGTCGCAAGACCAACGAAAGTGGAAATCATTCAAAATTTCAGAATACCGACGCTTACGAAGCGTCGGTGTACCGACGGCAGGTTCAATTTTTTTTTTTTTAAATGAAACTTTAAAACAGGACAGTAAATCTCCAATATTTGTTATGAATTGTGGGCGTTCAAATTTTTATGAACATAATTCGACCGTGAAATATTAATACCTCCGTTGAAGCTTAGTTAGGACAACAATAGTCGACGTATATACGCGTGGGGCCTAGCGCTAGCGGCCTTTCCACATCCAACGGTGGATAATACGTCGTTCTGGCCTTGATGATCCAACAATACAACTGGATATCGCGCGAGTTAGTTTCACAATCGTAAACTCGTGATGAGAGTGGGTTTTCAAAACCGCTCAAGGCCACGTGTCGGCCTATGACATTGATCGCGTCCAAATGGGGAATACCGCTTACCGTACAAAGGCGGTGCAATATGCTGGAAACTCGTCTTTACTGTGCGGTCCTTAAGGTTTTTACTACTCTTACTCCAGGTTCCATCCGCTTACCAATGCCTTACTTCCATTGAACTCTGCCTTGTTGTTCATCCTTCGCGCGGCCATACCAAACGAACTCAGGCATGACCATTTCGAGGAGACACGACGCATTACATATGCCACGGTTTATGTCTTATGGTTCTGACAAGGTTAGTATCGACTCTGAAAATCGATACACTGGTCCTTGGTTCATTCAATCGCCTACACATTCACAACACTCATTATGAGGTTTTACCTAGCTCACGGAGGTTTGAGCACAGCATCTCCTTTCTCTACCACAGGCGCATGAGAATGTCATTAACCTAATTCACCCTCTGTTCACACAACTGATTATAGATAAATTCCCCAACTATTTGACACAGTTATCTATGGAATTCACCAATGCTCATAAGTCCTGAGTCATTAGCTCGTGTTCCACCGAGAACTCAACCAGTCTATATGCACATAACCTCATCAGAGGGTTTCTTAATTACCATGGGATTTCAATTATCTTTCACCAGGATGCGTACATATATTCACACACAGAAAACTTACTCAATCAACGCACATATAATACTAACAGATTCCTTATATAAATGAAATTTCTTACAGTCTCCTGGTCCTCGGCCAGATCTTCGATACAATGGCCTCCTCTTCCCTATGCAGCTCTATGCAGTTCTCTTTGCAGGTATTCTGTGCAGGTCTATCGACTCTGTCACGGAGGTTTATTTTTATATCAATTACAATGAATCGATTTGAATTTCTTGATGACTCACAAACTCTTCAAATTCCTAACTCTGATACTAACGCTCTGACAGACAGAGACAGACTCCTAGAATTAGCTTAACTTCTAAAACTGACTATCTCTTTAGGTGCCCATTAATCATTCGAGCAGTTACATTTTCTCTAAAAATTAACTAAATTAGCTCAACTATGGATAATTTCATAGGGAAATAAAACATGAGACCCCCCTTTACATTTATTTATGTACAAAAGTTGTCTTGGGCCTAATTCCCTTGCATCAGATACCATAGTGAGGGGCTAAATTTCCAGAGCTTCCATGCATCTGTAACATCTTCGGAGCATTTTCATGTGGTTTAGCTACCCTTGTCACTAAAATTGATAGTAGATTTAAGATGACAGATGTTTTCAGCACAACAATAGCCATTTCAGGTTTCATTGGAAACATTATTTAGAAAACACAGTTTGTGCAATCAATCTTCATACCGAAGTAACATATATTCAGTATCACAATGACCTAATGTCATCATGTAGTCAACAAGTCAATTGTTGTAGTGTCATACAACCTCAAGCCTCAAACATCTTTACAAGTGAGCATTTCAGGTCTGATTTAGAACAAACTTGTTGGAGATTTTACTGAAATCAAGTTACATTCTAATGCTCATTTAATATAGAGATTAAGATTCTGAATCTATGATGTTACTATTTTTGCCAGTATTTTTATTGTACTTGTGCCATACCCAACTCCACTAATATTAACAGCAATTTTGAATCCTGATCAGTCTCCATCCATGGGATTTTAATGGCCCTTAGATGTGAGATTTACATGCCAAATTGAATCATTTCATAGAGTGACTCCACTGCATATTACTGCCTTTCAGCTATGGTTGAGTATCAATTTTACCAATTTGGCCAACACTTGAATATAATCCTAATTACATCAAATTTCAAAATTTGAGTCTAACCCTAAGTGCATAAAATTCTTCAAAACCCACTTACGCAACACAGTCTAGGAGGGGTTAACATGCCTATGAAGTATTTAAACATTGTTGAGGGCTAAGAATAGTTGGACTTTACCAACTAACCAAACTCACTTTTGACCACTTCTAGTAACTTTAGCCTATAGATGCTCTCATAAAAAGAAAGCAGGTGGTCCAATAAAAGGAAGGGGACTGGTTGCATGTTTCATTCCCTTTTTTTGTCAGCTGAAAGCTTTCCAAGAAGAATAAATCTACTGAAGCATGAAACTGATTTTGTTGCTGCCCCAACTACCACTGATATACATCACAATGTGTCATAGTTTACTATAAGCCTCTATTGAGAGTGGGCAGCACTAAATCCAAGTAATTCCCCTCATCCCTTAAAAGACACTTCTAAATATAACTATAAATTTCAAATAGTTAGTAAAGGAAAAGTACAAAGATATAACAGATCTGTGTTGAGCCAAAAACCTATGCATTCACAACAAAACTGGGATGGATAAAACTTAAAAACAATTATGGACTTTGACAAAAAATCATCTTATGCATACAAAATGAAATAAGCATTGGCATACTACTATGTTTACAAATTTAAGAATAGGCAAAGTGAGTCTCCGGGCAACACAGTTTCATGTGGAGACCCTAGATCCTTGTACCCACAATATCTAGTGACTTATAAAATGATTGACAAAACAATGCCTTTGTTATGCATGTAAGAACACCACCTATATAATGAGGGATATGTAATATTGTCTGAGAAGCAGATTTATACAGAGTGGTCCAAGATTGTGTATTTATGGAAGATACAACTGATTTTGGCATGAAACATGTATCCAAGATTTCAATGTGGCCTTATTTCAGAGCCCATTGATGATTTACTATGAAACCTAAAATTTCAAAACAAACACATTGAAATCACAGGATCTCCATCACGAATATCATAAATATTAACTGTATTTTGGGCACTGGAATTAGATACCATAAGAGGCCCACATGGCCTATACCACCAATGTTGATTCTCTGGCACAACATTTGCAAAGCCAAAATTTCTCCCCGAGACATCCCTCTCTGCCAAAACTGGAGAGATGGTACTGGACGTTGAAGTGAAGGCCTCTGATTCTGTATGGAATGCCATAATTTCTTTATTATAAAATTCCCATGAACAGAAACCTGAGTCCAATGTACAACTTGCAGATGCTGCCACAACATATTTACCAGAGCGACCATCTAAACCAGCTACTCTGATCAACCAGCAATCACCCCGCATGTTTGGGGTAAGCCCATATGGAGCTTTATATTCAGCCTTCTCTTGGAGATTGGAAAAAAAAAATACTGAGTATTACTCATACATCAACTACCCTTTATGTTAAGGGAAAATTTAAAGAGTGCATAAATATTCTTGAAATCCCAATCATAGTTTCTAGAAAATTTCAACAGTTTTTGAAATGAACTACATCCTATTTAAACTACATCAAATATTTAGGAAAATCATTTTTTTAAATAGAAATTGGTGAATTTTATTTCAAATATAGAAATTTAAACCATGAGAATAATCTAAACCCTAGGATTTTCCCTATTTCTAATAGAAAATCCCAAAATGTATAAATTATAACACCCATAAACCCCAAAATTAAGTACAATAATTAAAACCTCCACACCTCTAAATTTGCTATATCGTGAAAAGAGCAGCATCCATCATCATGGGAAAGAAAAACCGATTCTCCTTCTGATACAAACCAACCTCCAGTAGATGTCTTATGGCTGAGTTGATTCAATCGATCACAGGAAACCTCTTTAGTTTCTTCAATATTGCCAAAATGCTCTGGCTTGTTTTCCTGATCATCATCAAAGTCCATATTTTCATCACTTTGAATTAGTTGGGGTTCATTACGATTAGGTCCAGTGCCTATTGCAGAGCTCCAGACATCCAATCCAATATTGGAACTGCCATACCCGTTCCCATTAGAGATTGTAAATCCTGCTTCTGGCTTTAATTCGGTAAGTTCAAGAGCACTAGAACTAGATTCAGTTGATTTAGACTTGGTATAGTTGTCCTCTAATTTTTATTTCGATACAACACTATACTTGTGCTTCAATGCAAACAAAAATTCCGCAGCAATGGGATCTTCATCTATGGGGCTTATGGATCTGCCCTCAAAAACACCCTGAATATCTGATTCATTTTCATTCAATTGATCATGCAAATCCACCCTCGTCTTCAGCACAAAAAGCTAAACTGAAGGCCGATTTTTCAGAAATTTATGGTGGGGGTAAAGCCTGTCTTCCAGATCTTGACTATTTAAGCGTTTAATTGGTTTTTTCAGAGACCTGACCATAGAATAAAATGAATCCTGCAAATCCTGCGGAATAATAAACAATAGTAAGGCCATTATTTATTGGTTTGAAATAATAAACAACATGCCACAAACCCACATAATTAGTAAATTATTTAAAGACAATAATTCCTACATATTAAAATATAAAGTTATAACATACCAGCTCATACTCGAACATAAAATCTGTATCAATATTCTTCTTCTATATCTTCTTGATCTTCATCCAACTGATCGACATCTATATCAACATCTGATTCAGAAACAGTGTTGAAATGATCGACCATGTCATCATCATCATCAATTATGTCATTTTCAATAATATCCTCATCGACAACATCATCAATAATTGTTGCCTCATCTCCTATGCCTGGTTCATCTTCTAAGATATCTTCTTCGTCTGTCAATGCATCTTCCTGCTCATCTACCACTGCATCATCTTCTTCTTGATGAATATCATCTTCTTCCTCTATAGTATACTCTATTGGCCTTCCTCTTGGATCATATCTAATAGCAAATGACCATTCGTTCTCACCTAGAACCTCTAAGTAAAAGACTTGTTCGCATTGGCTTGGACAAACATAGCGACATTTTCTTTCTTCAAACTGAGATGTTTTAACCATTGGATATCCATTTTCATGTTGAATAAGTGTTCTATCATCATCACGTACATTCATTCATAGCCTATACCATTTGACGTCGAACAAAAATATTTTGAAGGAATTAAAGTCACACTCAACTATATCATCTAAGAACCCATAATATCTATTTTTAGATTCTTGAGGATGTCTATCACTCCTGGAGGAAACATTAGTGACCTGGAATACTGCAGTTATCCCACTATCAGAATTTTTCCTGTTATCATCCAACTATTTAATGCGAAATTTACGACCATTGCACCACATAGCCTTGTGGTGTTTCAACTGCAATATGCCAAACATGAAAAAGATGCATTCTCAATTAATAATTAATCATATAATTTACACAACATGAAAATTATCTGAAAAATCAAACTTGTTGTCACATTATAAATATAGTATAAAATAAGTAATGAATAAAATAGGTGAATTAATTGCTTACCTTTCTATCTTTCAAACCATATGCTAAATCAATTTCCCTGTCCGTAACGTTTCCATCTCCACTACGATACGCTTCTGTAATCAATTCAGACAGTAGTTGCCATGATAACCTGCTGTCGTTACGTGGTTTACATGTTTCAATCCATTCACTCATCCACTCAAGATTGTTTGCAATGTATAAAAGTAGTGCCTCATAATCTTGAGCACCTGAATAAAAAAATAATAATTCACCAATATTAATAAATATTACTTATAACCATGGTAAATTATATTAATTAATCAACTATGAAAGAATAAGACCTAAATGAATATAATGATCATATACATGATGTAAAAAAATGAAACATTATATGTATTATACATAATAAATATTTTACCTCTCACTTTCTTCATTCTACCTTTTCCCAACAAGTGCTCCACTTTAGGTCTACGTAACAAGCAATGTGGCAAAGTCCGATCACAGAGTTAACATCATTTCAACCAACTTTGGGATTCTAGGATCTAGCCCTCCTGAATCCGGAGAGGGATCTCTCCGATATGTACAAAGATGGATATTGTCTTTGAAGTTTGGGGTGATGATATTAGGCTAGTTATGAAGGCCAAGGGTTTTGTTTGGTTTTCTCGGATGGTTGAACATAGTTGCTGTCTGAGGCGGAAAGATCTATATGCAAATAGGTTCAAAGGTGAGAAGTTGCAAGAAAAAGAGTAAGCTTTGATCATAAATAAAGATGATGGCAAATTTTCAATCCATTGGGCTATGGAGTCATAAGAGGATTTAATTGAAACATTCAGGTTCAAGAGTGATCTATGGGGCAAGTCATCTATGCCTAAGGATCTCTTTAAAGTTTGATTTATGGAATGGAGTGGTACAATAAGAAAGGGAAATGACAGATGCAGAACAAAGAGCAGCCCAGGATCTGGTAAGTACTTTGAAACTAGCCAGCCTTTGACCAAGCTCTTAAGAAAAACATAGAAGAAAACTAGGATCTGGTAATTACTTTGAAACTATCCAGCCTTTGATACACTTCTAATAGAATACAAATAAAAATGAAGGGAAACTTGAAGGCAACCTTTGGAGTAGAGACTAGTGGGCTGGGCTCACCATGATCCTCTCCTAGCTCTTCTTTACTTAGTTACTTCCAAGACGATCACATAGATAACACAGAATGGCCTAAGATTTGATAAGTACTTCGAAACTAGTCAGCTTTTGACACATCCTAAGGGAAACAATCAAATAGTTGAGCAAACAAGAAAGAGACTCAGGGCTAACCTTTGATTTCCTCAATTCATTCCTTACACAACATATATTGAAAATAACATTTAAAAATAACATTCAGCAGTGACAAAAGGATGAGGGAACGCCAGCATCCGTGTACTTAGACTGAATTAAATCATTTTCAAATAACACAGTTGAAAGAAAACATTTAGATAAATATTTCTCAGCCAGAGAAGGTTACTGATATACAGTAGGTCCTAACCCTGTTTAAACTGTTTTTTATAGTGGAAAATGAAACAAATTGAAAACAGAAACAAAATACAAGTTACAGTGAGAATAACATCACCATCAGCATAGACCAGGATCCCATAAATCAGCTTGTATTGATGCTTCAAACCGGTTACAATCTTCAGATCCAATGTTTTAATCCATCTCTCTTCACAACCTAACCTATCTGCTACAAGCAAAGCTCCAAGAGCCCATGAAACCACTTTTTACAGTCAAGAGTTTTCCGGCTCAATTACATTACAATGCTTCAGCAAATACATTGACAACCAAACAATCCAACCCCTCACTCATCTTCTATTGAAGTATTTATAGAAGGATGAGGAGGTGAGATCTGATGAAAAGATCTCAAATACAATTAATGCAGAATTAATGTTTTCCTAGCCCTTGGAGGCTCGATGAAGAAATTATACAGGTGTTCCACTGCATTAATGTGTTTGTACTTATGAAGTAAGCTCGGAGGGAGCTTTTGTTGACCTTTGAGGCTCTGCGTACTATTAGGGTTACTCTGCAAACATTCTGTCATTAAATCTGGTGCAGAAATAACTTCTTTGGCTGCTTCGAGGCAAGATATCTGATTTGTTCAATAAATTCAGCCTCTGACTGAGCATTTTGAGGCAATAGGTGGCACTGCGGTGGTTGAGGAATCAATTTGCCTCAAAGTATGGCGGTGGAGGCAATATGTCTGATGAACGCTTTTAGGTTTTCCTTTAATTTGTGTTCTGAGTCGGGGATTAGGCTTTTGATAACCGTCTTAGCCGTAATCCCTGCCAATCTGTCTGATAATCTGCTGCTCTGGTTCATTGTTGTCTTCAATATCTGATACTCTTTCTCTGCATTGATTTTTACGGTATTCTTCAAGCTTTACAGGGATGCGCGGCAATCAAGGCTCATGAAACCTTGTTGATAACATTGTTCTTCACCCTACGGTCGATCCTCTGGATGAATCGAAATAACGGGAGTCGTCACCCTTGTCTTTCAGATTTTCTTAAAACACGACGAAAGAACCTTAAAACCTGCAAAATACAAACAAAATGAGAAAATCCTGCGTTATATGGACAAATCTGCATTGGAGGGCGTGCGGGAAAACGGAGCAATCGGAGCCGCTGATCGTATTGCAATCAACGATCAGGAGCGTTCTGAAAAGTCAGCGGAGAAAAAAGGGGAACTGTACAATGGAATCAGGTTGTTGCATGAGAACCGTCGATCTGCAAAGATCGACGGCAGAGATCGGTTTTCGAACACGCCGGGGGAAGTTAACGGGTAGGCAAGTACGTTAAAGACCGGGCAGAAGAGGCGATCGGCAACCGTCAGATGGGAGGGCCCAAATCCGACGGTGGAGGTAAATCCCGCAGCGGGGCTATAGTCCGAAGGATAATGCGCGGGCGATGCGAAAGGACGGTGGTTTTGAAATAGTGGCGGGGGAGACGCGTCAGCCGGTGTATGGAATCGCTAGTCGACGGGAAAAAACCGCCATCCGACGAAAGGTGGTGCGGGATGAAAACCACAGTTTTTTGGAAAAGGGCGTGGGAGAGGGGGGTCCACCAGGTGGGGCTCACTCTGCTCCATCAGATCTGGGGAGCAGATCGACGGCTGGGAAGGAATTGGGGCAATAAAACATGTGGTTTAATATTTTACGCCAAAACCTTATAACAGACGGGTTTTCGAATGTTCAGAGGAAAAAGGACGGAGAGGGGTTACATTTTGGCTTGGCACCTTAGGACTGAGCGGTCGGTCCTGGCGCTTGGGCATGTGGAGGAAGAAAAGGTAGGGGGCTTAGCCTGAGGGGCCTAAGCCTAACGCATAGAAACATGCATTTTCTATGGTTTTCCAAAGAATTTCGGAAGGAAATATAATTCCGATAAGGTTTTAAAAAAAATGGGTTTTTAACCTTGGGAAATGAGATTAATGAAGGGATAAGGAATAACACATGGTTTTTTGGGGTTTTTATGAATAAAAGGAAATTGGGAAATGAAGGCAAGATGGAAGCAAGGGAGGGGAAAGGAAAAGGGGCGCAACAGTACTTGACTAGGATTTTTATGGAATATCAGAGGCTGAGAGAAGGAAAAGTATGAAGAACCAACCAGCAGTTCATGATTTTACCAACAGACTTCAAGCACCAACAAGTTCAGGATTGAATTTATTTCTTGAAGGCTGCAAAGAATATTTAGCCACCAGCTGATATAATGGAAAAATATAGGTGGCTAATAGTGGCTCCACTTGGGGATGGTGCCTTCTTGAAGGCATCAAGAATTCAGACTTGATTTCTCTGGGATGCTGACTGGTGTCTGACCCATTGCTTGCTCCTGCTTTTCTTTGACAAATAATATCAATTATGGAAGAAAAATGAATTTCATCAATACCACTTTCTACCTACCCAATCCTACTGATCTAACATTTTTTCTTCATCAGAGTGCACTTGGATTGGAAAACTCTTTACACAACATTTTATTCTTTTGAAAACAGGAAATCTAATCTATTTCTACTCCTTATTTCTCCCTGAACTCAGATTAAACAGTTGAGCTCAGATATTTCTCTACCTAGTCTACTGTCTGTTGGGATTAAACAGTCCAACAAACTTTCATTCTCTAAATTCTACAACAAAAATTTAAAAATAGTCAAGCCAAGATTAAGCTGTTTGACTTGCTGTGATCTATGGCATAAAAACAAGCTGCACATAGATTATTATTTGCAGAAATTGAACATAAAAAATTGAAGGCTTAAGATCTAAAAGCTTCTTATTATGGCCTTCTCTCTTCTTTTCATGGCTCTGATTTTTCTTTTTTCTGTGAGCTATCTCTTCCTTGATATCTGATTCAGGTTTTGAGCAGATTAGAACCAGATTTTTACATCTTCTTGATTCAGAAAATAAAACAAGTGTGAGTCATTTATCTTTGGGAAACTTTGGTTCAGATTTTGAGTTTGTTTGAACCTTAATTTCTATTCTAATCTATCTACTGATAAGCCAAGATTAAACAGTTTGGAAAATCAAATTTCGCTACCTTATCAGCAGAAAATTGAAAGCTAATTAGCCAAGATTAAACAATTTGACTAGTTAGAAGTGTGTCTTGAGGAGTGGCGTTTGAGCTTGCACACTTTCAGATTTATTTCTCTTTTTGGTATGGGGCTATACCTTTATTGTTTTGTCAATTTGCCCTCTTTTCATTCTTTCTTTGTTTTTGTATTTTTGAATTCTTGATTTTTCTCCAAAGCAGAAAACAACAACTAACTACATGCTCGGAACTGAGATTTATTGACATTCCTATCTAACCTATTCTAAACATGGAGTATTTACATATTCATATGATACAAAAGTGCCAATGCAGCCAGCTGAGTAATGTCAAGAAGAAGTAGTAACTTTGGCTGCTTGTCAGAGGTATCCATAGAACATATTGAAGGTTAACCTTCAATGTCAAGGCTATCACAGAAGGTGACAGCTTTTCATGTCTTTGGCTCTTGCAAAGGGTCAATGCTTGATAATTTGAGCCAGTCGGGATTTCCACACACTCTTCCATAGGATCAACAAAGAAAAGATGAAGATTCTCTTCCTTTTGATCCTCCCCAATTGGTAGATCATCTACTTCTAAGACATCATCTTTGAAGACTATCTCTTCAGTATGTAGCTTGGAAGTATCATCATTATTAACCTGCAAAATAGAAAACAGTGAAATATCTTCTTTCTTTTAATCTATGCTTGCTTCTGATATAAATTCAGGCTCTTTAAATGACAGACTAATATCAGTGAAGGGAGAAGTTTCTTCTTGAGAAGATGATATATCCACAGCAGGATAGTCTTCTATTTATTTTTCTCCTTCATCTTCATCATCCTCTGAACTGGAGGACTCATCATATTTAACAGTGTTGTCCTCTGGTATCCCTGGTATGCTTGTATTTAGTGGATTAATTTGTATGAAGAGCTTATTATATTCTTGAGCAGGGGAGTATTTAAAGGTTTCCTCTTTTTCAAGAGAAAGCTCCTTTTGCTCAAAAATTTCTTTATTTCTCTTCTCTTCACCTTCTGAGTTGAAAGGCTGCTGATTTCCAATTATGTGAAAGCCATTAGTGATGGATTGAAATGGATGTTTTTGGCTTTCAAGCTGGTGATGGTGAAAATGATAACACCAATCAAATGCCGGTTGCCCTGCATGATTAGTTTTTTCTTGGAACTCATCATCATCATCATCAGACTGATCGAAATTCGTAAAATCATCTAAATAAACAATTTTTTCAGTCGAACATATTGGGTCATCAGTTTTCTTTTCTTCTAACTGATCTACAAGATAACTTTCTAAATCTATACAACAAAGTTCTTTATGTGAATGGGCAAGAGTGTTTGTTTCGCAAAAAATTTCAGAGACTGACTGTTTATAAATAGTCTGATCTATCTCTTTTTTTGTCAAAGGGAAGGATGTTTCTATGTTCCTTTGAACAGGAGTACAGCAGTTCTCTGTCTCTTGTGAAGACTGATTTTGAGGCTGGATGTCTTCTTGAGCCTCGGCTATAAGGGATGATGAATCAATATTTGAGTTTTCAGGGATATCTTGAGGAATGTTTTTTACTGCTTGGATCATCTTTTCCTCAATTGATTCATCTATGTTTTTAAAATTTTTCAATAGGATATTAAACTCATGAATGGCTGTTAAAAGATCTTTAGGATGCATCTCTTCCAAAGCTTCCTCATTATCTATAATGTGTTGGGTGATGTTTTGTGATGGATCATAATATATTGCACCCCATGATAATGACGTAGCGTTTTCTTGATAGTTCTCATAGAACACATATTCAAGGTCTCTTAAAGAAAACAAACTACTAGATTTTAAGCATTCATACCAATCTCTAGCTTTTCCTTCTAATGTTAACATGAACATTTTCATTAGGCAGTCTTCATGCCATTCAACTTTCAACCTCCATACATGTATATGAAATCTGATGAGATGTAATAGAGGGTCATCAAACTTTTCACCTTGGAAAACAAGCAGGTTGTCATCCCAATTCATCCGGGGCATCTTATGTGGAAACCCAGGGATATGATCTCTACTCATTGGAGCGTATCTTCATTGTATTCTCGGAATCATGTTCGTAAATCAGAAAAGAGGTCACTGTGTCCGGTCAATCAGTTCAGGGTCTTCTACCAGTAGAGTCATTTGGTCTTCTGGGAGTTTCAGAGTGTGGAGTCGCCAGGTGGAAAATTTTTCGCTCCTAAGGAGGTAAAACGTTTTATGGTTCCACCACCATATGATTCTTGTAGAGCTGTAAGATTCTTAGGAACTGAATTAGCTCTCAAGGGTGATCTGAAAACAGTTGAAGATTTAATCTTAGGAGACTTCCTAAGGATGCTTTCTAGGTTATCAACTATCTCAGGTGGATCAGGGTCAGGATGGGCTCTAGTGTGAATCTTTTTAGGAGCCACTATGCCAAGTTTTAGACCCAGCTAAAATAAGAAAATTTCAACCAGATATGACAATCTTCGAGAGGTCAACTAATCTTTTTTCTCACTTATAATCCTACAGCCTTCCAGCTAGGTTTGACGGATGTTGTAATGATGAGGGTTCTTCCCAGTGAAGTCTTAAGGTCTGCTCAGGATTGTGGAGTTGCCAGGTGGAAAGTCTAGAATGTTTTCAACGGGGTACACTGTCCACCACAGTGTTTGTGAAACCTTCCCTTTCAAGGATATCTCAAAACACAACAAACTCTAACCAGAGATTGACTGGGAGGGCATTTACAAGATATGTCACCTCAAAAAGAGGATGAGATCCGGAGGCTACCTGGCCCTTTCCAGACTCTGTCTAAGAGTATAGGGTAAAACACATCAAAAATGTAAACAAGATGTCAACAATTAGTGCTCTACTACCAATCTGAAATGTTTTTGGTATTTTCTGAATTATTTTTCTGTTGGTTTCTAAGAATGTCTTAACTTTTCTTCAAAACTTAGCTACGGTTGTGAGACAAAGGTAATATGTTCTTATGGCTAAGCCAGCTGATTTTCCAAGGTTAGATAAAAAACTTAAAGAATCCTAGGGTTGACCTAGTTTGTCACTGATTCAAACAAGTCTCATCTTAATTACCATTTCTTGTAGTGCTTGAAAAAATTTTCTTTTTACTCTCAAGGTCTTATGAAGTTTCTGGGTAAGGAGTCCCCAGCGGAGTCGCCAGAAATGTTAGGTTCTGGTGGCTCTAGCTGGTTAATAAGGCAATTCGGGGTTCCTCCCCAGCGGAGTCGCCAGAAATGTTAGGTTTTGGTGGCTCTAGCTGGTTAATAAGGCAATTCGGGGTTCCTTCCCCAGCGGAGTCACCAGAAATGTTAGGTTCTAGTGGCTCTAGCTGGTTAATAAGGCAATTCGGGGTTCCTTCCCCAGCGGAGTCGCCAGAAATGTTAGGTTCGGGTGGCTCTAGCTGGTTAATAAGGCAATTCGGGGTTCCTTCCCCAGTGGAGTCGCCAGAAATGTTAGGTTCTGGTGGCTCTAGCTGGTTAATAAGGCAATTCGGGGTTCCTTCCCCAGTGGAGTCGCCAGAAATTTTAGGTTCTAGTGGCTCTAGCTGGTTAATAAGGAAATTCGGGGTTCCTTCCCCAGTGGAGTCGCCAGAAATGTTAGGTCTCTGTAACAAGCAAGATTGGTAAAGTCCGATCACAGAGTTAACATCATTTCAACCAACTTTTGGATTCTAGGATCTAGCCCTCCTGAATCCGGAGAGGGATCTCTCCAATATGTACAAAGATGGATATTGTCTTTGAATTTTAGGGTGATGATATTAGGCTAGTTATGAAGGCCAAGGGTTTTGTTTGGTTTTCTCGGATGGTTGAACATAGTTGCTGTCTGAGGCGGAAATATCTATATGCAAATAGGTTCAAAGGTGAGAAGTTGCAAGCAAAGAGTAAGCTTTGATCATAAAGAAAGATGATGGCAAATTTTCAATCCATTGGGCTATGGAGTCATAAGAGGATTTAATTGAAACATTCAGGTTCAAGAGTGATCTATGGGGCAAGTCATCTATGCCTAAGGATCTCTTTAAAGTTTGACTTATGGAATGGAGTGGTACAATAAGAAAGGGAAATGACAGATGCAGAACAAAGAGCAGCCCAGGATCTGGTAAGTACTTTGAAACTAGCCAGCCTTTGACCAAGCTCTTAAGAAAAACATAGAAGCAAACTAGGATCTGGTAAGTACTTTGAAACTATCCAGCCTTTGATACACTTCTAATAGAATACAAATAAAAACGAAGGGAAACTTGAAGGCAACCTTTGGAGTAGAGACTAGTGGGCTGGGCTCACCATGATCCTCTCCTAGCTCTTCTTTACTTAGTTACTTCCAAGACGATCACATAGATAACACAGAATGGCCTAAGATCTGATAAGTACTTCGAAACTAGTCAGCTTTTGAAACATCCTAAGGGAAACAATCAAATAGTTGAGCAAACAAGAAAGGGACTCAGGGCTAACCTTTGATTTCCTCAATTCATTCCTTACACAACATATATTGAAAATAACATTTAAAAATAACATTCAGCAGTGAAAAAAGGATGAGGGAACGCCAGCATCCGTGTACTTAGACTGAATTAAATCATTTTCAAATAACACAGTTGAAAGAAAACATTTAGATAAAGATTTCTCAGCCAGAGAAGGTTACTGATATACAGCAGGTCCTAACCCTGTTTAAACTGTTCTTTACAATGGAAAATGAAACAAATTGAAAACAGAAACAAAATACAAGTTACAGTGAGAATAACATCACCATCAGCATAGACCAGGATCCCATAAATCAGCTTGTATTGATGCTTCAAACCGGTTACAATCTTCAGATCCAATGTTTTAATCCATCTCTCTTCACAACCTAACCTATCTGCTAGAAGCAGAGCTCCAAGAGCCCATGAAACCACTATTTACAGTCAAGAGTTTTCCGGCTCAATTACATTACAATGCTTCAGCAAATACATTGAAAACCAAACAATCCAACCCCTCACTCATCTTCTATTGAAGTATTTATAGAAGGATGAGGAGGTGAGATCTGATGAAAAGATCTCAAATACAATTAATGCAGAATTAATGTTTTCCTATCCCTTGGAGGCTCGATGAAGAAATTATACAGGTGTTCCACTGCATTAATGTGTTTGTACTTATGAAGTAAGCTCGGAGGGAGCTTTTGTTGACCTTTGAGGCTCTGCGTACTATTAGGGTTACTCTGCAAACATTCTGTCATTAAATTTGGTGCAGAAATAACTTCTTTGGCTGCTTCGAGGCAAGATATCTGATTTGTTCAATAAATTTAGCCTCTGACTGAGCATTTTGAGGCAATAGGTGGCACTGCGGTGGTTGAGGAATCAATTTGCCTCAAAGTATGGCAGTGGAGGCAATATGTCTGATGAACGCTTTTAGGTTTTCATTTAATCTATGTTCTGAGTCGGGGATTAGGCTTTTGATAACCGTCTTAGCCGTAATCCCCGCCAATCTGTCCGATAATCTGCTGCTCTGGTTCATTGTTGTCTTCAATATATGATACTCTTTCTCTGCGTTGATTTTGACGGTATTCTTCAAGCTTTACAGGGATGCGCGGCAATCAAGGCTCATGAAACCTTGTTGATAACATTGTTCTTCACCCTGCGGTCGATCCTCTGGATGAATCGAAAGAACGGGAGTCGTCACCCTCGTCTTTCAGATTTTCTTAAAACACGACGAAAGAACCTTAAAACCTGCAAAATACAAACAAAATGAGAAAATCCTGCGTTATATGGACAAATCTGCATTGGAGGGCGTGCGGGAAAACGGAGCAATCGGAGCCGCTGATCGTATTGCAATCAACGGTCGGGAGCGTTCTGAAAAGTCAGCGGAGAAAAAATGGGAACTGTACAATGGAATCGGGTTGTTGCATGAGAACCGTCGATCTTCAAAGATCGACGGCGGAGATCGGTTTTCGAATGTGCCGGGGGAAGTTAACGCGTAGGCAAGTCCGTTAAAGACCAGGCAGAAGAGGCGATCGACAACCGTCAGATGGGAGGGCCCAAATCCGACGGTGGAGGTAAATCCCGCTGCGGGGCTATAGTCCGAAGGATAATGCGCAGGCGATGCGAAAGGACGGTGGTTTCGAAATAGTGGCGGGGGACACGCGTCGGCCGGCGTATGGAATCGCTGGCCGACGGGAAAAAACCGCCATCCGACGAAAGGTGGTGCGGGATGAAAACCACGGTTTTTTGGAAAAGGGCGTGGGAGATGGGGGTCCACCAGGTGGGGCTCGCTCCGCTCCGTCGGATCTGGGGAGCAGATCGACGGCTGGGAAGGACTTGGGGCAATAAAACACGTGGTTTAATATTTTACGCCAAAACCTTATAACAGACGAGTTTTCGAATGTTCAGAGGAAAAAGGACGGAGAGGGGTTACATTTTGGCTTGGCGCCTTAGGACTGAGCGGTCGGTCTTGGCGCTCGGGCATGTGGAGGAAGAAAAGGCAGGGGGCTTAGCCTGAGGGGCCTAAACCTAATGCATAGAAACATGCATTTTCTATGGTTTTCCAAAGAATTTCGGAAGGAAATATAATTCCGATAAGGTTTTAAAAAAAATGGGTTTTTAACCTTGGGAAATGAGATTAATGAAGGGATAAGGAATAACACATGGTTTTGTGGGGTTTTTATGAATAAAAGGAAATTGGGAAATGAAGGCAAGATGGAAGCAAGGGAGGGGAAAGGAAAAGGGGCGCAGCAGTACTTGACTAGGATTTTTATGGAATATCAGAGGCTGAGAGAAGGAAAAGTATGAAGAACCAACCAGCAGTTCATGATTTTACCAACAGACTTCAAGCACCAACACGTTCAGGATTGAATTTTTTTCTTGAAGGCTGCAAAGAATATTTAGCCACCAGCTGATATAATGGAAAAATATAGGTGGCTAACACTCCACTTCAAATTTTTTGATGGAGTTCACATCCCAAATGAAATCCACCGCCTTCATGGCTGGCGCAGCTAATATAGGAATATAATGACTAATATACACCATGGATTCATATACCGCATATCTCTCCACCATAGAACCCTCAAGTCGTTCTCTTTGTCTAACCAAAGCCTTGAAGGATTTCAGGTGCCTCTCGACCATCCACATTGACCTTGTGTGTACTGGTCCACACATTTCAATCTCCTCAAATTGGTGTATCAAGTAGTGCTCTTGTGCATTGAAAAATATTGGAGGTAGATACTTTTTCATTTCACACATTAGCCGAGGAATTTCTCTCTTCCAATACTTTATTTCATCTTGATGGATTTCTTTCAATGTTAACCATCTACAAATCATTACGTGAGGTTATTTCAATGAAACATAGTATATATTTCATTACAAGTAAATTAATACATCATTTCATCAAGTACAAAAAGAAATTGTAGCAATTAGATTTTTTGTATAAATCAAAACTACTTACCTCATGTATTTACTAAGACCATATATAACTTGTTTGACATGGTTGTCGAAGTCGTTTGGGAGAGATACAGGTAGAACATACTATAACAATAAAAAATGAATCATTATTGGTTTCCAAATTAAACAGAAAAAGGAGAATTTAAAATATGTATTCAAGCAATAACATACAAAAACGTATACCAAAAAAATTACCTTAACAAAGGTATGCCAATCATGTGTTTTCACCCCACTGAAGTCACCTTTCTTCGTTAAGATATTATTTATGTTTGAAGCAAAACCTGTTGGAAATTTAATTCTTATAATGACCTCTTTTACATCATTGCTTTTTTGTTCTGTTAATAACCATGTAATATTATTATAATTTCAATCTCCATTGTTATTTGATCTGTCAATCACACTTTTCATTGCATGATTCGATTTCTCAATGTCAGCACAAATTTTGTCAATTTTATCTCTATCATGTGCACCATCTATGGTTCGCCATAACATTTTTGTCACATTCTTCCCGACATGCATTGTATCAAACAAATGAGCTATTTTTAGGTCCTCATAGTAGGGCAACCTCGCGAATTGAGAAGGATAACATTTCATTCCAGGTGGAAGTACAATATTAGTACCTTCACCGTGACGTTGACCTTGATATTATTGAATAAAATAAATCAGAACAATATTAATTATAAAATACAATGAAATAAATTCATTAGTTAAAAAAAAAAATTCCAAACATTAAATAAACAAATAATATATATATATATATACACAAATTACGTACCAGCTGCTTGACGATTATTAATTCTATTACATTCCAACATCCACAACTGAGGTGTCATTCTTCGTGGTTTTAATCCAGTTTCTTCTTTATCATTGAAAATATGTTTTTCAATAGTACGATACTTATGGTTCCTAGGGAGGAAGTGCCTAAACTCATCAAACACCATATTTATTAACTCTAAAGAATGACGATACTTCATCTTTGGGCCACAAACTAGACATGCAAATCTACCCTTTGTTTGAAGACTTGCAATAGAAGGATCAATAACAATTAATATACTATGAGATCATTTTTAAAACATGAAATATGGTATATATAATTTAGATAATTATGTATTATATTATAGTGCAACGAAATATTACATACCAAAAACATGTGTTAGTCCTGGGGCATCATGAATTGTACATACGAGCGTTCCACGACATTGAAATCTCTTCTTCTTGATTGGTTTAGTGATGTCATAAATAATGATGCCATGCCATAATTGTATTAGCTCATCGATAAGAGGCTCAATATATACATTCATATATTTGACCTGGTACTTACCTAATTGTTCAAAATTACGGTACATAATAATTACTACCATGATATATGTATATATAAGTAAGTAAATAAATAAAATATGTATTTATGCAAACAACGAGAGAAATGAAAATGTTACATTCAAAAAAATAATGTATCAAATACCTGGAATAATCATAGTCAACATTATGTGCTCCCTCTTTATTGACATCCAAGGAGGAATGTTATTGTTGATAACGAAAATAGGCCACACTAAGTAAGTAGATCTAAGCTCTCCGAATGGATTAACACCATCAGCTGCCAATGAAAGCCTAACATTACGAGGTTCATTTTTAAAATCTACATATTTTTCCTCGATTTCTCTAAATGAAGAACCATCTGCAGGCATTCGAAGAACACCATCTCCACTTCTATTCTTTGAATGTTAATCCATAAACTGTGCTATGCTGTTACACCTGAACATTCGCTGCAAATGTGGAATTATGGGAATATGACGAAGAACCTTTTGAGGCACCTTTTTGGTTAGTTGATCTGTTCGATATCTACTGGTACCACATTTCGGACATTCTGTTTTCAACGCATGTTCTCCATAATATATAATATGATCTTTAGGACATGCATCTATAGTGTTATATTGCATTCCAAAGTGTTTCATAATAGCACGTAGATCTCGATATGTTCGAGGTAAAGTATTTGGCGATGGTAACAAATATTCACCCAACAATCTACAACATAAACAAAAAGTAGTGTCTTGTAAAGATTATTAATCATATATATATATATATATATATATATATATATATATCATAGTTATTAAAAACAGAACCAGTGACCAGACCGGTGGAGCTAATGAACTGGGTTTCGAACCGGTAGCGGTTAGATCTCAATGAACCGGTTAAAAAAAAAAAAAAAAAACTATTTTTAAGATTTGCAACCATGATTCCAAGCCAATAGAGACAAAATATGAAAATTTTGCTCATTTATATACCATGCAAAGGTGAATATATCAAAATGGCACCAAATGCAATACATATCATCGAAAAATACATAAGCAAACTTGTTGAAGTAATGTATCAGGTTTCTCTTATATTATTCACTATGTTTTATTGTTGAGTTAATATTATAATATACAATCTGTCCCTGCTCAGATCTGTTGTCAATTCATTGTATCAGCCTTAAAGACAATTCTGGGTTCAGTATATATATATATATATATATATATATATATCAGACTAGCATTTTGAAGATCTTGTATTCTTCATTATCTATGTTTGCTTGCCAATAAATTTCTAGAAAACATCTACAACACTTAGAGGTATTGAATTGGTTTATGAAACCCACTATTAGTGCTATTTGTAACAAGTTGAGAGAGCATTACAACTTCAGCAGTCTACTCACAATGTGTTTGACGAAATTTATCACTGAAAATATTCATTAAAACCCAGAAAACTCAGTGGCCAGTTTAGTGCATTTCCAAGCGGGAATTTTCTAGTGGTCAATTTATTATTGCCAGTCACATTTTCATTAGGTTGTATGTTGTTGTCCCTTGAGTGGCGTCAGACCATTTGCATCAGTATTGATGCCATGATCAAATTTCTTGTATGCTGTGTGAAAGGTTTTGTATTTATGTTGTTGCTATGTGTGAGCAGAGAGAGAGGGTCTGACAGTTCCTAGTTGAGTGTGAAATAAGGTTACTGTTGATTGTTTTGAGAACAAAAATTGTCATCAAGTACACTTGATGAGTTGCATGCTGCCAGGGATTTTATGCTAGCCAACCTTGTATTTATCAGTCATCATGTGTATTGCTTCTGCTATAAGGTGTTGAGTATGAGTTATTAGACAAGTTTGTTGCTAGTATAATAGAGGAATTTGTAGCTCATGGAGGAGACATTGAGGAATTTGCAACTCATGGAGGAGCACCTAGCTGGCCAGTTAAGTACAGAACCAACCGGTTTATGCATAAACCAGCCAGTTCCATACTTAACTGGCTGGTTAGGTTTGGTTAACCGGCCAAAACAGGTGAGAATAGGCTACTGACCGGGTTTCAAGGCCGATTCCAACCGGCAACCCTCCTGAACAGCCGGTTTGATCGGTTACTGATTCAAACTGGCCGGTTTTGATATACATATATAGATATACATATAAGTTATTATTTTACACATTTATTACAACTAAAAAAAGGGAAAATAATCAACATTTACATATATGTGATCATATATACATATTTCATACCTTAGGAGTTGTTTCATACATATGTTCGATAAATTATTCATAACCTTTAAGTTCACCAGCAACAATGTAGCAGAGAGAAGAGTTGCATTTGAGTGTTAAAAAAGTCGTTCACTTTACCTTTCAATCAGAGGTACATCATAAATACCGTCACTTCTATCTCCTCCATCATCATCTGAATCACCATACAAGTCTTGGAGCATTTTATTTGTCCCATCATTAATGTGAACTGTCTCATTACTATCATCATGATCTACCTCCATGGGATCATTAAAATTACCTTCATCATTCGCTTCATGTTCTTCACCTTGTACAACATCATTTCCAATACTAATATTTGCTACAATATTCTCTTGTACTGGTGCAACATCATCTAATCTACTACTATTTTTTTGTGGAAGCTGGTTGATCATCTGTGAAAAGTTGGGGGGCAACTGTGCCTTTATGAAAATTACAAACATTAATAATTAAACATTAGTGCGCATATAAAAAATATTAAAAATTTAAAATAATATAAAATTTTACGATATAATCAAAATGAAGATAGATAATTAATTACCATGGGACGATAGTCATTCAATCCACCATCAATGTGCCCATATTTCCTACAATGCACTGTTGCTATTGCTATTAAAACTCTAACATTATTTCTCATACAACATTTTTTACAAGGGAAATAAACTCTGCCATCACCCCTTTCACCCTTTTGAATTTTTATTCCAGCTCCAATGTTTTCTTCCATTGATGAAAATTATCCTATAAATAAAACAATAAATCTCTCTCAATGGTGTAGAAAACCCAAGACTTGTTGAACTCAATGGGAGCTCAATATATAAGCAAAAAGAAAATAAAAGTGGGCATTTTACAAATTGTGAGCTTTTTACAAAATGTGGGCTTTTTACAAAATTGTGGGCTTTTTACGAAATGTGGGCTTTTTACAATTTGTGGGCTTTTTACAAAATTGTGGGCTTTTTACAAATTGTGGGCTTTTTACAAAATTGTGAGCTTTTTACAAAATTGTGGGCTTTTTAAAAATTGTGGGCATTTTTTATTCTTAATGCATTCTCTATAGAATACTAAACATATTTGTCCAAAATTTGAGATGCAAACTGTAGTCTCTACTATGTTTGGAAAATTGGAGGTTTATAAAAGATAAACTGTGAACAGAATTGTACCACTATGATAAGAAGTTGTCAGAAGCATTCCTTCTGTTTCACAAATGTGGAACTACCTTAAGAATGCTTATGGTTGATATAAATATTAGAGCAAGGTAGTTAAATGTAGTATTTATGCTAAAATAATGAATAACAGCTTGATAGTGCTCTCCAAATATTGTACGAATGGACCAAATTAAATTTGTACCATTACTAAAGATAAATGGCCAAAAATAGTCAATTTTGAAATTGTGAAGTTATGTCTTTCTCGGTAGCAAACTGGGGATATGATGGAAAATATGAGAGAAATAAGTTCCAAGGACTAAAAAACCAAGGCCAACATAGTTCTACCTTGAATCAGAGACAAAACAAAGCTTCCCAAAAAAGTGTTTGAGAGCACCCATTGAAGCTCCTATATTTAGCAGAGTCAACATTTTCCTATTGAACAAGTTTGTATAGTCAAAGCCACAACAAGAGAAGATAGCCACAATCCTAAATGAGAACCAGAGATAAAGCGAAGACAGATCCACGTTTAGCAGAACAAGAGAGCCATAGCAAAGGATTTGACCACAGAACCACATCATGAGAGATAACAAGATTCTTGCTTCCACTGTGGAAATGTAGAAACTCTACAAGGGCTTTGCTTCCAGCAGATTTCATTGTGACAATAATTGCTATGGTGTTGTAAGCGCTCATTAGTAGAATCTTAAAGCCATTATGGAATTATTTTAACCTGGAGAGGGTTTTCTGTGGTTATAAATCCTCATGTTAAAATTCCATTGTGGATTGGTTTTGTTTGATATTATGTTTTTACTATCCGCATTTGAATTTTCACATAGAAAATTATCAATCTAAAGTGGAGAAATTTTGCGATGTTTCTTTTGCTTCCTATTGTGAAGTATTTCGCTCAGAACTCTACTCGTTGTAACAGAGGTCTTGGGCATAGAATAGGGGACTTGGGTTTTTTGGAATCAAACTTCAGGTTAAGATGCTCATCTGAAGAATGGCACAGTGAGCCTTAGCATGGAGTTGGGAGTACCAATTTGAAGTGTAGGTAGGGCATTGTACAATAGACCAGTTAGATTTCTGGACCCTAATACAAAAGTTTCTTCTTCTTTCAAAACGTGTTTCTCCTTTTATGTAACCAATGTGGATCCTATTCTTTTTTCAATTGGGGAGGGATGAGCATTTTTTATTGCTCCAGATGATCACACTCTGGGTAGCCCTGGAGGCTATTTGGGGGTGATGAGTCCAATAGGTCTCAATGAACTGTTGCCCTCGATGGGGAATACTATTGCAGTGGAATTTGATACTATTTTGGATGTTTAATTCCACGATCTTAATGGAAACCAGTACCTTTAGCTCCAGTACCTGTTCACAAAAGAGGGTGCCATATTCATTCATGTGTGCAGAGAGAGTGAATTGTAGGCATTGCAACAAGAGGTGTTGTTGTTGTTGCATTGGCCACTAGATTGTTTGTCTGGTTCTGTTACAAGCACAGAGTATTGAAAAGGATAGACAAATTTAGTTCAAATATTGTGAAATTGCCTCAGAAATTCACCTACAAAGAGCTCAACAATGCTACGAAAGACATTTTTTGAATGTGATTGATAATCGATAATTGCAAGAAAGGGTAATCCCCTTGTGAAACCCAAATTTCTGAGCATTTTCTAAAACCTGATGACGGAGTCATTGTAATGAACAAGCACCTAGGTCCATATTACGTCCAAATCTACCAAGCACCAAGATCTATAAAAAAAATCCACTGTATCTGCGAACTAAGAAGAAGAGGCAGAAATTGCATTCTGCTTACCTGTTCGAATAGTGGTTAGGTTTTACCACGGCAAAAATTTGACAGAGCCCATGTAGCATTTCTTATCATTGAAATTCTGGCAGTATCATTCTGGGCAAGCACCTACCTCAGAGCTCCATGACTGAGGGCAAGATCCATAAATGTTGCAGAGTCTCCAGCAATATTTCCCAAAGCCCAAACAGCCTTACACAAACACCAGGTGAACTCAAAGTTGGGTAGTAGTTTTTAAAATCAAATTCCAAAATTACAGACGTATAAAGATAGTTGGGAATAATAATTTTATGCCTCTAAAATGAACGTGCTACCTATTCTCGAACATTATCATTCCCAGAGGTAAGAAGTTACACAAATATAGGCAGTGCCTCGTAATCAATCACAACCTTTGTATTCTCAGAGGCTCCAAAAAAACCCAAATAGGGTCAACCCTACTATAGGAGGAAGGGCCTGCAGTAAGAACTTACTATCTTGCAAGAACTAAGGGCGAATGCTATTCTACAAGAGTTGAGGGCGAATGCTGTTCTGCAAGAGCTGAGGGTGAATGCTAAGGGCGAATTCTGTTCTGCAAGAGCTGAGGGCGAATGCACGCGTGATATCAGACGTTAATCTAGTTTTTAAAAAAAATCATTTTTATGTAGCACGCATTTGATTTTTAGCATTTCAAATCATTTTTATTTACATTTGATTTTTGCATTTCTAATACAAGTGACAAACAAATTTCTACAAGAGGTTGAAATTTTTACTAGAATAGCCATGAAAGACTAATTAAAATGGCTTAAAATGCAAGTGTAACTTCAAAATAAATGTAATTGAAGGTTCTCTCCACTAAATTTTTGCAAAAGTGCTTACATTATTTAAGTTATCTAGGATATCTTTTTGTATTACACAATCAAAATTAAATAATGAAATAGTTGGGTAGTCTTATTGTTTCAAATTAGGACACAATTTTCAAATGGTGATGAAGTTTCATGTGATGATTAATTGACAATATTCTCCTTTCCTATCCTTGAAAAACTATACAAGGTTCCCTGCTGCCACATGAAACCCTAACTCATGTAGCAGCATAGGACCAGTCCTCCATTTTGCCTGTCATAAGGCATTTTGCACATATTTGACGACTAGAATTTGCGGATTCCCGTTTTCCATGAGGTTCTAGGAAGGAGAGAAGACTTAATTTTTACGTTTGAAATTTTTTCAAAAACGTTCTTATGCCATTTAATTTCCACTTACCAATAATTTTGCAACACTAGTCCTCTTCGCAATTATAAGGCTGTACTCAAAAAGTAAGGAAAGTTACTTTTTTGGATCACTCAATGATCCAGGTGGATATTGGTGGCCACCCGCCTATTCCACTTGGGGCCCCACCATTGTCTCTTTCAATTTTTCAGTTTTGTCACAACTTACTATTTTTAGCATTTTTTCGGGTCCTGAACTTTCGGAGCTATTTTAAGGCCCTAAATGACATTTTTTGGGCATCATGCCTCGAGCGACTATCATTCTGTATCATTCCATTCTGGAATGATATTTGTGGCGAAAGTTGTAGTCCTCGGATAGATCTTTCTAATGATGTATCATGTGCGTCAAATGGAGATAGTATGCCAAAGTTACGTCCCTGGGAAGTTGAAACACCAATTTACCCAAACGGGGCCCATAGTTTTGGCGCTTCATCTCCTAGGGTTAGGTTTTTGGATGTTGAGGGTTCTCCATTATTTCTCAATAATAAATAGGCCCTCGAGCCTCATTGTAACTCAGTTCAGAGGCTTGTAGCCGCCACATCTCTCCTCAGAGATAGCTACCAGTGCCCTAGCTAGTTTTATTTCCATTCTGTCTGTAAGAAAATTTCAGTTCTTTGATATTAATAAAATGAAGTGTTATTTCCACTGCATATTTGTATTTATGGTTATTTGTTTATTCTGTTACATTCCTGCATAAATCCGGATCAGTGGTATCAGAGCGGTCTACTTTTTCTTGATCCTTATTTGCATGTCCCCAACGAGGTCGGGGTATAAGGAGTTAGGGCTCGATTTGGTGGAACCTTTGCAAGATCAGCCTCACAAACCCCAATGGACGCCCATGGGGGACGAAAAGAAAGATGAGGGAGCAGGTGATCCTATCAAAATATTTCTCGAGGAGGCCCTCGAAAAAAAAAGGAACGCGATGATGGATAACTTTGACCAGATCCTTCAACGACTGCCCATCGGTGGCACATCTGCATCCAACAGCCACTCTAGAGGTGCGGCTCCTTTTAAGGTACAAGTAAATTTTGACATTCCCATATTTGAGGGTCAAATAGATGTAGATGTCATAGATAGATGGTTGAATCTATTAGAAGGATATTTCTTGGTTCATGACTTTTCCAATAGGGAGAAGATTATTTTTGCACTCCTCAAAGCTGCCCCCCATGTCAAGGACTGGTGGGAAACCCACTGTGAGAAAAAGGACGAGACAGAACCCTCTCTGTTCTTGGCCGTACACACTTGGAATTATTTCTGAGACGTCGTCAAGGAACAATACTATCCCATGGGGAGCTATGAGGGCAAGTACATACAATGGACCACGTTGCAGAAACAAAGGGATCAAGATTTGCATGAGTTGACGAATCTGTTCCATACCCTGCGCACCAAGTTGGTTATCAAAGATTCAGAGAAACATCTGGTGCTAAAGTATTACAATTTTCTGCATAGATACATTCAGGATGAAATGGAGCTCCTTAACATCTCCTTGCTTGGTACGGCATACCGGTATGTTGCCAAGATTGAGCAAAAATTCAAACAGAAGAAGCAAGACTTTGGATCTGCGAATCAAAAGCAAGGGAAAGGTGCTCCCAAACCACAGAACAAAGGACAGAGCCAAGGCATGGTGACTCAAGACAACCTGTCGAAGCCAAAAGCAAAGAACAACACCGCAAAGCCAAAGAAGTACACGGGAAAGTGGTGTGAGTTCCATAAGAGCTCCACTCACAATAGAAGTGAGTGTCGGGCCAAGCAGTCGCTGGTGGCCGAGATGTGAGCTTCTGAGTCAGATGCATGCTCCGACTCTGAATCAGAACCTGACAAGGGGAATGAAAACAGGAAAAAGATTATTGATTCGGAGCCCAATGTCACTGTTTCCACTACAAAGATCCAGAAGGAGGAACTAGAAGATCCGAAGGAGGAGGAACGTCTCTTCAATCCACTCCCAGATGTGGGTAAAGGGCTCCCCGGTACAGTTCATTGTCGACAATGGGAGCCAAAATAACCTCATTTCGGCAGATGCCATGAAGCAATTGGGCTTGTTGACCACAGCTCACCCACATCCATACACCATCGGGTGGCTTCACCAAGGACGAGATCTCTGCGTTAGCCAGCAGTGCCACCTTCCCTATAGCATCAAGCCCTTCACGAATGAGGTATTATGTGACGTTGCTCCTATTGATGTTTCTGATGTATTATTAGGACAACCATACTTGTGGAAGCATCATGTGGTGTATGAGTCTTAGCCTCGTGCTGTTATTGTTACTTTGGGAAATAAGTTGTACAGGATACCAGAGGTACCACCTCCTGCCACTATCTCTTGGTTACTGCAAAACAATGCAGTAAGCTCATTTCCAAAACTAGGAAATTTGTTTTCTTGATGATCCGCCCCCAGGGAAAGAAGAATACTGTGGCCACGACCTCCAGACAAGGCTCCTCTGCACGACAACAAAAAATGGATAAGGTTGTGGAGGAGTACGGGGACATTTTCATCTCACCCACAGGGGTTCCTCTACACTGTCAGGTCAAGCACCCGATTGATCTGACCCCAGGAGCGCCGCTACCCAATGGACCGATCTATCGGTGCTCTGCTCTGGAGAATGATGAAATCAAGAGGAAGATTCAAGAGCTGCTACAGAAGGGTCACATCCGACCAAGTTCATCGCCCTGTGGGAGCCCGATAATTTATTATTGTGAAATCATAGTTCTAAATGATCTCTTATTCTGTGAGCAATGTAATCTATTAATTGTAAGCAGATTCATTAAAAAAATTCAAAATTATTTTAGCATGAATGATGACAATTTATATATTAATTTTTTTTTAAGAGTATTTGTATTATGTAGGAGCACTGGAAAGAAAAATCAGGACTTCATTTTCTGTTTTCCTTATTTTATTGGGCTAAACTGGAGAAAATTGAATATGAATACTGAGTTAATTGTAAGATCAATGGGCCAAGGCCATACATCAACATTGACCACAGTGGGGAAGTATAAAAGCATGGATATTCATGCAAGTATAGGTATTAATGTAAGATCAAAGTTAACTCTTAGCTTCACTAAAGAAATAGAAGGAAAAGATTTAGCATCAACTGAAACTCATGTGAAAAAGTAGATGAAAAATGTACAATCATCCAATGGAGAGGTAATCTATAATTATCCAGTAAGACTCTTGGCTATGCCTTGAGACTAAACTAATTCTCAATATTTTTGAATAATCATCCATTGGAATTTAGTAGGAAAACCATAGTAAATCATTGTCGAATGGCCATGCAAAAATATATAAAAAATAATATTTGTTGGTTGTTTTTCAATAGGTGGACCATGATGGGACCACTGAGAAGGTGGGGGTGTTTTTTTAATCATGGAAGTGAGGTTTAGTAGATTTATAGTCAAGTTACCTTTCCCTATAAATTTTCTCGATCAAGTTATTCATTCATTGAACTTTGATTCATTCCTATTGTTTTGATACACAATTCAATCCAGTTGAGTCTTGAGTCTTCATTGAGAATGGTATTCATAGGTTGTCAAGAAAGAGGTTATCATGCACATGCACTCTTATTTTCTTGGTATCTTTGTAACTATGTTCAGCCTGAGTTCTATATTTTTAAATTATCATAATAGTTCGTGATTATTAGGCTTTTATTTTGTCTTTTAAGAATTTTAATTTAATTATTATTAATCATTAAATGAAAATATATATATACATATATATATATATTTATTATAGTTATTAAACTTGCAATAGAATTATTAAACTTTCAATGGTACATCAATTTTCATACATGAGAAAATAGATATTGACAAATGGTACATCATGGCCTGATTAATTTCGCTCAGCAATTTCAAATGGTATAACATTTAGTCAATAATAATCATTAATTTTTGCACACAGAGACTAATTTCTCTAGAAGCCTGAGATTTCTTTGGCTTGTTATTATTATAACTACATAGACATAATTAATAGAGAGATTGAGGACAGAAAAAAATCTAGCGCTTAGTCTCCAATACCAAACATGATTTTGTGAGAAATAATACATAGATTGATTTCTATGAGTGCCTTAGCATTCTTTGGCTCATTTTTTTATTCACAACAACAATAAAAAATGCATTGAGGATTTGTTCTTAGTCCGATTATGCAATTTGTATAAGACAGATTATGCAATATTAATAATAAACATAAATTTATTGCAATTTAGGGAAAGCTCGTTCATGTTTTTTTCTTTATATTGGAAGGTTACTTGATTTTTTGAAGTAATTTTTAGTATATCATAGCATATATTGAGGAAATATTATTTTGAAAAGAATCCGTTATTTCTCTTGAAGCTTTAGGTATTAAAAGTCCATGACATAGATATATCACACTCCAAAATCCAAAGAAAATGGAAGAGCGTTCAATTTTTTTAATCAAACATTTATTGGTGAAGGGTTAATTTATTACAAGAACATCATTAATGAAGTGAAAAATTTTAAATGTAAGATTTATTGAATAGAAAAATAATGACCAAAACGTCAAAAAAAATTGTGTGACGGGTAAAGAGAAATCCAAATTCCAACCTTGCCTGCCACTTGTTGGTGAGTGGAGGTTATTCACTTTTCATTTACAGCTTACCAGGTTACTCATGTTACCAATATTTTCACATGGCTCAATTTTAGGTGACTACTTATTGTACTTATTCTTTATAAATAACAATTGGTAGATAATTGTATATATTATTTGAAATCTATAACAAATCCAGGCAAAAAAATTACAACAAGTAGAAAATTATGCAAAAAATTCACCAGGGAACTACTAATGTGTGGATACCCTATCATTTCTTAGATCCTCATAACTTACCAACACCTAATATATTGGTATACACATAATATGGCATTTACCCGAAGTATTTCATATGTATCTAGAAGTAAATAAGTTGTATGACAATTGTTATGGCAGATATAAGATGTGTATTATAGTTTATATTTCAATTTTTCTTAAGTAGCATGCATGTGCGGTCCATATAGTGATTACTATTACCAAATATATTTCAGTTAAGATGTGAAGATGATCTATCATTAGGTCCTAATTACTTAAAGCATAATTAATTAGCTTTCCAAATGAATAAAATATGTTAACAAATTAGTAAAAACTAGGAAAACAAATCATGCTTTAAAAAAATATGGCACAATGAGTCACACTCTGAGATTTATTTAATTACTCATCAAGTGTCGCTAGAACATATATATGATCACCATTACCATAGAAATGGGACATGTGACCATAATTTTGGTTTCACCAATGACATTCCACATCATGAGCAATGTTTAGGGTTGATTGTGTTGATTTTTAAAAAAAAAATCATTTATACATTTTATGGAAATTATAGACACAATTTATAATCACATTACAAGATCATGATGTATGGATATTTCTTATCATTTCTTAGATACTCAAAACTTACCAACACCTAATAGATTGATATACACATCATATAGAATTTACCCTAGAATGCCACATGTATCCTAAAACAAATTAGTTGTATGGCAATTGTTATGGTGCATATATGATGTGTATTACAGTTTATCTTATAATTTTGTTGAAGTAGCATACAACAATTTACATAGTGATATGAGAACCACTCTCTAGAGTATACATCGATTTTGTACACATGGATTTTCAGTTGCTTTTTAATATATATCATTGTTGATGCTCACATGATTATATAATGAACCATTAAGTTGAACTATGAAATTATTCCTCACAACACACACACACATATTGATGAATTAATAATTTTTCTCATATAATTTTTTTAATCTATTTTGAAAATAAAATAAAATTATATATAATTATTTCTAAGAAGAACAAGAGAGAGTTCCTTACCATATCTTCGTAAAACATATAATAGCGACGTTTGGAGGCAATTGCGACATTTGGAGGCAGCCGTCTAGCGACGCTTTGGGGCATAGTGTCGCAATTGCAATGTCTTCCTCCAAACGTCTCAATTGTGACACTTTGTCTAAGTGTCGGTATTGCGACACTTTTATCTAAATTTCGGTATAGCGACGGTTTCCCAAGATCAATGGCCCAAAGTGAACCCGATAACTTACCTTTTCCCCGCACCTTTCCTTTTGATCATGTCCGTTCGCTCGTTGAATCCAGATCCGACGGCGCTAATACATTTTCACGCTCATAAAGTAATCGTTTGATGTTTTGGCAAAGCCGCGCGAAATGGGTGGTTTTTCCAAACCACCCGCGCTTACGTGTCACCACCATGTTGTATCGCGTTCGAAAAGCTAGTTTTCGCTTACCACCATTTACCCTCGCGAATACCACTGGCGGTATTCCCTAAACCTCACCCATTTAACCCGAGTTTAATGTCATTTAACTATGGTTATACCATCGTTTAATACATTAAAATTATATTTTTCATTCAAATTTTCACCTTTTCGCTTTAAACCTGTAAAAACATTGCAGAACCGTTTTTCCTCAAAATCATGCCGTTTGAACCCTGAGAAACTTTGCAGAGCCATTTTCAACCTACCAGTACCATTTTTCGATGCCCATTGCCCTAAATTTCCATTACAAAGTACTACATTGTCCTCTGCGAAGCCATTTTCAAAAAATTGAAGACTGAGCACCTCTGCAATGTCTTCAACTGAATTCCACTGGTTCTCCAGGTACTTTTCTTTGAACTTGCCCTCTGATATTTCAAAATTCCTATCGATTTCAAATAATTACCAAATTTACTGCAAAAAAGTGTCCATTTTTCAGGGGAAACTCTGTCAAAATTTCCCTGGAATCCCTAATTTCCCTTTCTCGCAGTTTTTTCCATACACTGGTCTATTTTGCTGTTGAAATCGATTTTAAATACATATTATGAGCTTTAAATTCCTTGCATTTCCTAAAAACCCTGCTCAGAAACCCCATTTTCAGTAGAAATTTTCCAAGAAACCCCTGTTTCTCATAAAGGAATTTAGAAAACCATTTAAGCTTTCTTCGTTCATATTAAAAATGACCAAGAAATAGGTAACCCCCAAGAATGGAGGCCCAAAATCTCAAAAGAAGTCTTCTGCAAAGATTCCTCAGCCTCTGTCCTTCAAAATCGACAAACCAACTCCTGCACTCACAGCTGATTCTACAGAAGTGGTCAGACCAGTCCAGCCTCCAGTACTCATTTCTCCAAAGAACAACCCTTTAGTTGATCTGGACTATAGAACACTAGACCCTAATGTATAATTTAAACTGCTTGATGTCTATAATTGGTGCTATGGCAAATCAGTGGAAAAGGGTGACAAAGATATTCCAATTTGGGAATCCAATCTGCTTGGATATATTGTCCCTCTCACTCATTCTGTTCCTGACTTTATCAGATTATGCCAAGCCTATTATATGCCTGAACAAAGATGTATTGTAAACAAAGAAAAAGACATCCTATTTTACATCACTGGAGAGTTGATAAATTCCATGCTGCAAATGAATCATGACCCCAATTCTGCTTCCCTATCAATAGAAGATTTAACCCAACTATATCTTGACTTGGATTTCAATACTAGATTCAAAATATACAAGAATTTTTGTCCAAATCAAGTTGATATTCATGAGTTAAATCCTCCTTTTGACACCGTTGATTTCCCAAATGAAACTAGACAGATTGTCTCAATGCTCTCCTTCATACTAGGATACACCAGTGATGAATTCACTAATGTGGCTACCCTAGGTTTTCTGTCAACTCTAAGCCCTGGTCAATCACCATCCATTCAGTTCAATTTTGCTAGATTTATTGCTGAAAGTATGCATTATCAGTTATCCAGATTATCAGAAGAAGGAGTTTTCAGATAATCCTCTTATCTAATCCACCTCTTCCTATATTATCAAACAGATAAATTTCCAATTGAATGTCATAAAGTGGATGCAGAAGGAAAAGTTCTATCAGTAGTATTTTGGTCATCTATTCTAAGGAAATGGAACATAGAGTATAGTTTTACAGATTTCAATTACTCATTTATAGCCCCTGCTATGTATCTCCTGGAAAAAGAGGAGATCCCTAGGATCAATGATGAGACAAGAAGAGTTCTGCAGTTATCAGAGAGCTACAAAATTGCAGATTGGTATTTATATAAAAATCATACAAAAATCAGAGTGTATGGCTCATCCCTGGCCCCATATAAGTTACCCAGATTTCTTACTACAAGAATATTTGCTTTAGAATATCTGAGACAACTATTGAATTTAGATGAAATCAACTTCATAGCTTCCAAGAAAAAGACCCAATTTAAGCTAAAAAATCAAATTGGGCCATTCATTGTGAATAACAGAGAAGCTGCCAATGAGATAAATGTCAAACTTAAAGAGTATAAGTTCCCATGTAGTTTTACATGGAAGTATGACCCAAAAGGTATTTTGAGTGCAATAAGGGTAAAATGTAAGTTGCCTGTTTACTTGCATGATCCTAAGCCCCATATTCAAAGATATGTAAATAAAATTGAATGGGAGCCAAACACCCTATCTGATGATGATTCACAGGCAGTACAGGTAATACAGGTAGACAGTGGCAAAGGCAAATAGATTGAATAGACACAGGTGGTTTCTACAAGAAAAGATACTGATAATGTACATAAAAGAGACAGAGAAGGAGATAGTTTCATAGATGAGACTATTGAGGACATAAAATTGAGAACTCCTTATAGTAAAAGAAGCAAGTCAACAGAAGAAGAAAAGGATAAGGCTATAAATATTGATATAGATGATGAAGCAACAAGAATAGTCACTCAAACATTAAAAGAGCTTCAAAATGTAAAAATTGGAACACAACAAAAAGATACAGTCATGAAGGAAAACCAGGCTATTGTCGATTTGCCTCCTTCTTCTCAGGAAACTGACAATACAGAGTCAGAGATTCAGATCAGATTCAGATAGATTAAAGAGAAGAATGAAGAGCTCAAGAATCAAGCTCATTCTAGATTTCTTAAGGAAAAGCCTGGAAACAAAGACAAGCTTCTTTCAGCATTTGATTATTCATCCAATAAATTGGTAATGTCATTCTTGAAGCCTACAGTGGCTGAGCCAAAATTAGTGGCAGATTATTCCAAAATAGATTTTGAAGTGGATGCAGATGCCATTCATGAATTAGATCAAATTGAAGTTCATAGGAGCAATACTAAAATGCTATATTCCAAAATTGTCAGTAGAACTATGAAATCAATTAGGCTTTAGAAAACAGTGCTCAACCTCCAAAATCAAATGAAGTTGGACAAAGCCTCACTGTATGCTAATAATCTAAGAATAAAAGCACTAGAAGATATAGTGATTGAAGCAGGGGGTGACCCAACCAACATTGAAGGGGAAAAAGTCTTAATTAAACAAAAAAATGAGGATATAACTGCTCTTAGAAAATAGTTGAAGTTGCCTCAGAGTGAAAACTCTCAAGCAAAAGAAATTCTACAGCAAAAAACAGAGAATGATGATTTAAAGCAGCTTTTACATCAAATGACAGATCATATAAAAACAATGGAAAGTCAAATAGAAGCTCTAATGAAAGAGAATGAAGAACTAAGAAAAGCACAACCAATGGTCATTCCTACAGTGATCCCCACTGTAAACACTGCTATACCATCTACTTTGGCAGAACACTTAGCACCGAAAGGAGTACTGGAAATTGCAGTGCCAATTAATTCTCTAATCTCTGCCTCTTCTTCTTCATCCTCATAGAGGAGCACACTACAAGACCAAGATAAAGAGATTCTTAGTTTGAAAGGCATTATTAAAAATTTAGAAAATTCCAAAAATGATGCCTTGATTACTTCTAAAGGACATGAGCAAAGGGTCGATCGACTACAAGAATAGGTAAATATTCTGCAAGAACAAGTAAATCTTACAGATCAAGTTGCCTATATAAAAAATCATTTATGGACCAAAATTATTGAAGCCATTCATTCTCAATGGCCTTCAATTCGGATAATTTATGAACAGAGGGAGTTACTTCAAGTTGCTAGTGCAGAGATTGACAAGACTAAGAGGTAAATTGACAATAAACCAGCCCATGCAATCCAACTCATAGCTTTTTTAAATAGTAAAACCAGGGAAGAGTTGGAAGAATTGAAAATTGTTGATAGAACAGAAACCATTCTTCAAATCAAAAAGGTCCTGAACAAAAGAAACATAATGAGTAATCTAGATGACCGGTGTAAAGACATGAATGTATCCATCTCAATATTTTTAGCCAAATACAAAACATTTTCAGAAGCAAGTTTGCCTGATATTCATGCATTGAATGACAAGTTAATGCCTCAGAAATATTATGATCTAAAAATCAGAAATCATGCAAAAGAGCAAGCCAGACAACCACTGCCTCAAGGATCACCAACAGGAAAAATACTTCTTCAGTATTTTGAAAATCTGTTCTTTTTAGATAAAGAGATTAGGCATATGTTCACTATCAAGCCTAAGTTTGCCAAGTATACAGAGGCAGATGAAAGTTACAGAAAATTGAAGACTATGAAGATCCACTCTGCAGAAAAGTGGCAAGAATTCACAGATCTGCTATGAATTTAATGGATAAAAAATAGGAAATTCACTTGGAAATTCATTTTTTACTGTTACCTCAAATGTTAAAAATACAGGGTTAAAGTGCACAACAAAAATAAGTTCAAATTAGAATAATCAGTTCTATTTTTGCTTGTAAAAAGGTAACAACTTGCAAACTATTTTGTAGTTGTCCCTCTTTTTAAGTTTTCTTTCCTATTTTTTATTAAAACATTATCTGAATTCTTGAGATATTTTGTAAACAGTTTTTTGTATAAATACTTCACAATTCGAAGTATTCAGTGTGAATAAAATTTCTCAAGACAACTATAGTCTTATTTGTTGGTTATATTGAAGTTGGTGAGTCAATTATTGAAAGCAGCAGACTGGAAAGAGATCAGAGACATAATAACTAAGGATTCTTGTGGTGAAAAGATAAGTCTCATTTCTTTCCTTGTTTTCAGTGTATTTCTTTAAAGTTTACATTCATTCATATTATGTTTTTCTAGTCTATAATGATCAACTAAGGAAAAATTAAACAGGATTAGTGATAATAAGCTCCCTGTTTCGAAACTTGTTGGCATTTTAATGTTTTCTACTTTGTTCTTGCTCTCTACTTGGCCATTCGCCTGTGGGTGATATGGAGTTGTAATCTTGTGCTGAATGTGGTAGTTTTGCAATGTTTCAGCTAATCTATTACCTACAAATTGTGGTCCTCCATCTGTGATTATGTCCCTTGGGAGACCATAGCGCACAAATATTTGGAAAATAAACTGTACTACAGAGTCCTCTGTAGCTTTTGAAAGTGCCTCTGCTTCGACCTACTTAGTGACATATTCGGTTGCAACTAGGATGTATATTTTTTGGTTTGAGGGAGGATTAATAGGGCCAACAAAATCAAGTGCCCAACGTTCAAATGGTTCAATCACTAGTTGAGGGTTCAAAGGCATTTCATCAAACTGCCCAGGGCATCCTGCCCTTTGGAAGATATCACAGGCCTGCACGAATTTTTTGGCATCCTTAAATATGGTAGGCCAGTAATATCCTATTCGTAAAACCTTATGGGAAGTTCTACGGTTCCCAGTTAGATCCCCTTCTTCAATCTTCTTATCTGTAGCTTAAGGATTCTTAAGTGCCCTTTTGCTCAAATTCTATCCACTCCATCAAATCAAGCCTATACATAGCCTTAGAAGGTCACCTATATTTCCCTTAGCACATTTACATCTCTGAGCCTTATTTCTTACTTCTGCTTGCCTAGAGAGTTGAATCCATTGCCCAATATTCTGGTAGATCCTTTTGGTTTACCTTGAAATCTCTTTATTCCCACCAATATTTTAAAATCAAACCCAAATACACAATCATAGCTAGCCTAATATATGTTACTAAAACAAAGCTAAATCATACGAAGAGATCCCTCTCTTGAGTTCAAGAAGGCTAGATCTTGAATTCCCAAAGCAGTTCTTGGTTACCCCTGGTGTTCTTAACTACAAAAATCCCTATCCGACAACTTGAGAATTACTAGGGTGATAACATGCCTTGGGGGTATTATGATCCTTGGAGGAAACTCCCACATCTAGAAGAGTTGACAAAGAAAATTGGATTGAGTACAAAGGTGTGGCAGGTGGGTTTTACCCTGCACCAATTGTTATGGTGCATATTAAAGTATTCGGGGCCCACATTACTAAAGCCCAAAGTGAAATATTGGCGCATATGTTATATATGAGCCAATGGTTTAAATAACTATCGGGCGGTGAAACAAAACTTATAACAAAATATTAATAAAACTATATCATACGTTCGGACTTCACAAAAAATAAACCCGATTTCAATCACAAATTCGCGTTCCAAAATAGCCTGCTGATGTCACCCTAATTTGCGACGCGAAAACTTCATAGAATACGCCATATAAAAATTCGGGTCCGTTTTTTGGCTTTGCGTATGGAGGAAAACTGTGACGCGAAAATCAAATTAATTCTGCCCTATAATGTTTCGAGTTTGGAATTCCACAATGCAGACGGGCCAAAAAATAAAGCGATCGAATCACCTGCTTCCACGTGGATGGCTGATTTGGTCTGTGGTCTATGGGACCACATTCTTCTCAATTAAAATCTCCCACGTTTACTATTAAATTGCTTTGTTTCCAAAACAATACAGTGCTCTGTTTTTAAGTGTGCAGGGACTGTGATTTCAAAACCAAAATTGACTATTCATCAGTTTTAGAAAGTGGTTGTTTGACAGAGCCATTCAAATAGATTTAGAAAGAGGCCAGAGGACAGGGTAGTTGAACTTAATATTTCAACATCCGTCATTCACTGAGAATACCCTCCTTGGTGCCTTCTTCGCTGGACTACGATTTGTTCATCAACAGTCATGAACCCGATGTCCGTTTCTTCGCCAGGCATCTTCACAATAGTCTTGTTTCCAGAGGATTGCGAGTCTTTATCAATAGCATAGAATTGCAGGCTGGACAATCCATACCTCAAAAATCAAAGATGCAATTAAAGGAGCCTCTCTCATTATTACTATTTTCTCTCCAAATTATGCGCAATCGCAAAGGTGCCTCCATGAACTACTCCTCGCGTTGCTCTGTAAGTCGACCATTTTTGCAAAGGCATATAACTGTCATTTATTGCATATAAGTGTCGTTATACCGACGGAGGCTAGAGCGTCGCTATTGGGACCGATGCCTCCAAACGTCGCAATTACGACACTTAGACATTCTGTCGCAAACAAATCATCACTATTGCGACGAATGCCTCCAAACGTCGCAATTGCGACACTTAGACATTGTGTCACATTTGCGACGTTTGAAAGCAGTCGTCACAATAGCGACACTTTGGGGCATAGTGTCACAATTGCGACACTTTGTCTAAGTGTCGGTATTGCGACACTTTTCTCTAGAGGTTGGTATAGCGACGGTTTCGGGCAGGATTGAAAAAATTTGGGGAAATTTCCGACATTTGGTCTAAAGTGTCGGAACCAAGTGTCGGAATTTCCGCCAAATGTACTAGTGTCTTCATTTTTCTTCTTCACTAATAACTCTGTTTCTTTGACATTAGCAGGGTCATATCCCACCTAAAAAACTAGTTCTTCCAAGGATTTTATCCTGAGATATTTAGCATACAAGGATGATTTTTCCAATTTCATCTGATCTTTCATATTGGAAATGGTGTTCTGGAGTTTCTGAGCTAGTTGTAATAGTAGAGTACAACATTTCTGATGTCTGTTTATGGAATTCAATATGATCAAGAGCATGAATATTTTCTGTTGGGATTTCTACATCAATATTCTGATAATCTGCCACTTTCTTTTGAGATTTTACTGTTGGTTGCAACATTGACATGATTAGCTTTTGATTTGAATAAAAAAATGTAGACATAAGTCTATTTTGACCACTTGGTGTTTGTTTGAGATATTGAGAATAGATATTGTTCTTGATCTCTTCATTCTTTATCTTTATCTATTTGTATTATTCTTTGATATCTAGATCTTTCTCCTCAGTTGTCTATGATGAGGAGGCTTCCATGCTCTGTGGTATTTATATCAACTATGTATCTTCAGTATCAACTTGTTCTTCAATATGTTTTTCAGTAACTTGCTCATTGGTGATGACAATGGCAGTGTCAACATTTGTCTCTGGAAAAACTGTTTTGGTATCTAGGAGATCTATTTCTTTAACATAAATTATTACCTTCTCTTTAGCCATTGAACTTAACTTAGGAATTTTGTTGTATATTAACTTGAATTTAGTTTCATTTGTAGTTTCTGCAATATAGCCACATTCTTCCCTTATTCTTTTGGTGGATTTTTCTGGTTGATCTGCAGTCTTTAAAGTGTGACTAGTATCACTTTTATTCACTACATCTATCAAAGCATTCTCTGTCCACTCAATTTGATTTGCATATTTTTCTATTTCTGGTTTTGCCTCATGAATGAAGGGTGTTAATTTGCATTTAACCCTTAGTTTACTTAGTATCCATTGTGGATCATAATTCCAAGGAAAGCTTTCTTCAAATTTGAATTCGAATAGTTGATTTGCTGCTTCTTTCTCTGCATCCCTATGATTGCAGCTGAATGGCCCTATCTGACTCTTTAATTTGAACTGATTTTTCTTCCTTGCTACCATGAAATTTATAGAATCAAAGTTTATGATTTTCCTGATATACTCCAAGGCAAAGGTCCTCATTGAAACATGTTTGGGCAACATGTAAGGTAACAAATATGACCCAAAGACTCTAATCTTAGAATGTTTCTCATATAGGTACCAGTCACCAGCTTTATTCGGCTCTGATAATTGTAAAAAAAAATTCATTTCTTCATTTATCCTTGGATGTTCTACTTTTTTTAACATTTTTATAACTGGATATATGAATAATTCTGAAAATTCTGCATAAGTGAAATCTTCACACTCTTTCTTGAGTAAAGTAGTCTAGAAAATGATAGAAAGAGGATTTCCCTCTATGTCAAGCTTTTGAAGAGTAACTGAAAAATTGTCTGATTAAAAGTATAAAAACATATGGAAAAGGAAGGAAGTGTATCTGAACACTCCTTCAATTGGAAAATTGATCAATTGATAATGAATATTATCTGCAATGTAACCAGAATAATCAAAGATTACTGATGGGAGTTGTCTTGGGGTAAAATTGGATAAGAAACCCAAGATGGACTCATTTGTGTGTTTATCAGTAAAGTACCCTAGGATGAAGGAAATCGTGGAAATCACATGTCTTGAACACTCTGGGAACCTGGAAGTGGAATATGGGGGATTTATTTGGGGAATTTCTACATGCAAAGGCACAAATGTCTGGAAAATCATGAATCTCTTAGGAAAATCAAGGCCAATATATAGCTTGGTAAGAGCCTCTATGGATAAAGGGACTGCTTGAGGATCAGGTTGAAGTTGTAGCATTGGGTTGATGGATTGAGCAGTAATGTTGAAAAGAACTTCTTTGTTGGCATTTACAATGGCTCTTTGTTCAGGCACATAATACTATTTACATAACCTAATGACTTCCTGACATGGGTAAGTTAATGGAACAACATATTTGGGCAAGTGGGATTCCCAAATATGGACTTCTTCTTCATTATCTAATGGCTTCTCATAGCACCAGTTATGAATATATAGCCGATTAAACTCAACAATGGGGTCTACTATTTTATAATCAATATTAGCTAATGGAATGTGTTCAATGTCTATGATTGGGGGTTGTAAAGGATTGAAAACAATAGTAGTCTTAGAATACATGGATGGAGTAGATTTTGGCACTTTGGAAGCTTCAGGAATGCTAGAGTTCTACTTTTTAGGCATTTTGGCTACTTCTACAAGTTTAGACAGTTTGCAAAAGTATTTTTACTTTTGGCAGAGGTTTCTTGGATAAAACAAGCAAGGTATGGTATTTTCTTTTTAATTTGGATTCTCAATAGGATTTACAAGCTTTTAAACTGGTTTAAAACAAGAAACAAGGGTTTCTTGAGTCTTTTCAATGAATAATTGGACCAAAGAGTCTTTTGAGAATGGGCACAGAGTTTTAGGATACCTTTAGAGGTTTTCTGGCTTAATTTAGAGCCTAAAATAGTTCATAAAACTATAAAAACTCACAATCTTACTTCAAAATGGTATGCAGTAATAAAATAGGGTTTTTGTAGAAAATTTGACAGGGTTTGGCCTATTTTTTGGGCTTTTTGGTATACTTCTAGGGATGATCTCTAGGTTCTGAGTGTAATTTGTCTTTTGAAAATGTTTTTCAAATTGAAAACAGGTTTAATTTGGAATAAAAACCTGTTATTTTCATGTTACAGGGTTTCGAAATGATTTCTGGGGTCTTTGAACAGGTTGGAAAGTTCCTTGCTGATCTTTGGAGCAACTTAGAGCTCCTCGACAATCTTCAATGGCTGTTGGTTGAGTTTTGTAGGCGTGTTGGCTTGAAAAAACGATGAAAAAAAGGTTTGTTTAATAGTCGGGGGCTTTAAACAGAGTTACTGTGCAGAAAAGAGGGAATGAAATGTATTTTCAATGTTTATTGTGCATAATAGGGCAAATAGCACCAGTAATTAATGAAGGTCAAGTCAGGCGGGAATGGTGGTTTCAGGTTTTCAAAGGGTCTAAACCAGAGTGGTTATCACGTGTCGTTTGAGAAGTAAGTAGTTTTGGAGCAAACCAATGCAATCCAATGAAAAGGGAGCATGTGGAGGAGAGAGGAAATTGGAATACCACCCATTTTGCGCAAAAATGAAGTGGGGAAATATGTGCAGGTTTATTTTCGATATGGGGTTTCAACCATCAGATCTTGGGGTTCGATTGCAAACAGCCTGTTGGATTTCCCATGTTTTGGCAAGTTTGGCAATACCAAAAGATGAGACAACATCAGAACCACTTTCAGACCTCAGGATCTAGCCCTCCTGGGTCCAGAGAGGGATCTCTCTATATGGGCAAAGGTATGTGTCTTTGAAGCTTTTTTTAAAGGTATTAGGCTAGTTATACAGTGAAAAGTTTGTTTTTTTTTGTTTGTTTGTTTGGTTTTTGGGAATCAGGAAGGAAGGGTTCAATAAAAGATAGAGGATGAGAAAAGAGGATTTTAGGCAAAGGAGATATAATTCAGAGAACACTCGAGACCATTGGGCAATGGAGTCAGGAAAGGGTTTACTTGCTATTCAATATTCAAGGCTTTCAATTGGGCTAGTCATCTAAAGCATAAGATCTTAAAGATGATAGTGTGGTATGAAATGACAAGGAAAGAAGGTGAATGACAAGGAATCCTCCAAGATGACCAGCTAGGAATTAGATCCAGGGACAGGGCATGCCATTAGACACCTGTGATCCAACTCCTAAAGGTTAACTCTTCAGACAAAGGAAACATTAAAGATTTAAACACAAAGGTGAAAACCTGAGATTAGAGAAAGGCTTTAAACTTTCAATGCTTCAGCATCCAACTTAAGGGAACTTAGAAAGGTTCAATTAATCGAAAAGGACCCTAGTGAGACAGAATCAGCATTCTAAACTCCCGGTATCCCGATTCCTTCAATTAAAACCCAACAAGAACATCTAAGAACAGATTAATTAATTCATACATCAGCTAGCAGTAAATATTAACTACTACACTAGTGAAATTAACCTGAATCAATACTCAGATAGCACAATTAGTAGAAGTGGGGAAATATGTGCATGTTTATTTTCGATATGGGGTTTCAACAGTCGGATCTTGGGGTTCGATTGCAAACAGCCTGTTGGATTTCCCATGTTTTGGCAAGTTTGGAAATACCAAAAGATGAGACAACATCAGAACCACTTTTAGACCTCAGGATCTAGCCCTCTTAGGTCCAGAGAGGGATCTCTCTATATGGGCAAAGGTATGTGTCTTTGAAGCTTGTTTTAAAGGTATTAGGCTAGTTATACAGTGCGAAGTTTGTTTTTTTTGTTTGTTTGTTTGGTTGTTGGGAATCGGGAAGGAAGGGTTCAATAAAATATAGAGGATGAGAAAAGAGGATTTTAGGCAAAGGAGAGATAATTTAGAGAACACTCGAGACCATTGGGCAATGGAGCCAGGAAAGGGTTTACTTGCTATTCAGTATTCAAGGCTTTCAATTAGGCTAGTCATCTAAAGCATAGGATCTTAAAGATGATAGCGTGGTATGAAATGACAAGGAAAGAAGGTGAATGACAAGGAATCCTCCAAGATGACCAGCTAGGAATCAGATCCAGGGACAGGGCATGCCATTAGACACCTGTGATCCAACTCCAAAAGGTTAACTCTTCAGACAAAGGAAACATTAAAGATTTAAACACAAAGGTGAAAACCTGAGATTAGATAAAGGCTTTGAACTTTCAATGCTTCAGCATCCAACTTAAGGGAGCTTAGAAAGGTTCAATTAATCGAAAAGGACCCTAGTGAGACATAATCAACATTCTAAACTTCTGGTATCCCGATTCTTTCAATTAAAACCCAACAAGAACATCTAAGAACAGATTAATTAATTCATACATCAGCTAGTAGTAAATATTAGCTACTACACTAGTGAAATTAACCTGAATCAATACTCAGATAGCACAATTAGTAAAAGTGGGGAAATATGTGCATGTTTATTTTCGATATGGGGTTTCAACAGTCGAATCTTGGGGTTCGATTGCAAACAGCCTGTTGGATTTCCCATGTTTTGGCAAGTTTGGAAATACCAAAAGATGAGACAACATCAGAACAACTTTCAAACCTCGGGATCTAGCCCTCTTGGGTACGTAGAGGGATCTCTCTATATGGGCAAAGGTATGTGTCTTTGAAGCTTGTTTTAAAGGTATTAGGCTAGTTATATAGTGAGAAGTTTGTTTTTTTTGTTTGTTTTTTTGGTTGTTGGGAATCGGGAAGGAAGGGTTCAATAAAATATAGAGGATGAGCAAAGAGGATTTTAGGCAAAGGAGAGATAATTCAAAGAACACTCGAGACCATTGGGCAATGGAGTCAGGAAAGGGTTTACTTGCTATTCAGTATTCAAGGCTTTCAATTGGGCTAGTCATCTAAAGCATAGGATCTTAAAGATGATAGTGTGGTATGAAATGACAAGGAAAGAAGGTGAATGACAAGAAATCCTCCAAGATGACTAGCTAGGAATCAGATCCAGGGACAGGGCATGCCATTAGACACCTGTGATCCAACTCCTAAAGGTTAACTCTTCAGACAAAGGAAACATTAAAGATTTAAACACAAAGGTGAAAACCTGAGATTAGATAAAGGCTTGGAACTTTCAATGCTTCAGCATCCAACTTAAGGGAGCTTAGAAAGGTTCAATTAATCGAAAAGGACCCTAGTGAGACAAAATCAGCATTCTAAACTCTCGGTATCTCGATTCTTTCAATTAAAACCCAACAAGAACATCTAAGAACGAATTAATTAATTCATACATTAGCTAGCAGTAAATATTAGCTACTACACTAGTGAGATTAAACGGAATCAATACTCAGATAACACAATTAGTAGAAGTGGGGAAATATGTGCAGGTTTATTTTCGATATGGGGTTTCAACCGTCGGATCTTGGGGTTCGATTGCAAACTGCCTGTTGGAGTTCCCATATTTTGGCAAGTTTGGCAATACCAAAAGATGAGACAACATCAGAACCACTTTCAGACCTTAGGATCTAGCCGTCCTGGGTCCAGAGAAGGATCTCTCTATATGGGCAAAGGTATGTGTATTTGAAGCTTGTTTCAAAGGTATTAGGCTAGTTATACAGTGCGAAGTTTGTTTTTTTTTGTTTGTTTATTTGGTTATTGGGAATCGGGAAGGAAGGGTTCAATAAAAGATAGAGGACGAGAAAAGAGGATTTTAGGCAAAGGAGAGATAATTCAGAGAACACTCGAGACCATTGGGAAATGGAGTCAGGAAAGGGTTTACTTGCTATTCAGTATTCAAGGCTTTCAATTGGGCTAGTCATCTAAAGCATAGGATCTTAAATATGATAGTGTGGTATGAAATGACAAGGAAAGAAGGTGAATGAAAAGGAAACCTCCAAGGTGACCAGCTAGGAATGAGATCCAGGGACAGGGCATGCCATTAGACACCTGTGATCCAACTCCTAAAGGTTAACTCTTCAGACAAAGGAAACATTAAATATTTAAACACAAAGGTGAAAACCTAAGATCAGAGAAAGGCTTTGAACTTTCAATGCTTCAGCATCCAACTTAAGGGAACTTAGAAAGGTTCAATTAATCGAAAATGACCCTAGTGAGATAGAATCAGAATTCTAAACTCCCGGTATCCTGATTATTTCAATTAAAACCCAACAAGAACATCTAAGAATAGATTAATTAATTCATACATCAGCGAGCAGTAAATATTAGCTACTACACTAGTGAAATTAACCTGAATCAATACTCATATAGCACAATCAGTAGAAACAATGAAGGTAGGGAGAGCATAAGCTTAGGGTACCATGCGAGGGTATATCCTAAACCAAATTTCTGATGCGTACCAGAGAAATGAAGTGTAATGAATTACAAAAGGAAAACAGAAACAAAGTAAGAAAACATCACTGCTGCTTTAAATCAGGATCCAAAGAAATGTGCTTGTCATATTAAAGAGCAACACCAGTCATGTACAACATTTTCCAACAACTTGATATTCAGTTTGAAAACATCCCCTCAGCCTATCTTACAACTTTACATAGATAACTATATCTCAAGAGAAACATCTTACAGTTCACAGATATCCGATCAACAACCCTTACAATGAGTTTTTTCATGAGTTTTATAGTTGAAAGAGAGGCAGAGGAGGTAGGTGAAACACTAAATGAAACATTAAAATAGAGTAGAAGAATAGGGTTGAGGCCCATTCTGTCTTAATATCTTATGCATTATTCTTCGGTACTCTTTGGATGAAAGAGTGGTCTTCGACAGGCTAAAATTTACTCGAGGTATGTTCATTGATGTACTTTCGGAAGTACCCTGTAGTACTCTGGTGAATAAACAAAATGGCAGATAAATGACTTTGAGGTCTACCATGCTACATAAAAAATGCTCTAGTAGCATTAGGATTGCTGTCAGGATGGAAATATTCTCAGGAACACGATGTAGAATAAAGAAAGTATGGATACTGTGTCCTTTCTCGGTAGGAAACTTCTGCTGATGTGAAGCACTGTCAATATATTTTTATATGCTTTAGGCCTCTTTAGGCCCTCTGCGTTAATCAAAAGGTCTTAAATCTGGTACATTTGCCTTTTAAAAATTGAATCAGAGATTAAAATCTTCAATTATAGGCATTAAACCCTCTGATTATTCACTGATACTCTTTGCCGCTTCATGACTGTCTCTGTCTGTGAAATTTGAGCTTTAATGATGTTGGGGGGGTTTTACAGAGTTAAACTCTATTATTCAATGGAAAAATTTACTCTAAGCACCTTCCCAAGAATTTCTCTATAATATCATGCTCTAAAAATGGCCTCTTCTGCGCTCTGTGTCACTATAACAGTGACTGTGAGCAATGGCGGTTTTCATCGCCTGTACCCTGCAAAAACACACAAATACATTAAGAAATCCATGCAAGGGGGAGGATGGCTATAGTGGAATGCTGTGGGAATGGCAGCAAAACATGGTGGAAACGGTGGATGTAATGGTAGGCAGCTGAAAATGCAGTGAAATGGTGAAAAATGCAGCGGACGGAGGTTTGGTGTGGAAATGCATGTGGACCGTTCGATCGGGTCTGGAGGAGATGATCGACGATGGAGATTGACTAATGAAATGACTTTGGAAAGTTGGGCAAAATGCAATAAAATTTAACGTAAAACATTAAAGTTCTAATGTTAGGCAGAACAATATAATGTTTAATGCAAAACATAAAAATTCGACCTTTGAATGCAATACACGAGAAATGTATGAAAACATATGAAATGAATCTAAATGGTGGGACCCGGTCATGGGCGGAGGGCGATTGGATTATGACCGTTGGATCTCAGGAGGATATCAACGGTTGCGATGATCCGATGCAATGTTGGGGGTCGCGCGATGAGAAATTATGAAGGGAATGCAAGACGAACTGAGAGCCGTTGATCTGAGCAGATCAATGGTTGGGATCTGTTAATAAAATTTCAGGCATAGAAGTGGGGAAGTGGTTTTCGGGATCAAAGCCATTTTTTTCGCGCGGAAAAAAGGTTGGAAGGCTGTTTTCGCTTTTTGAATGCGATATGGGTCCCCGACTATCACGTGGCTTCAAAAAACCGTCCATATCGCGTAATTTTTAGACATTAAACTTCGGACGCGAAAAATGCGCTATATTGATGTGGGTCGTTGGATCTGGGCCCACGAGATCTGACGATGATGGAGGAGCGCGATATGAGGAATGTGCAGGGTTAGTAAAGTGGGGGCCAATGGATGGTGGTTTAGTTGTGGACCGTCCGATCGGTGCGATGGACAACTAAGATCTGGAGTGTTAGTATGAATCCTTTGTCGAAGTGTACGAAAAAGGACCACTTTAGCTACGCATAACTAATAGCCCTAACAACAAAAGTGGCTGCCAATATCTTCAGATCTGCGGTTAGTTGAACAAGAAAAGAGCTGCAAAAAACCAGATCTATGCATGGAAAGACATTAAGTAGTAAAAACAAGGGTTTGCTCCATATACCAATAGACAAGACAAGAACAATTTTTGAAAGAATTTTTGTATTAATTGGGCACCTGGGAGAAAAACAAGAAGGCGTATCCAATTCTCCTCAGTGGGATGGGTTCTTGGAAGTCCTCAGCACTTCAGATCTAAGATTTCTCTCTCTTGTTGGTGTAGAAAACCCAATGCAAAGAATAGAGCTCAATGGGAGCTCACACAGCAAATGATGGAAAAATGTGACCAATTGTATAGATCCAGAGTGATCTAATAGGCAACAAAAGGTGAAGAATGGTAGGAAAAACCCTCCTATTTATAACAAAATATTGGGTCATTCTAGATCTTGGTGCATGATTAAAATAATGTTATCCAAATCTAGATCCACCTTTTATGGAATATTTTATTATATTTGTTGGAGGGAAAAAGTATTTGACTTGGGTCAAATCCCTTTATTTGTTAATAATAAATAAATAAATGATTTATTTATCTTTTTAAAGAAGTGGTTGAAGGATAATTAAATAAATAATGATTTATTTAATTATTTGTGGGTGATTTGGTCATATTTAACAAGGAATATTATCTAAATAATATTTAAATAATTATTCCTAGAAAATAATAAGATAAATAAAGGTTTATCTAATTAATTTCTTTGTTTTGGGTTAAACATGACTGGGAATAATAATTAAATTATGGTTTAATTAATTATTCCATGAGGAAAATCAAACAAATATAGGTTTGTTTAATATTTCCTTTTGGGGTTTCCTGTTTAGACCATAAATAACCTAATAAATGTGGTTTACTAAGTTATTTAACATAGTGAATGCAATTTTACTTAGGGTAAATTGGTCTTACATGGTGTACTTGGGTCCATCTAATGATAATAGGTTAGATGACCAAAAAATGGTGTAACAGATTGCCCCCCAGCGTGCGAGTGTCAGGAGCAAATCGTATGACCGAAGTACGTTGTAAGAACTCAATCACCAGACAACAAAAGGGAAGTCAGAGAGAGAAATGCAAGGTAGATAGTGTGTTGAAGAACTAGCACCTGAGGAGACGAGACTCACAGGTGCAACAAGTCTCTTTTTATGAGAGGTTACCTGTGCTGAAGGCGGTGGGGGAGGCATACCTATGCCCGCCAAGACAAAGTACAAAAGAATAGTGTGTCCAGTAAACAAGGGATCGAACCATAAAGTACAGCCGGCATAATCATGAGCCAGATAAAAATACAATGAGAAATACCACATACATGATGTGCTTGGGATAATAGCCAGGACTGATACAATAATATCTGAGTACATGAGATACAAATACAACCCAAATACCCCCTGTAAATGGGGAAGGGCTCACAAAATTTGACTGATACATGCAAATCAAAGAGGCGCTGCAAGTGGCTAAGGCCAACATCATCAAATATCTGGAGCTGTATCGAAGGCTGCAAGGAGGAGGTCATCCGGGCATGTGGGGGGCTACCTGCAGGGCCATCCCCTCATGAGGGTTGAGACATCTCACACACACCCGGGAATCATCAAGAGCTGCTGCTGTATCACTGAGCCATTAAGTATACGGATCTCGGTCATGCTAAAAGGAGCTGGAGTGGAGAAACAATCAAGTCAAAGGGAAATGAGAGATCCCTTTGCCTGATCCGAGGCACCGAACAAGAGTGGAAGCTGGAACCAAGGTACACCGCCCTCTAGACCTGGCTTCTGGAATGAATGAGCGGATGTCAACAGAAGGAGGTCCGCCATAGGTGAGGCAATGAGATATCCTCAACTAAGGCACAAGATAAAATAGTAGAGCAACGGACAGACTGACACTAATGATGATAGTGAAATGGAAAGGACTGAGTAGCGAATGGACGACTTCCCTTGTTAGAGCATAAAGGGCATGAATGACATGGCAACGACTGACACAATATCATAAGGGGTAGGGGACAGTGGGACTGAAGGTCATAATGTGCGACACAAGAGAGAGACCAAGCAATGAAGGATGGAGGGCTATAGCGGGGTACAAAGGGACTCGGGATAGACTCCATGAATGCGATGATGACTCAAATTGGATGCTCTAAACAAGGGTGACTCGATGGTGCTGCCACACAGTAAAGGCCCAATGGGGGACCATGAAAACATGAGTACAATATGGTAACTCATGATGAAAATCGACACGAACAAAGACAAGTAAGGAGGCAAAATGGTGCCCCAAGTACAAGTGTCATAAGTGAGGAAATTCGATTTTAAGGAGAGGTGAAGTGACCCTTCTTGGAAAAAATGTGTCTTGGTGAAGTATCAAACACAAAAAACAAAAAAATATGCTGGCTATCTAAAAGAAAATAAAACGTGCATTTCAGAAGGGAAATGCTAAGGGTAATATTTTTTAAGATAGAGTGCATTGCGAGGATTAGGAAGGGGGTTGCCTTCGAAATCCTCTAAGAGGTATGCCCCCTTACCGAGATCCTTACTGATGATGTAAGGGCCTAGCCATAATGAGTCGAACTTCCCATGACCAAGGACATCATGGGCCTGGTCATAGACTAGAACCAGGTCGCCTTCGTGAAAAGTGCGAGGCTGGACTTTTCGGTCATACTGAGCTTTGGTGCGTTTCTTGGTTGCTTCCATGGTTTGCAAGGCAACACGACGATCTTCGGAAGCACGCTCAAGCATGATAAGTCATTTTTCTAGAGGTTGGGTGTCAGGGAGAAGTTCGACGGCCAGATGCAGGAAAGGGATTTCACACTCGATCGGTAAGACTGCCTCCTCTCCAAAAACGAGGTGGAAAGGAGTGAACCCAGTGGCGGTTTTAACAGAAGTTCGATAGGCCCATAAAGCAGGGAAGAGCATGAGGTGCCAGTTGGTTTTGTGCTTATTCACCGTCTGTTGAAGCATAGTCTTGAGAATTTTGTTGACTGCTTCAACTTGGCCATTACCTTGGGGGTAATAGGAGGAGGAATATTGGTGCTCAAAACCCAACAGTGAGGATAGCTCGCGCCATATCTCATCTTCAAAATGTCTGCCATGGTCAGAGACCAGTTGTTTCAGAACTCTGAATCGAGCGATAACGTGGTTAAAGAAAAAGAGGGCCACGGTAGCTGCCATGTTGTTAAATGTAGGCATGGCCTCGGCCCATTTTGTGAAATAGTTGACCGCCACGATGATATATTTGTGGTTACCAGCGGATGGCGGGCGACACTCCATAAATTCGATGGCCCATTTACAGAAGGGACCAGTGGAGATGACCGGATGGAGGGGAGCTAGGGGAGCTCACGCCTTAGGGGATAAATGTTGGCAGTTGGGACAATGTTTGACTGCCTCAGTGCAATCACTGAAGAGGGAAGGCCAAAAATATCTAGCGTGCATGACTTTCTGGGCAGTAGCAAGACTGGAGAGGTGGCCACCACAAGCGCCGCTATGGCAGGCATTAAGGACCTGTTCAGCTTCATCATGTGTGAGACAATGACGAAGGACAGTATCAATCCCGCGACGATAGAGGTCGTCACCGATAAGGAGGTATCGGGGAGCTTGGTGTCGGATACATCGGCGAGCCTCACGATCAAGGTGGAGGGAGAAATTTTGGGTTCGCAAGTAAGTAAGAATATCACCATACCACGGGTCATCGAAAGTAATTGAAAATAAGTGTTCATCAGGAAAATCGTCATTAACTGGAGGGTGTGGCGATCCGGTAGGTAATTCAGAAATGAGCTCAGCGAGGGCTAAGCCTTTCTTACTCTTTGGTGTGACAAATTCGAGGTCGAATTCCTGAAGAATAACGACCCAACGGGCGTACTTCCCAGTGAGGATACGACGACTCAATAAGAAAGCCATGGGGTTGGAATTAGTCACAACCTTGGTGGAGCACATGAGGATATAATAACGAAGTTTTTGGACTGAGAACACGACAGCCAGCGCTAATTTTTCTTCATATGAGTAGGAAACAGGAGGCCCTAGAAGGTTCTTACTGACGTAGTAAATCACATGCTCGATACCATTTTCATCTTCCTGGATAAGGACTCCAGCGACTGAATAGGTGGAAGCGGAGATATACAGGATGAAGTCTCGATCAAAGTCGGGAGGGCAGATCAAGGGAGCGGATGTGAGAGCCTGCTTGAGGGCATCAAAAGACTCATGAGCATAGAAATCCCAAATGAATGGTATAGTAGATCGGAGGAGTCTAAGGAACCCATGTGTGGTGGTGGCATAGTCAGGGACGAACCGACGAAGAAAAATAGCTTTGCCTTGTAGACTTTGGAGCTGGCGTAGGGTACACGGAATGGGAAGTTCAAGAATGGCTTGAACTTTCAAAGGGTCAAGAGTGATACCATCCTTAGACCCGATGAAGCCTAAGAGACGGCTGGTAGGAATGCAAAAGACGCATTTCAACGGGTTAAGGCGGATATTATACTTGTGACATCGGAGAAAAATGGTACGCAGATCGTGTAGGTGCTGCGCCCGATGCTTAGAACGTGCAGTGAGGTCGTCTAAATAAGCAAGGATAATATGAGCTAAGTCATGGAAACAATAAGACATGGCCCGTTGAAAAGTGGCGCCGACATTTTTGAGGCCGAAAGGCATGACCCAGTAAGCAAAATTTCCCCACGGACTAATGAATGCGGTTTTTAGTTGATCAGCAGGACGGATAACAATTTGGTTGTATCTGGAGAAACCATCCATAAAGGATAGAACCTCATGCCCCTCATACTCGTCAATGATTTGGTCAATGAACGATGTGGGGAAGTTGTCTTTGGGACAAGCTTTGTTCAAGTCACGAAATTCTGTGCAGACATGGATGGTGCCTTGTTTCTTGAGAACGGGAACTGGGTTGGATACCCAAGTGGTGTATTAAATGGGGTAAATGAAACCAGCCTGCTTGATCTTATCGATTTCGGCTTTGATAGCGTCACGTCTAGAAGGATGAATGGGTCTCAACTTTTGACGGAATGGTTTGGCATCATGCCATGTGTCGATATGGTGTTCGAAAATGGCGGGATTGAGTCCGCGCATTTTAGAATAGGACCAGGCGAAAATATCGCGGAATTATTTGAAAAGCTTGGTGTAAGCTTCGATTTCTTTCGGGGTGCATTGGGCGCCCAAGGTGATATATTCTTCGATTCCTGGTTTGAATGAAATGTCAATTTTTATGGTAGGAGAGATATTGGCCATGTTTCCTTCTTCAAAAGCATCAGGTGCAGGGATGGGATTTTTGAACCAATCGACTGCATTGGGAATGAAGTCTTTGGTTTCCATAGCATATTGGTCATGGGACTGCTATGGGAGGAAGTATGCGCGATGGTGCATATCGTCCCATGGAAAGTCAGGGTGGGTCATGGCTTCCATAATGTCTTCATCGGACTGGAAGATGGGAAGACTGGAGGAAGAAGGGTCACCCGAGGAGGTAGTGATGTGTGACGGGTCATCTAGAGGAGAAGGGCTCAGATGTGCAATGTCAACAGATCCAAGGTTGATTGGGGAGGAACCGAGAGTATCTGCAGGTTGAAGGTTAGGTGAACTATCTCGCAAGGATGATGAGAGGTACAAAATGGTGGTTGAAGGCTCCGTTGGTTCGATAGTGGGAGGAGGAATGTGAATGGGAGTAGGAATATCCTCTGGTCCTATCGAAGTAGGACTCACAGATAAGTGAGAAGGTATCTTGTCATGTGTAGCCTTTAATTGGCGGTACATGTCCAAGGAGGAACGATACTCGTCAAGGAGGGACAGAGGTGGGTGTAATGGTGTTGGAAATCGTACAAAGCACAAGGGTGGTTTGTGCGCAAGGTTTTGAGTTTCGGGATAGAGTTTGGGATAGTGACGTAGACTTCGGGGATGTCAGAGTCGGGAAACGTCTCGTTGACCAGGATCTTGAGGTGCGGCAATTCAGGACACAGATGGGTGGCGTGACCGACGATATCGCACAAAGCGCATTGGATAGCGGGCTTTGGCGGTCGTGGAGGGGTAGGGGTTGTCAGGGCGGCTTGGTCCTGATGGGTTGCCCCCTTACGAGCTTTTCCTTTCTTTCCCGGGGCTGGCACCACAGGGATAGGGTCCTGGGGAGGTGCAAGGGGCCCGAAGGAAGTGAGGGGGACCGGTTGAACTGGTGTCAAAGCAAGGTAGGGTTTGGGGTGACCGGGTGGGATAGCGGCTGGAGGGTCAATGTACCAGATGGGTATGCCCAGGGTTAGGTTAGGAAGGGAGAGGGTGGCCATGACCGGTACCGTGTACACTCCTTGTGGGGGAGCTAGGAACAATATCTGTCCAGAGGGGTAATGGCCAGGTGGGACGGCTCCTAAATGGCTAAGGCCTAGAGGAACCGTGCTAGGAGGATAGAGGGGCTCATGACTACCAACTACAGGTGAAGGGCTAGGAGCAGGTTGCGGAGGGCACATTTGCAGACTAGCCGAAGCAGGTTGCTTGAGAGCAGCCCGAGACGATTGCATCATGCAAACATTCGATGAGCTGGGGTCAGAGATAGGAGGAGGAAGACCAGGGAAGGTTCTGAGCAAAGAGGAATCTTTGTAGACGCCGGGGGAGACACTGGTCAAAGAGTCGACGGTTTTTTTGTTGGCTACAGAAGAGATGGTCGTTTCAGGTGAGGTCTGAGATTTTGGCTCATGATATGTCAACTGGTCAATGGTGACTATCTTTCCATTATGGGGGAAAGAAATCTTGCGGAAAACGACGGATGGGACAGCAGACATAGCATAGTTGTAGCTTCGCCCCAATAGAATGTTGTAATCTAGCGGGGCTTCTATGACTTCGACGTCAACGCAAACAGTCTTACCGGCGAGGGTGATAGGACAATTATGAAACAAGCCAATGGGCTGGGAGGCATGGCCATCCCACGCTCGAAGGGTGATCGTGGAAGGGGCCAACTCAGGGGATCCGAGTTGCTTCCAAACCGAAGCGGACATCATGCAGGTGGATGCCCCCTCATCAATTATACACCGGGAAACGTGGGCGTTCCGGATTTTGACTGGGATTTGGAAGGCGACGGAAGGAGGGAGAGGAGGATGGTTCGATTGAGTGGCGTCGAAAACAATCATTTGGTCATCAGCAGGATCTACAGCGCCCATAGCAGATAGTAGAGCCTTCTTTTGGGAAGGGCACGACTGGAGGAGTTCCAGTGTGGAAATGGCAGCAGGAGATTGTGCCAAATCATCTACTATGCTATACGAATGAGAAACGCGACCGAAAGCAGCGTTTCGACGTAAGGGTCCCTTAGGAATCTTGGTATGAACCTCAAATTTGGGTTGAGGGATATGTAAGGGGCCACTGAATGTCGAAAGAGGCTCTGTAGAACCTGAAGAAGGAGGCTCGGGGGCAGACTGAGCAGGAGGCTTGGGGTACTGGCGAGACCGAGTTTGAAGGTGAAGGTCGACGGTTGGGGATGGATCAGAGGTCATCATGAGGATCTGGTAATTGGAGGAACCAGAAATGGAGGGTGGAGTGGAGACCCGCCCGTCAGGTGGTTGGGTAGCCATGAATCCTTGCTGAGGGAAAGGATCAGTAAACACAGCTAGTTGAGTAGTGGCCACATTAGGGGGAGCGTGAGGGGAGGCATGTTGTCCGCGCAATGTGGCTTGAGACTCCCACATCTGCCGCATCTGTGGTAAAAGGGGACAATCATGGGTGTAATGACCATAAACACCGCAACACGAACAAGGCTTGTTGGTACGAAGAGGCCTGTCCAGCTTGGGCTGAGTGCCCTGTTGCTGGTTAGCAGTGTTAGGGTCAAAACCTTGAGGATTGGGTCCACGAGTACCAGGGGCAGATTGATTTGGATTGCCTCTCTGCCTTCTTTGAGAAGAAGGGGGATTAGTCGCACCCTGCTGTGCAAATACTTGCCCTGAAGGGGGCTGTAGGTGTTGTTGCTGGGGTTGAGGAGGCAAGGGAGGTGGAAGCGCATATGCTGGAGGAGCTGGCACACCAGGCTGCAGATAAGGGTAATGGTTAGGTTGGCCAACATTGAGGTAAGCAAGAGGTTGGGAAAAAGGAGGAGGCATGCCATATCCTGGGTACATGCTACCGGGAGGGGGAAGAGTGCTAGAGGTGCTAGCCCCTCCGTGAGGGAGACCGTAGCCCATAGGAGGTTGAGCATACGGATGGGAAAGGGCTCCAACGATACCGTCGGTGGAATGAGATGCCCCCGGGGCGTTAGCGCCACCGGGCCTGGGGAGGTCAGGAAGGACAGTATAAACATAACCAGACTGGGCGTAGATCAGGTCATATTTCAAGGCTATTTGGAGGGCGACTTCTTCGGTTTGAGGGAAATGGGAGGCGACATCTTTGCCGATGGGAGCTAGGAGAGAGTGAAGGAACCAGTCCATATAGATCCGATCTTCGAAGGGGGGAGCTCGACATAAGCTGCGTCTACGTCGCCATTCCTGAACATGGGTGGAAAGGCGGGTCAAAGATGTTTGCTTAAAGGAAGTCAAGAGCTCCGTACCGGTATCGTATCGGAGAGGGAGTTGGAAGTAAGATAAAAAGGCTTGGGCAATGGTCGCAAAGGTGGTATGTGAAGAGGTGGCTTGGTCGACATACCATTTAGAAGCTTCGCCGGTAAGCGTGCGTTGGAACAAACGAAGACGGATGGAGTCATCGGTAATGGAATTGGAGGAACACCACATGTGGAAAGATCGGACATGATTGGTTGGATCTTCTCCAGCAAGGCCTTTGAACTTAGGGATGTCGGAGGGGAGCTTGGTTGGCATAGCAGGCCAACCAACATCGTGGCAGATAGGGTCATTGATCAACTGATTGAAATCGGGGAGGCTGAGGCCTGCAATGTACGGCAGCAAGGGTATGGCCGAGGTAGTTCCTGTGGCGGTTCCGCTAGTAGTGGTTCCAGCATTAGGGCCTGGAGCACTGCTAACGTTAGGCCCTGGACCAGACATAGTGAAGGTGACAGGGGGAGAACCAGGAGGAGAAGGAGAACCCAATGAATCAGAAGAGGAGTCGGAGTGCGGACTCGGAGGAGGACTGGCTCGACGACGGCGGGACGGAGCAGGTCGATCGACCAGAAACTGAGGGTGAAGGCCAAGAAGTCTCCAGGAAAGGCGCCTTGGGGGTGCAATGATGATGGGAAGAAGGAAACCGACAAGGGAAAAAAGGGACAGAATCAAAAGAGGTGAAGGGCAGAAAAGGTGCAGTGACAATTGATTTTAGAGTCTTTGCCAGGCGGTGTTAACCAGGCGCTTCTTCACTTAGGGTCAGTGTGTGGCGTGCGTTAATTTTAATTTTTAAAACCCTTTTCATTTTGAGAGAAAGAAAAAAGTGTGCTGTGTAACTGAAAATAAATCTGCAGAGAACAATATATAATGCTGAAATAATAGAAAATTAACAGCTACTATTGCATCTATCTAACCCAAGAAGGCGGGTCCCTCAAAACTAGTCTAAAAAATGGGAAACAAATCTAGTCAAAACACACTGAAAAGAGGCCAATAGATCTAAGGTCAGGAGGGACAGGGATCTAAAGGATAAAGCTGCTGAAAAGAGGTGCAGATCACAGCCAAGAGACAGAGGCAAGGTGGCTGGAAAAAGGGAGGAAATTAGCAAAAAGTGGAAAGGACAGGGAGGAGGTCCTAAAGAGAGGTCCAAACAAAATGACAAGAGGTGATTTGAAAGGAAGAAAGGTTGATTTAAAGGGATCTGAGGAAGAGGTTTCAGATCTGAAAAAGGGAAGGCTGAAACTCTGAAAAAGAAACGGCTGAAACAGCTAAAACTCTTCCACAAAAAGTGGAGGGTACTGAAGCCATAGGGGGATAGGTTCCCACTTAGATGAGTAAATATAGATCAGAACTAGGTCAAAGCGAGCTGAGACAGAGGCTGGAAAACCCTGACAAAAGCTTCAACAAAACCCAGAAAAATTGCAGAAAAATCACTGAAAAATTGGCAGGTCGCAGGTTCTGACCTGTTTTCAGTGCAGGTCACAGAAAAGAGGCTGAAAAGTGCGACCTGGAGGTCCAGGTCACAGTTTTGGGCTGAAAAGTGCGACCTCCCGTTCTGGTTGTCTCGGCAGTAGATTTTCGAAAAAGTTGTCATCTCAGTTGCGGCTGATGTCGCTTACTTGCGCAATAGGGCCAGAAACACATGGAAGTTAAAAAATTTAATGTTTTAGAGTTTTATGTGAGAAAAACAACATAAAAATAGGAAAAATAAACAGCTGAAAAGAAACCCTAGGGTCTGAAGTAGCTGGATATGCAGGAATATGAAAAACGACAGCGGTCGTAATTTAAAACCCGTGTGGAGTCGCCATTTGTTAGTATGAATCCTTTGTCGAAGTGTACGAAAAAGGACCCCTTTAGCTACGCATAACTAATAGCCCTAACAACAAAAGTGGCTGCCAATATCTTCAGATCTGTGGTTAGTTAGACAAGAAAAGAGCTGCAAAACACCAGATCTATGCATGGAAAGACATTAAGCAGTAAAAACAAGGGTTTTCTCCATATACCAATAGACAAGACAAGAACAATTTTTGAAAGAATTTTTGTATTAATTGGGCACATCGGAGGAAAACAAGAAGGTGTATCCAATTCTCCTCAGTGGGATGGGTTCTTGGAAGTCCTCAGCACTTCAGATCTAAGATTTCTCTCTCTTGTTGGTGTAGAAAACCCAATGCAAAGAATAGAGCTCAATGGGAGCTCACACAACAAATGATGGAAAAATGTGACCAAGTGTATAGATCCAGAGTGATCTAATAGGCAACAAAAGGTGAATAATGGTAGGAAAAACCCTCCTATTTATAACAAAATATTGGGTCATTCTAGATCTTCGTGCATGATTAAAATAATGTTAACCAAATCTAGATCCACCTTTTATGGAATATTTTATTATATTTGTTGGAGGGAAAAAGTATTTGACTTGGGTCAAATCCCTTTATTTGTCAAAAAATAAATAAATAAATGATTTATTTATCTTTTTAAGGAAGCGGTTAGAAGATAATAAAATAAATAATTATTTATTTAATTATTTGTGGGTGATTTGGTCATATTTAACAAGGAATATTATCTAAATAAGATTTAAATAATTATTCCTAGAAAATAATAAGATAAATAAAGGTTTATCTAATTAATTTCTTTGTTTTTGGGTTAAACATGACTGGGAATAATAATTAAAGTATGGTTTAATTAATTATCCCATGAGAAAAATCAAACAAATATAGGTTTGTTTAATATTTCCTTTTGGGGTTTCCTGTTTAGACCATAAACAACCTAATAAATGTGGTTTATTAAATTATTTAACATAGTGAAGGCAATTTTACTTAGGGTAAAATTGGTCTTACATGGTGTACTTGGGTCCATCTAATGATAATAGGTTAGATGACCAAAAAATGGTGTAACATGGAGAGAGAAACACAGGTGGAGGATATAGTTAGTGGGCGGGAAAAATACAGGCCGTTGGATCCAAAGGATTGGATGGTGGAGATCCAATCAGAGGGAGAGCGATGGAGGGAAAAAATCCGATGGGAAATGGTTGTGATTACATATGGACCGTTAGATCTATGGGAGATCGATGGCTATGATTGGATCAAGGATCGGCCAATCGGGGTGTCGGAGGGTGGCACATTACAAAATATCTGATTGGCAATGAAGACGGTGTTGCGATGGCCATCAGATTAAAATGGGCAGAAGACTCTGATTCCTTCGGGGGATCGGAAGGGTGGCATGATAAAAAATTCCGATTGGGGATGGAGGTGGTGTTGCACTGGCCGTCGGATTTAAAAGTGAATCGACGGTGGAGATGGCCATTGGAAGGTTACAGCGGGGTGTGATTGGGGCACGATGGGAATGAGTGCGAGCCGTCAGATCTTTCCAAATCAACGACAGAGATCGTTTCAAAGGCTGACAGACCAAATACACTATCGCATCGGAAGTTTTTGTTTTACAAAGAAAATAAGCTCTCCGATCGATCCTTCCGATGTGATGAGCGCCTTACGGACTAGCGCTTGGTCTTAGTGCTCAGGCTCATGGAGGGGATGTGGTTAGGGGTTGGCCGAAAGGGGCTAAGCCTGTTTTACAATAAAAATGGGTTTTTTAGCTTAGAAACGGATTTTTTAAGGCTGAACAGAGGTTTCGGTAGGGGAATAAAGGGGTTTTAAAACCAGTTGAAGGGATTTCACTTGGTTTAAAAGGATGAAATAGATGGTTTGGAAGACTTAGGAGGGATTTTTTGGGGGTCAAAGGGGAAACTTTGAAAATGGAAAAAAGGTTAATAATGAGGAAATTTGCAGAGATACAAGGGGCAAATGAAGGCCTTTCTGAGCACAATTTTTCACAGGTAGTGAGGCTTTTTGCATGGAAACAGCAGGGAAGATCTTTTAAAAGGAAACGGACACACATAGGCTTTCAAGGATGAGAGATTTTCATAGGAAATGTATCTCTTGAAGGCTAAAAAACAATTTAGCCACCTGTTTTCTTGCCAAAAAATTCATAGGTGGCTAACCGTGGCTCCACATGGGGATGGCTTCTTCTTGAAGGAGTTAATAATTCAGAAAATAAATATTTGGAGTAGGCCAGATGCCTGATCTTTGAACCATCTTCCTTCTTTGATTTAGTTGTACAAACATGATGGAATTAATCAACAAAAAACATTCTTCAAACAATCTACCTAGCCATCCTACAATCCTAACATTTTTTCTTCAAGGTGCATTTGAATTTGCAGACCTTCTTCATCATTTTTTTATTATTATTGAAAGCAAAAAACAAACTAATCTAATTCTACCCTTATCACTCCATGAGACTATATTAAACTGTTGGCCTCATAGTTTCTCTACCTAATCTAATATCTGCTAGGATTAAACTTTCTAGCATATTTCTTCTCTACATTCTACAACCGAAATTTAAAAACAGTCAAACTAGGATTAGACAGTCTAGTTCACTGTGGATCCATGGCATAAAGACAGTTGCAAATGGACTGAAATTGTAGAAAACTAGAAACAAAATTTTGAAGGCTTGAAATCTTGAAACTTTTGAAGCATCCTTCTTTTCTTTGTGACTCAAGTTTTGAGCTTGTTAGAGTCACGTTCTTCTTCACTTCAGCTCTGGTTTTGGGCTTGTTAGAGATGATCTTTTAAATTCTTTGTTGGTTCAGATTTTAGGCATATTAGAACTAGCTTCTTTTACTTCCCTTTGGCTCAGGTTTTGATCATGTTAGAGCCAATATTTGCACCTCCTAGATTCAAGTTTTGAGCATGTTTGAACCTATCTTTCTTTGTTTTTTGAAACATTTTCTCTTTTTCTTTGAAAAAAAAACATAACAATGGTATTTACAATGGAAATGAAAACTGGAATTTGGAAATCAACAGTAGTAATGCTAGAGCATCCTGCCATTGACAGGACCCCCAAATAGCTCTGTACCATCTATCTCTTACAGAAAAAAGGCATTTGGACCAACAGTGGCCTGTATGAAGTAAGGACCCTGCCACAAACTATCAAATTTTCCATGTTTCCCTTTGTCTTCTCTCCTAGAGTCCCATTTTAAAACTTTATCTCCAATTTTGAAGTTGCAAGCCTTTATTCTTTTATCAAATAACTTCTTTATTTTTTCCTGTACTTTTAGAGCTCTGTTTTAGACTTCTTCTCTTGTTTGTTGGAGATGAATTGTTTGATTTATCCTCCTCACCATACTGTGTTCCGTTGTTTGAATATCTTGGACTAGTTTAATCACTGGTACCCCAAGGCTGGTTGGAAACACTGCCTCTGTGCCATAAAAAAGCTAATATGGTGACATTCCAATGGAATTATTTGTGGTTAACCTTTCAGCCCACAAAGCATGCACTAATTTTTTATGCCATGACATTTTATTTTCTTCAAGTATTTTTTTGATGATGGTCACCAAGCTCTTGTTGGATGATTCAGCTAACCCATTACCCTGTGGGCAATAAGCAGTTGAATGACAGAGTTCTATTTGATACATGTGACAAAAATCAATAATTTTCTTGGATCCAAAGGCAGTAGCGTTATCAGTGATTATTTTCCTTGGGTAGCCAAACCAAGAGAGGATGTGATCTTCTAGGAACCTAATGATAACAGAATCTGTGGCATTCCTAGAAGGTGCGGCCTCAATCCACTTTTTGAAATATTCTGTGGCTGTAAGGATCCACTTGTGTTGTGCATAAGAAGCAGGGTGTATTTCTCCTATGAAATCTAGGCCCCATTGTTGGAAGGGAGCTTCAACAGTAATAGGTTGTAATGGTAAAGGGAGGAGCTTTCTTTTGCCCTAAAAAATCTGGCACTTATGGCAGGCAATTATCATTTTGTGTATGTCATTGAAAAGTGTAGGCCAGTAATAGCCAGCTCTGAGTATTTTGTTAGCAGTGGCTTTCTAGTTTAAGTGGTCGCCACACTCTCCTGCATGGAACTCTTATTTAATCCTCTATGCTTCTGTTTCAGGCAAACATTTAAGAAATATACCATTTCCATTTTTCCAGTATAAACATTCATTCAATATGCAATAGTTTCTAGCTTTTAGCTTTAGAAATATGGCCTTATTCTTTGATAAATCAAGAGGGGCATTGAGGTTTGTGAGCACATACAGGATATCAGAATACCAAGGAGAGTTCTGAAATTTTTCTTCAACTGTAGGATCAGGCAACCCTTCCTGTTCATCCAAGGCATCTACCATGTTTATGTCAAGGGCTTGCAAATTTAATTCAGCCATTAGTTGAGCGAAGCCCTGACCTTTGATCAGTTTTGTGGGTTTTATTTCTAGGTCATACTCCAATATTACAACAATCCATTTTCCCCTCTTTCCATCCGGATCTTGGGACAAAATATCTTTAACCACTATGTTTGGCACGTATGCTATGATGTGAGAATGTAGTATATACACCCTAAAGTCTTTCAAGGCCTTTACCAAGGCATAGGCCTGTTTTTCCATTATGTTATATTTCAAGGGTGCATCCCTTAGAGATTTTTTGAAGAAAGAAATAGGTTGTCCCATTCCCTCTGGATTTTTTTGCATCAGAACTGTAGCCATTGTGTGCTCAGAGGCAAAGGAAAATATCAGGAAATCTTTTGAGAAATTTGGGCTGATTAGGACAGGTGCCCGGGTGAGTGCAAGTTTAACTAACTTAAAATATTGTTTAGCCTCTACAGTCCACTTAACTCCTACACCCTTTTTCAGCATGTTTGTCATATTTCTGAGGTGCTCAGCCAAGTCGGGAATAAACCTCCTCAGGAAGTTAATTTTCCCAATAAAGGACTGTAACTCTTTAATGTTTCTCGGGTGGGTGATCTGAAGTATTCCCTCAACTCTTTGCGGGTCTATCTTAATTCCATTTTTTAGATATAATATGGCCAAGAAGCTTAATTCCATTTTTTAGATATAATATGGCCAAGAAGCTTGCCCTCTTGAAGCCCGAACACAGTCTTCTTGGGATTTAATGACAGAACGAACCTTCTACATTTTTCAAAAACTCATCTCAAATTTTTTAGGTGCTCCTCATCAGTCTTGGAGTATACTGTTATGTCATCAAGATAGATGACAATGAAGTGCCCTATCTCCTCTGAAAAGGCTATATCCATTGCTCATTAGAAGGTCACACCAGCGTTCATCAGTCCAAAAGGAATTTTTACATACACAAAAGTGCCCCATGGAGTGGTGAAAGTTTTCTTGAGTTGGTCTTCTGGGAGTACTAAAACTTGGTTATAGCCTAAAAAATTTTCTAACAGGGAGATCCTTTTTGAGCCAACTACCCTCTGTAATATGTGTTCCATCTTTGGTAAAGGGTAATTTTCCTTAAGTGAGGCTCTGTTAAGGTTCCTGAAATCAATGCACAGTCTGATCTCACCTGTTTTATTTCTCACAGCTACAAGATTTGAAACCCAATCAGAGAACCTCACAGGCACTATAATTCCTGCCTCATACATCTTCTTGATTTCCTTTTTGACTAGAGGCAGTTATTTCGGGTTAATTCTGCAAAGTTTCTGTTTGAAGGGTTTTTGGTTCTCTTTCAAAGGTATTTTTTGTTGTATGATGTTTGTATTGTAAGCTTTTAAGTCCTCGTAGCTCCAAGAAAACACATCAATGAATTCTTTAAATAAATCAATGTATTTCTTTTTCATGTCTGCGGGCAAGGACTTAGCCAAATTAATCATCTTAGGCTTATCCTCTATGCCTATGTTGTTGGGAAAAATACTGAGAGGGGGGGGTGAATCAGTATTTACTGCATAATCAAATCTTTTTACTTTTTCATTCCTTAAAACCCATACGCTACTTTCCTTCAGTAAACTAGCGTATATACGCGGATCCCCTTTATGAAACTAGCGTATACACAGAAATCTAGATATGTCATTAAATCTTCACTTCTATTATTCCATCATTCATTCATCAGATGTTTAATAAATAGTAAACATGTGCAGTAAGAACAGAATAAACCATCACACAAAGCATCACACATGAACACCAGGATTTTTAGGTGGAAACCCAAATCGGGAGAAAACCACCGCTGCAGTTGCTCAGCCTTCAATATTTTATTATAGAAAACATCTTACAACATATGTGCTGGCGCAGTCTTGACCAGCACGCAGGCACCCACCTGCGCTCGTTTACCAGCCTCTCCTGGAAGGGAGCTCCAACCCCCTGACTCGTTTACCAGCCTCACCTGGAAGGGAGCTACGACCCCCCGATCTCATTTACCAGCCTCACCTGGAAGGGAGATACAACCCCCTGACTGAAGGCTACAACCTTCAGCACCACCTTGGATCACGTTTCATCAATTTTCACACTGGATCCAACAAATTCAATAGAACACAACTTGCAGGCCACATTTCATCATATTTTCATACAGGACCCTTTCCATACTTTTAAGCACAAACATTCATCACCAACAGATACATATCAACATAGATCAGATAGCAGAAACACAGCAGAACAGATCAGATATTTCATACCCCTTGCTTCAGCAAACCCTAGTTTGCATACGCGCTTTCCCTTTACTGATGTCGCGTATATACGCGCTTCCGTCCACACAAACCAGCGTATACCTCAGTGTATATTTCCTTGCGCATACGCGCTTTTACTTCAGCGAAGCCGCGTATATACGCTCTTCCTCCGCGGCGAAGTAGCGTATAGATCTTCAATCATTACAGAGAAGCATATTTCATCAGATCAGATGTTCAATTCAGATTTACCCTTTTCCTTCAGACAGATGTTCGCCTAGATGTTCGCCTCATCACAGATCTAAGCCTTCCATAAACAGATCTAGCAAATATAGATACATTTCAGATCTAGATATCCCGCTTCATCATTTCTTCATAAGTGCATCATAGATTCAGATCTATCATCAAACCTTTACCCTTTCCATACAGATATACTTCACAGAGAAGTATTCATTCAAGCTCAGACATCTTGCTCTCACACTCATGATTTGCACAATGAATTTCTTCTCCTTATATAGGTTTATCCTTTTCAATACCATGAGCCCCTTTTTCAATACCATGGGCCAAAACAATACCATGAGCCCAAAACTACCTGGACGGGGTCAACTAGGCGGATCATTACCCAGTACAATGGGTCGACTCCATGTTGTGCAGTTTGCACATTTAGGCGCTTTAGCCCATGCAGCGACTTGGCACGTTATTTTCAGCGTCCATGCCTTACCACTTCCCTAATGAGATAATCGCGTATACTTAGAGAAGACATACTCTTTTTCATCATAGAACTAGCACATCTTTGAATTCCTTTCTTCATTGCCTTACGATTTCACCTTGTAGATACATCAGATTTTTCTTCATGAGGACATATTCTATCAGAAACACAAACCATCAAGTAAGTTGTCATCATCTTCATCAAGAGGGTTGCCTTTCAAGGACAACACTTAGCATCATATTGTCAACAAACATCATATCACATCAGATTTACATCATTTACTAAGTCCATCAAGTCAAGCATAACTTCATCAGGTGGATTGCCATCAAGGACAACACATTTCAACAGTCAAATGTCTTCATCTTCATTCAGTGGGTTGCCATCAAGGACAACATCCTATAATATTTCGAACAATCTCCCCCTTTGGACTTGATGGCAACCACGATGGTGTTTGGTTACCACAACAGATAGATACATGTAGAATACAATGACACCATGTCATTCTCCCTATTTGCCATGTCACTCTCTCCATTTTTGGTATCATTCAAACACCATGTCACTCTCCCCCTTTGACATCAAGGGCAAAGGACAAAACCAGCAGATCAAAACCAACACACTCTCCCCCTTTGACATCAAGGGCAACGGGCGGACCAAAGCCAACATACTCTCCTCCTTTTCTTCATATGTAGACGAAGCGTTTTGCAGATCTGATATATGCTAAAGTGACCAAGCTCCCCCTGAGTTCAGGCTGAATCTTCAAACATATTTTTCAATGAAGTACATGACTCTATGAACTTCCTATCACCCGAAAGACTCATACTTACATCAATTATCTATCCAAGTGGATTTACATATGAGACTCAAGTACCCAACCAAGTGGGTTTACAAAGATTGACACAGCTACCCAACCAAGTGGGTTTACAAAGATTGACACAGCTACCCAACCAAGTGGGTTTACAAATTTGACAAGTCCTTACATGACTGAATATTACAATTTTACAACATGGGTCTCAACAAGACCTTTTCATCAAACTACAAATATAACTTTAAGACCAACACCAGAAAGTCCTCAAGAAAGAGAGCATGTTTCAGAACCATCATAATGCCAACATTGCATTATACTCAGCAAAGCTAATGCTCCCCCTGAATCTGTGCAACCAAGCAATCTTTCCAAATGACTAAGGCTCCCCCTTAGTTTGTGCATCCTGAAAACTTCCACCAACAAATCATCAAGGCATCTTCATCAAAACATTAGAAATGGAATTATGAGAACTGGAATACCATCAGAGATACCAAACAGTATCAGAGATACCAAACAGCACTACAGCTATGCTGAAGAGAGCTGAACCAACCAAAAATTGTCAGCAATCAGTCATACGCGGTTTTCTTTGCAGGAACTCGCGTATATACGCGACTGTGTTTCAGGAAACCCGCGTATCCCAAGAAATCTTCTAAATTTCAACCAGATCTGATTCTCTGTGAGGCAAAGACAGTGTTCAGCTTCTTTCTGAGTCATTTGAATGCTTCCCTAGACTACAGATAGATAGATCAGTGTAGTTGTGTCTTTAAGCGTCATCCAACGGTTGTAGCATCAGCGCAATAGTAACCAAGCCTTCAGATTCTTTGTAGCATCAATACAATCTTTCCAAGAGAGATCATCATACCAAAACAACATCTTCAAGTATGTGTCAAACAATCATCCATGTGGTCCAATATCATCAAGATCTTCAAGATTTAACATGAAGTACCATATGTAGGCAAAAGATCTCAACCATAATAACAAAGCTCTGCATGGATTATTTCTGAATCAAACGACTTCCAACTCATCCATGTGTGAACACAAACGATACTTTTAAGTAAACAGGGATCAACATCTCATCATAATAGACCATGTACCAAGTTATCATCATTTAGAGCATGAGTATCACAATAGCCAAAAATAATCAGTCATATTGCCAACAATGCAATCCTTAGTATTCAACCTGCTGCTCCCCCTAAACCAGTGTTCTTCCTTAACTTGTTCAATCTGAAATACCTTCAACAGTAAGTTATTAGCAACTATCTCTGCATGATCTGTCCTCATTTCTGAACTATAAGACTTTCATCTCAACAACGAATGCTCTTCATCATAAAGAAATCAGGGTTTATCCATAATCTTCAACATACGAACCATGTATCATATCATTAGCATGAATATAACCAGAATAATGCTAACAGTTCAATCATCAGCAGTCAGACTGATGCTCCCCCTGAACCTCTGCTCCAGATCTTCAGCTATCATATGAATTCTCTTATCCTCAATGCATACGCGACTGTGTCTGCTGGAACTCGCGTGTATACGCGACTTTTGTTAATATAACCCGCGTATGGAAAGTGAAGCATAGAAAATTTTCATCTTCCTTCATTTCCTCCTGAGCTTGTACCTCCTGTACCTGTCCTTTCCACATCAGAAGCGCTGTCAGAAGTAAAAGTAACCAGAGTAATCAAATCAACCATGAGAGTCATCATGCATTGCTCCCCCTGTGACGATACATTACTAGATCACATAATGTATCTCACATCATTCCTGCAGTCAATCAGAGAAGTAAGCTTCAGAAGAAGATGACTGCAGTAGGGTCAGACTTCCCTACGTTTCTGATCAGTCCTCCTTATTTCTCCAAATTTGATTGAACTTTCTAATTATGTGCTGGAGATTGTGCACTTTCCCAGATCTGTTCATCCTGCATTCTTTTTCTACATGTCCATACTTGTTACAAGCATAACATCTCATGTGTCCAGAAAAATAAGCATAAGAATCATAATGAGTATTTCTAATCTTCCTTCTTTTACAATCAACTGCTTTATGACCATACATGTTACATGAGAAACAATATCCCTTGAAGCTACTAGAGTACCTTTCTGAGTAGAACCTGTTTGTTTGTGGCTGAATTGTTCTGCTTCTGCAATTTGCTGCAACATGCCCATAATTATGACATTTAAAGCATTCAACGTTCTTGAATGAATTCCTTCGAGAATTCATGAATGTTGGTTGATCTTGTGTTTCTTTCAACACATCAGGTTTTGCATTGACATCTTCTGAATTTTTGGCACTTCCTTGTGAGCTAGATTCTCCTTTAACAGTTTCATGGAAACCAAGACCATGTTTGATAGCAGGAGACCTTTGATTACTTAGAATATTGTCCAGAATATTAGTACTATCATGAAACCTCAAAAGTTTAACCTTTTCTTCTAATTTACCTTTGAGAATGTTTACCTCAACCTCCAAGTCTTGACATTGCTTTTTCATGCTTTCTTCTTTTCTTCTTCCATCTTCAACTTGATCCTTCAGATTTAGGATTTCTTCTTTCAACCAATTTTTGTTTTCTTCACATGTTTGTTGCAGCTCTTCATTCTTCTTCTTTGATGCTTTGAGATATTCTTTGAGGGAGACAATTTCTGCTTCAAGTCTTGCATTCTTCTTCTTTGATTTATCCAAGTCTTCTTTGAGGGAAACGATTTCTGCTTCAAGTCCTTCCTTATCAAATGATGGTAGATGTTCCTCACTCTTCTTACTTGATGCTTCAAGTTTTGCTTGTAGAGAGATGATTCCAGCTTCAAGACCTTCATTCTTCCTTTTTGATTTTTCGAGATCTGTTTTTAGAGAAACGTTTTCTGCTTCAAGTCCTTCATTCTTCTCATTTGATTCTTCAAGTTCTGCTTGCAGAGAGATGATTCCAGCTTGATATCCTTTACTTCGATTGTATACATCATCGAACATCCTTTTCAGTTTAAAACACAAAGCTTTGGAGGCAGCGTCCTTCTCATTAAATATTCTTTGTTGATCTTTGATAACTTCTTTTAAATCCTCAACATCATTGCTTGCACAGATAAGATTACAAGGATCACTATCATATCCATCTTTGTCAACTTCTGCCATAGCGGTTTTCTGAGACATCTCCTTACTTTGAGTATCCTTCTTTTGTTGCTTCTTTGCCATGAGTACTTGTAGAGCTTGGTTAGAATCTTCTTCATTTTTAATCTTGACAGCTTCTTCTAGGTTGATAGCATATTCTTCACTATCATCACCATTCATTGTACAACTAATATCTTTCAAAGGATGACCCCAATCACTATCTGATTCATCTCCTTTGATTTCTGGTATCCATGTTCTCTGAAATATCTCCTTTCTTCGAGTCGGCTTCTTCTTTTGCTTCTTTCCCATTGCGACGGATCTCCTTCAAGCGATCAAGCTTCTGCAGAAGGACCACCCTCTGATACCAATTGTTGGGAAAAATACTGAGAGGGGGGGGTGAATCAGTATTTACTTCATAATCAAATCTTTTTACTTTTTCATTCCTTAAAACCCATACGCTACTTTCCTTCAGTAAACTAGCGTATATACGCGGATCCCCTTTATGAAACTAGCGTATACACAGAGATCTAGATATGTCATTAAATCTTCACTTCTATTATTCCATCATTTATTCATCAGATGTTTAATAAAAAATAAACATGTGCAGTAAGAACAGAATAAACCATCACACAAAGCATCACACATGAACACCGAATTTTGAACAAGCCCAAAATGGAAGAAAACCACCGAGGCTAACGATTTGCTCGACCTTCAATATTTTATTATAGAGAAAACATCTTACAACATATGTCTTGGCGCAACTTGACGACACGCGAGGCACCCTAACGCTCGTTTACCCGACCTCTCCTGGAAGGAGGCTCCAACCCACGACTCGTTTACCGGCCTCACACGGAAGGCTCGACCCCCAAGTCTCGTTCTGACCTCACACCGGAAGGGAGCTACGACCCGGCCAGAAGGCTACAACCCTCGACACCTCTATGGACCACGTTTCATCAATTTTCACAACACGGATCCAACAACTTCAATACAAACACAACACGAGGCCACATTTCATCATATTTTCATACTGGACCCTTTCCATACTTTTAAGCACAAACATTCATCACCAACAGATACATATCAACACAGATCAGATAGCAGAAACACAACAGAACAGATCAGATATTTCATACCCCTTGCTTCAGCAAACCCTAGTTTGCATACGCGCTTTCCCTTTACTAATGTCGCGTATATACGCGCTTCCGTCCACACAAACCAGCGTATACCTCAGTGTATATTTCCTTGCGCATACGCGCTTTTACTTCAGCGAAGCCGCGTATATACGCTCTTCCTCCGCGGCGAAGTAGCGTATAGATCTTCAATCATTACAGAGAAGCATATTTCATCAGATCAGATGTTCAATTCAGATTTACCCTTTTCCTTCAGACAGATGTTCGCCTAGATGTTCGCCTCATCACAGATCTAAGCCTTCCATAAACAGATCTAGCAAATATAGATACATTTCAGATCTAGATATCCCGCTTCATCATTTCTTCATAGGTGCATCATAGATTCAGATCTATCATCAAACCTTTACCCTTTCCATACAGATATACTTCATAGAGAAGTATTCATTCAAGCTCAGACATCTTGCTCTCACACACTTGTGATTTGCATAATGAATTTCATCTCTTTATATAGGTTTATCCTTTTTCAATACCATGAGCCCCTTTTTTCAATACCATGGGCCAAAACAATACCATGAGCCGAAAACAACCTGGACGGGATCAACTAGGCGGATCATTACCCAACACAATGGGTCAATACCATGGTGGTTACCCTTGGTTTTGCACTTTTTGAGCGCTTTAGCCCATACGCGACTTGGCACGTTATTTTCCGCGTGCATACGCGACTTCCCCTAGGCCAATCCGCGTATACTTAGAGACATACTCTTTTTCATCATAGAATTAGCACATGCTGAATTCCTTTCTTCATTGCCTTCTATTCACACTGTAGATACATCAGATTTTCTTCATCAAGGACATATTCTATCAAGCACAACTTCATCAAGTAAGTTGTCATCATCTTCATCAAGTGGGTTGTCTTTCAAGGACAACACTTAGCATCATATTGTCAACAAACATCATATCACATCAGATTTACTTCATTTACTAAGTCCATCAAGTCAAGCATAACTTCATCAGGTGGATTGCCATCAAGGACAACACATGTCAACAGTCAAATGTCTTCATCTTCATTCAGTGGGTTGCCATCAAGGACAACACTCTGCATCATATTTCCAACATATGTTGCATTCCTCTACATCAGAGTCTGAGTGTTCTATAGTGGGTTTTTTCGCTACGTCATCGAAGTTAAAAAGGTCCTCCAAAGGTGCCAAACCTTGTGGTATATTCTTATCTTTTGCCTGCAACACCTCTATTTCCTCTTTATCTTCATTCTTATATTCTTTGGTTGGATTTCCAATCCCTTCAATTAAAGTGTTTATTTCTACGTCATGAGGTGATTTTTATGCATCGGGGGGCTCTTCACTCAGGCAGATCTCATCATATTTAGAGTCTGAATCAGATAATTCAAACTCATTCCTTCCAATCAGGAAATCCTTTATCTTCTTGTCGCCCTCAAAGACCTGCCAATATTTCTCATTATCAGGCACTGTAGGTCTATATTTTGTCTGAATGATGATCTGTTTGTCACTAGGAGACTTACGATATGAACTAGCTATGCAGGCTAATCCATTCACAATTATGTTCTGAATCCTAGGAACAAACACCAGTTCATACTCTACAAAGGTTTTCAGTAAATCCATAGCATCATTCCTGTACGCTCTCAATCTAGGGTGTTTTTTTGTATATTGTCCATTCACTTGTTTTATGATTAACTCAGAGTCTCCATGTATAGCTATCCTACAGGATTCTAGGTTTTTCAATAAATTCAGGCCTAGGATGAGAGCCTCATACTCTGCAATATTGTTTGTAAATTTGAAGTTCAGATTGAAGGCATGACTCTCTGCATAGTCACTCTCAATGTTATGTAACCATACTCCCACTCCTGCAGTTTTTATAGTGCAAGACCCATCGAAATTCATTCTCCATAAGGGATATTTTTCAGGTTTATCATTATTTTCCTCCCTGACATTGGTTTCACTGTTGTGCTATAATATGGGGTTTGCATCATGGCGTGGAGGGTTTTGTTCTTCATGATGTGTAGGGGTTTCAGAGAAATGACTAATTGGCTGTTTGGATTCTGTTTCTTGCTGACCCTGAGTTTCTATTTTAGTGCATTGTCCAAAGGTTTATTCTTCGTTTTCTTCTAAGTCCAGAGTGGCCATTATGTTAAAATCTATGGGCTCTGTTTCATTGTTTGTATCTCTGTTTTCTAGCTCTAGATCATCTACAGATTCATCATTGCATAGGATAAAGGAATCCACATATGTATGTACAGAGTACAGAGGTGAATTTTTAGGCTTTTCAGGGCTGCTAACCATAAATTTCGTTTGTGCCTCCCTATACAGTCTCCTAAGTTGGCTAAAGATAGGGATTCTGGCATATGAGCCATCCATCTGCATTGTACCTTGAAGCTTGGCTCCCCATGAACTCAATAGTAATAGGCCATACTTAGGTGGCACATCTGCCACTACAACATCCATAACCATACATTTTGCTGGAGTCTGGGTCAGGTTCACACAAAGGTCTTTGATTAGGCCAAGGCATTTTACTCTGCTAGAGTCAAATGAATATAAATATTTGTATGGACGGGTGACCTCTAGGCCTAACCTCTCCATAGCTACCTTAGGCATTAGGTTATGTGATTCCCTAGAGTCATGCATTGTGTTGTGAAGGATCTTGTCATGGATATTGAGGCTGATGTAAAAAGGAGGTACTACCCCTTCCTGAAACTTCCCTTCTATCTTTGGGCCAAACAGAATGGCTAGTTGTTCATCACTCAGATTTACAGTGTCACTATTCTCACCTAGATTTAGAGCCTTCAAAATTTGGCCTTTATATACATCCTGAGCGGCCAACTCAGAGAGTGGGACAGATATTTTAATTTTAGCAATATCGCTCTCCAAATTGAAGGGAGACTGATTCTTAGTAATACTCAACTCTGTTTTGTTAGCCACTAATTTAGTGGCAGAATCAGTGTGTTGATTCTCACTATGTACAGTGTTAGGAACTATTTCATCAGGAGCACTAATTGCAGTGCTAGTGCTGCTAGTTGGTTGACTTTATTTATCAGTATTTTGGTTGTCTTTCTCTTTGTTCTTCCCAGAACTTTCAACTGCTGATTTTCTACTTTCAGTAGTCACTTTAGAAGTTTTCTCAGGCCTTTTCTTAATGGTAATCTCAGAAACCTTTGGTTTGGAATTGTCTAAGCTATTTTTGCTTCTAAGTTCATACTCTTCTCTGACCTGCATGATGGAATTTTTGAATCCAAGCCTGTAATCCTCAGATTCTAAACTTTCCTCATCCCAATACGAGGGTGAAGTCTGATCTTATTCTATGGAGAAATTATGGATTGAGTTTTCTATTTCAAACATATTTATTGTGTTTCCCTCGGACTCTTCTATTATCCCCTCATCCTCATCAAGAAATTTCTCTTGAAATGGGGGTATGACTTGTTGATCAGTGTCTCTTTATCTGTTTGGAGGGGTGTTGTTTCTCCTAAAGTTTTGGTTTTGGTTATGATGTTGGTTTCTATTCTGATTACTAACTGAGACAACCATTTTTTCCATCATTTTCTGTAGCCTTTCCATGTTTTTGGCTAGACTGTCATACTTGGGATCGGATGTGGAAGCTGCAGTGTCATCTCTATATGTTACCCTTTTCTCAACCATCGTTCTGGATTTATTTTCAATTAGGTTAGCCTCTACACTCACTTCTCCTTTTTGCATATCTTCCAATGTGTTGTAATCTCTCTCCCTAAGCTGGTAGGCCATATCATCTTCAAAGCCTTCAGGATATTTCACTAAAGCCATACCTTGGGGAGGTTTCATGTGTGGAGGAAGAGCGTTGTAAACACTATTAAACCTTATAGAGTAATCATGGACACTCTCTCCTACATTTATTTTAAGATTCTTGTATTCTGCTAAGATTTGGAGAGGGTTGGTCTTGACTTCCCATTTGTTTATGAAGGAATGATATAAAGAGGGAATATCGGGGATACTATTATGAGGTAGGCCTTTAAATCATTTATTCACATCACCTCCTAAACTCTGGGCAAAGATTCTCATCTTGACTGTGTCATCATCTATCTCCATATAGTCAAAGGATTCTTCCATCCTATCTATGTGGTGCTGAGCCATGGTAGACTCTTTTTCAGTGAAGTGCGGGATTTTTGATTGATAATCATTGGGTAGAGGCACTAGGGGCTGTGCTAACACCAGAGGTGCATAGCAGGCTGCCATAATGATGTTCTAATGAGGTAAAGGATTGACTTGAGCAGTAGGTATGTGGATGACAGGGATACTAGGGCCAACAACGCTCTGTTGAGTTGATTTAAGGTGACATAGCCCCAAGTTTTGAAGGAAATGGATGTCTGGAGGTGTAGATGGGGGAGTATCTCTATCCCTAATGTGTTGACCACTGTGAGATGGTGAATTAGGAAGCTCGAAGTTGGACTGGTCTAGAGCACTGAATGACCAGTTCTAGGTAAACCGTTTGGTAGGTCTAGGTCAAAAAGAGGGCCTGATAGAGCTCTAAAGTCTTCTGGTGTAGAGTTAGCTCTATGGATGTGTCTGTAAATAGTTGACCTTCTAGGTGTAGGACATTTTCTGAGGATGCTCTCAGGGTTGTCAACTATTTCAGGTGGGTTTGGGTTAGGATAAGCTCTTGTATGAATGGTTCTTGAAGCCAGAATGCTATCTTCAAACAAAGGATCTTAATCCTACTTGTCACTTATATTATGGCTGATGTTTTAATGAGGGCTGGCCTCCCAGTGGAGTCTTATGTGAACCAAGATAATCAGCAGGCCTACTGATCACTAGTGGAGTCTTTAATCGTTAAGGAACTATGGAGTCGCTAGGTGGAAGGTTTAGAATGTTTCAAGAAGGTATATTGTCCACCATAGTGATTAACCACCAAAATAAGGCTACTATGGTCCTCTTTGAGTCTTAGGAGTGTTTAGAGATATGTTTCACTCAAAGTTTCCCCAGCAGAGTCGCCATTATGTTGGAGTTCTCATGTTTTGGCAAGTTTGGCAATACCAAAAGATGAGACAACATCAGAACCACTTTCAGACCTGAGGATCTAGCCCTCCTGGGTCCTGTTAGCCCCTTTTAAATTTTTTGACAAGCAAACAAGGGGCTAAAATGTTTTTATGAGCCTTCAAGGAATGCATTTCTCCTAAAAACACATCATCCTTGAAAGCTCCTTCATGCTCTCTGCCCTTTGATTATTTCCCTCTGCTATTCTTAAGTCAATAAGCCTCACTGATTGTGAAAAATTGTGCTCCAAAAGGCCTTCATTTTCCCTTTGTACCACTGCAGAATTCCCCATTTTAACCTTTTTCCCTTTTGTCAAAATTTCCCTATTTACCCCAAGAATCCCTCCCCTAGTCCTTCTAAACCACCCACTTTCCCTTTAAATCCTATGCACACCCCTTGTTTGGTCTAATTCCCCCCCTTTTCCTCTATCTTTACCCTTTCCTAGCCTCCAATTGCATAAAAAGGGCAAAAAATCCCACATTTTAACATATTTAAGGCCTAGCCCTTTTCGGCCAACCCCCAAAACTGTTTTCCCACGTGACCTGGGCGCTAGAACCTGGCGCCAGCCCAAAAAGCGCTTATCGCAAATATGTATCGGGAGCATTTTGAGCCGTTGATCTATACGGATCGGACGATTGTCGCAAGCTCCATAGCATCCATCACCAACCCCTTTCACTGCCTCGATCTCATACCCACTGTCCGTTTAAACTGCAAATCAACGGGCAGTAGTTCATCCGCCCCGGTGGTCCCCATGCCAAAACACTGTGCAGAAAACCGTCGGTTTCTATTGCACTGCCTTTGGAAGGTGGGCGGTATTTTCCATTTCAGAGCGATGCCATTCACCACATGACACGTTGCTCTACGCACTATTTAAAAACCACCCTCCATCACGCATTAACGTTCGATTGTAGATTCAGGGCGATATGCGCATACACCGTCCGACCTGAAGCTGTCCATCCAACGGTGATCGTGCCACGAAGATTCTCGGGAGTTAGCCCAAGGCAAAGGAACCCCTGGCCCACCATCTTTCACCCTCCGATGCGTTCTCGACCATCGATCTTCGCCTAAGATTGGACGGTCCGGATTAACTACATGTCCCACCATGTCACCATTCCAAATTTTTTCGTCGCTTCTTCGTTCGTCCCTTGTATATTTCATGCAAAGGTCAAAGTCCGTTGTTTTCATTTAAACTTTTTCCGTAGTCCGCCAACTTTCACCAGACCATACACCATTGTTTCACTTCGTTTTTCCCCATCACCCTGCACTTTCCATCAATTCACCATACTGCACAGCCATTCTCATCGTCCCCGCTACTTCCACCCTCCCCATGCATGATTTCTTAACGTGTTTTCATGTTTTGTAGGGTTACAGGCAGGCGGAAAACCGCCATGGTTCACAGTTACTGTTACAGTGGAAAAAAACGCAGGGAAGACCATGTGCAGAGATCGAAGTTATGAAGAAGGCTGGGGAACGTATTATGACATGAATTCCATTAAATGAATAGGGTTAAACTCTGTAAAACCTTCCCAGATCCATTAAAGCGCAGATTTCGCAGATAGAGGCAATCATGGAGTGATAAAGAGTATTAGTGAGATAGTAGAGAGTTTAAGGCTTGTAATTGAAGATTTTGAGCCTTAACCCAACATTTCAAAGGCATGGTACTAGATAGGAGACCCCGTGGATCACTCAGAAGATCCAATGCATAGAAAACCATATCATCAGGGTGTTCGCATCAGCAGAATGTTTCCTCCCGAGAAAGGACATGGTACTCATACAATTTCAGTTTACGTAGTGTCCATGAGAATTTTTCCCCCGTGACAATAGTCCTATGATATCAGAAGCATTTGTTACACAGTATGGAAGACCTGAATTATTGACCTATTTGTTCAGATTCACCAGAGTATTGCAGGGGTGCTACATCAAGTACATCAAAGACATACTTGGAGTAAAATTGCAGCCCGACGAAGACCACTTTTTCATCCAAAGAGTACCAGAGATAAATGCCCAGAATTTAAAACAGAAATGGGGTCTTGACCCTCTTCCTCTTCTGAGTTTTAATGCTGCATTAGTTTTTCACCTACCTCCTCTACCTCTTTTTCAGCTATAAAATCCATGAAGAAACTCATTGACAAGTTTTTGATTGGCTATCTGTGAATTGCAAGTTGTTTCTCTTGAGACATGTTCTCTGTGTAAAGTTGTAAGATAGGCCAAGGAAGATGTTTTTAGACTGAATATCAAGCTATTGGTAATGTTGTACTTGACTCGTGTTGCTCTTTAATATGATAAGCACATTTCTTTGGATCCTGATTTAAAGCAGTGGTGATGTTTTTCTATCTCTGTCTATGTTTTCCTTTCTAATTCATTACATTTCATTTCTTCTGGCACGCATCAGAAATATGGCATAGGATTTACCCTTGTTAGGTACCCTATGTTTCTAATCTCCCTGCCTTCAATGTTTTCTGCTGCATGTGTTATCTGAGGATTGATTTCAAGCTAATTTAACCAGTGTAGTGGTTCCATATGCTGCTAGCTAATGTATGAATTAATGAATCAGTTCTTATATGTGCTTGGTAGGTTTTAATTGAATGAATTGGGATGCTGGGAGTCTAGAACTCTGTCTCTGTCTCACTAGGATCCTTTTCAGTTGATTGAATCTTTCTAAGTTCCCTTGAGCTGGAGGCCAAAGCATTGAGAGTTCAAAGTCTCTCTCTGATCTCAGGTTTTCACCTTTGTGTCCAAATATTTAATGTTTCCTTGTCTGAAGAGTTAGCCTTTAGGTTCTGGATCACGGGTTGTTCAATGGCATGTCCTGTCCCTGGATCTGATTCCTGAAGGTCACCTTGGAGGTTTCCTTGCTTTCACCTTCTCTCTTACCATCTCATGCCACACTATCATCTTTAAGATCCAATGCTTTATATGACTAGCCCAACTGAAAGCCTACATATTGAATAGCAAGTAAACCCTTTCCTGACTCCATTTTCCCAATGGTCTCGATGTTCTCTGAATCATCCCTCCTTTTCCTGAAATCCTCTCTGCTCATCCTTGTCTTGTATTGAACCCTTCCTTCCTGATTCCCAAAAACCAAACAAAAAATCAAACAAACAAACCTAGAGCCTATAACTAACCTAACATCTTGACTTTAGATCTTCAAAGACGTAAAACCTTTTCTTATATAGAGATATCCCTCTCTGGACCCAGGAGGGCTAGATCTTGAGGTTTGAAAGTGGTTTGATGTTGTCTCATCTTTTGGTCTTGCTAATCTGGCCAAAACATGGGAACCCCAACAAGTCCAAAGAGGGATCTCTCAATATGGGCAAAATTATGTGTCTTTGAAGCTTGTTTTAAAGGTATTAGGCTAGTTATACAGTGTGAAGTTTGTTTGTTTTTGTTTGTTTATTTGGTTGTTGGGAATCGGGAAGGAAGGGTTCAATACAAGACATAGGATGAGAAAAGAGGATTTTAGGCAAAGGAGAGATAATTCAGAGAACACTCGAGACCATTGGGCAATGGAGTCAGGAAAGGGTTTACTTTCTATTTAGTATTCAAGGCTTTCAATTGGGCTAGTCATCTAAAGCATAGGATCTTAAAGATGATAGTGTGGTATGAAATGACAAGAAAATAAGGTGAATGACAAGGAAACCTCCAAGGTGACCAGCTAGGAATCAAATCCAGGGACAGGGCATGCCATTAGACACCTGTGATCCAAATCCTAAAGGTTAACTCTTCAGACAAAGGAAACATTAAATATTTAAACACAAAGCTGAAAACCTGAGGTCAGAGAAAGGCTTTGAACTTTCAATCCTTCAGCATCCAACTTAAAGGAACTTAGAAAGGTTCAATTAATCGAAAAGGACCCTAGTAAGATAGAATCAATATTCTAAACTCCCGGTATCCCAATTATTTCAATTAAAACCAACAAGAACATCTAATAACAGATTCATTAATTCATACATCAGCTAGCAGTAAATATTAGCTACTACACTAGTTAAATTAACTTGAATCAATACTCATATAGCATAATCAGTAGAAAACATTAAAGCTAGGGAGAGCAGAAGCTTAGGGTACCATGCGAGGGTATATCCTAAGCCAGATTTCTGATGTGTACCAGAGAAATGAAGTGTAATGAATTACAGAAGGAAAACAAAGACAAAGTAAGAAAACATCACCGCTGCTTTAAATCAAGATCCAAAGAAATGTGGTTGTCATATTAAAGAGCAACACCAGTCATGTACAACATTATCCAACAGCTTGATATTCAGTCTGAAAACATCCCCTCAGCCTATCTTACAAATTTACACAGATAACTATATCTCAAGATAAATAGCTTACAGTTCATAGATATCCGATCAACAACCCTTACAATGAGTTTCTTCATGAGTTTTATAGCTGAAAGAGAGGTAGAGGAGGTAGGTGAAACAATAAATGAAGCATTAAAAAAGAGTAGAAGAAGAGGGTTGAGGCCCATTCTGTCTTAATATCTTATGCATTAATCTTCAGTACTCTTTGGATGAAAGAGTGGTCTTCGATAGGCTGAAATTTACTCCAGGTATGTTCGTTGATGTACTTTCGGAAGTACCCTGTAGTACTCTGGTGAATAAACAAAAATGAATATAAATGAATTTGAGGTCTGCCATGCTACATAAAAGATGCTCTAGTAGCATTAGGACTACTGTCAGGATATAAATATTCTCAGGAACACGATGTAGAATAAAGACAGTATGGGTACTGTGTCCTTTCTCGAGAGGAAACTTCTGCTGATGTGAAACACTGTCAATATATTTTTCTGTGCTTTAGGCCTCTTTATGCCCTCTGTGTTAATCACAAGGTATTCAATCTAGTACATTTTCCTTTTAAAAATTGAATCAGAGCTTAAAATTTTCAATTACAGGCATTAAACCCTCTGATTATTCACCGATACTCTTTGCCGCTTCGCGACTGTCTCTGTTTGTGAAATTTGAGCTTTAATGATACTGGGGGGGTTTTACAAAGTTAAACTCTATTCTTTAATGGAAAATTTCACTCTAAGCACCTTCCCAGGTGTTTATCTATAATATTAGGCTCTAAAAATGGCCTCTTATGCGCTCTGTGTCACTATAACAACGACTGTGAGAAATGGTGGTTTTCACCCCCTGTACCCTGAAAAAACACACAAATATGTTAAGAAATCCATGCATGGGGGAGGATGGCTATGGTGGAATGTTGTGGGAATGGCAGCATAGCATGTTGGAAACAGTGGATGCAATGGTAGGCAACTGCAAATGCAGTGAAATGGTGAAAAATGTAGTTGACGGAGGTTTGGTGGGGAAATGCACATGGACCGTTCGATCGGGTTTGGAGGCGATGATAGACAGTGGAGATTGACTAATGAAATGACTTTGGAAAGTTGGGTGAAATGTAATAAACCTTAACATAAAACATTAAAGCTCTAATGTTAAGCATAACGATATAATGTTTAATGCAAAACATAAAAAATTCGACCTTTGAATGCAATACACGGGAAATGTATGAAAACATATGAAATGAATCTAAATGGTGGGACGGGATCATGGGCGGAGGGTGATTGGATTAGGACTGTTGGATCTCAAGAGGAGATCAATAACTACGATGATCTGATGCAATGTTGGGGGTCGCGCGATGAGAAATTGTGAAGGGAATGCGAGATGAACTAAGAGTCATTGATCTGAGCATATCAATAGCCGAGATCTGTTAATATAATTTCGGGCATAGAAGTGGGGAAGTGGTTTTCAAGATCAAAATCATTTCTTTTGTGCGTAAAAAAGGCTGGAAGGTTGTTTTCACTTTTTGAACATGATATGGGTCGCCAGCTGACACGTGGCTTCAGAAAACCACCCATATCGCGTAATTTTTAGACATTAAACTTTGGACATGAAAACTACATGATATTGATGTGGGCCATTGGATATGGGCCCGCGACATCTGATGGTGATGGAGGAGCGCGATATGAGGAACGTGTAGGGTCAATAAATTTGGGGCCAATGGACTGCGGTTTAGTTGTGGACCGTCCGATCGGTGCGATGGATGGCTAAGATTTGGAGAGAGAAACACAGGTGGAGGATATGGTTAGTGGACGAGAAGAATACAGGCCGTTGGATCCAAAGGATTGGATGATGAAGATCCAATCAGAGGGAGAGCGATGGAGGGAAAAACTCCGATGGGCGATGGTTGCGATTACATATGGACCGTTAGATCTACGGGAGATCAATGGCTATGATTGGATTGGGGATTGGCCAATCGGGGCGTTAGAGGGTGGCACATTACGAAATCTCCGATTGGCGATGAAGATGGTGCTGTGATGGCCGTCGGATTAAAATCGGTGGACGACTCTGATTCAATCGGGGGTCGACCAATCGGGGGATCGGAAGGGTGGTATAATAAAAAGTTTCGATTGGCAATGAAGGTGGTGCTCCGCTGGCCATCGGATTTAAAAGTGAATCGACAGTGGAGATGGCCATCAGATGGTTATAGCGGGGTGTGATTGGGGTGCGATGGGATTGGGCGCAAGCCGTCAGATATTTCCAAATCAATGGTGGAGATCATTTCAAAGGCCGACAGACCAAATACACTATCGTGTCGGAAGTTTTTGTTTTACAAAGAAAATAAGCGCTCTGACCGATCCTTCCGATGCGATGAGCGCCTTACGAACTAGCGCTTGGTCTTAGCACTCGGGCTCATGGAGGGGAAGTGTTTAGGGGCTGGCCAAAAGGGGCTAAGCCTATTTTACAATAAAAATGGGTTTTTTAGCTTAGAAACAAATTTTTTAAGGCTGAACAGAGGTTTCGGTAGGGGAATAAAGGGGTTTTAAAACCAGCTAAAGGGATTTCACTTGGTTTAAAAGGTTGAAATAGATGGTTTGGAAGACTTAGGAGGGATTTTTTTGGGGTCAAAGGGGAAACTTTGAAAATGGAAAAAAGGTTAATAATGAGGAAATTTGCAGAGATACAAGGGGCAAATGAAGGCCTGTTTGAGCACAATTTTTCACAAGCAGTGAGGATTTTTGGATGGAAACAGCAAGGAAGATCTTTTAAAAGGAAATGGACACAAAGAGGCTTTCAAGGATGAGATATTTTCATAGGAAATGTATCCCTTGAAGGCTCAAAAACAATTTAGCCACTTGTTTACTTGCCAAAAAATTCATAGGTGGCTAACAAGGCCCAGATCAAATGTGAAAGCTGCTCATGATTGGTGAGTGGGACTGGGGTCGATTAATGTGGCGGGGACATTTAAAAATTTATAAATATATGTTTAATTGAAGTTTTAAACCTTAGGTTTAATATGATGCTGCGGGTAGGTTTTATGTATTAATTTTAAACATTTTTCCAATCTTTCAATTAAACACGTGGGCGTGGTTTTTTTATTATATATTTTCTCAACCTTTCATAGTTGTTTAAAACTATAGGGGATAGGGTATTTGTGTATAGATATGTTAAAAACAATGGGATATGGTGGGGTTTTATATTGCACACATGGGATAGTATGACATTGGTTTAATGTAAAATAAAGGGTTTTTTGTGGGTTATTTCAATAAAAGGGATTTAATAATATATAGGTGGGTGTAACTTAGGGAATTAATAACTAAATTAGAAATTAATATGAAATTAAATGGGTAATGTATGAATAAAAACACATGTTTAACTCTACGTAAAGTGTAAATAACATAGTTTATCTTTGTTGTATTACTTCACACTTTATCTTAGGATACATTCATTTTGAGGGTTTATGAATGATTTTTGAAAGGGAAGGGAATTAGTTATTTATGGTTTCACTTTTACTAAGTAAAAGATGGGTTTTTACTTAGGAATGAAGGGTAAATGATCATGAATGAAGGACAAATGCTGATGAATGTGGGTCTAGCGTAGGAATTCAATATTTTTAACCAATCAGTCATCAAGCCTCGAGTCCGGTCCCAATAGAAGTCAGAGAAATGCCCGGGGCCTTTTTGACTGATAGTTTAGAATACTGAATATTTGTAGGGGAGGGGGAATTAGTGATTTTTTCCTGATGATTCTTTATTACATGCTTGCTCAACCGCTTTCTACCTACCCAACATTATTTCTAACAATTTTTACTTCATTTTCATGGGTGCATTTAGGCTTGCAACCCTAAGACATTTTTCTTTTAAAGCATAAATCTATCTAAATCTAAAATTATTTCATCTAAGGGCTCATATTAAACTGTTGAGCTCCTCTTTATTCTTCTACCTATCTACTGATTTGTCAAGTTTATACTATTTGACATATCTTTATTCTCTATCTAAACATGAAATTCAAAGCATGAAAAGTTAATATTAAATTGTTTAAATGATCATGGATTATGACATTTATTGACACTCTGCACATAATCATTAGTCTTGCAGTAAAACCAAATAGTAGTGGCATTTTGAATTGCTCACTTTCATGTTTTATTTTATTTCTTTTTTCTTTTGGGGTCTATTTTTTTCTAAGTCCTTTAATCATTCCCTTAGGACTTTTAACCTCTTTTCAGTTTTTATTATTTTTCATCTTTTCAAAATATGGGAAAACAACTTGCATAAAGCAATGTATGTACATATTTACAAGACTATCATAATCAATTCAAAAATTATGAACCCTATTATTATAGGACCCTAACAGGGTCAACCTCTGAAAGATATGTCACATTTACTAAAGCGACGCATGAAACAGGATTGTCATAATGTATGACAAAAATTCACATCATTAAAGATGGTGTGGCCCACCACAATCCTTATGCATTATATAGGCCATTGTTTTCCAGGGAAAATAAAGTGAAAATATGAATAAGGTGTAGGAGTATTTTGGTGATATCTAACAAATTTTGGGAACAAAAGGGTCATAAGAGAAAATATGCACAACTGTGGTATCATTACTGAGCTTATTTAATCATTAATGTTTGTGCACAAAGATATCACCAAAATAATAATTCTCAGTAATACTTAGTGACAAACAAAGATCATAAAGAAAATGTGTGCTAAAATAGTTTGTAGCGGTCGCTAATACATGTAAAAATTACCTTAATGACTTTCTTGCAAGTTCTCTAAATCAAATCCTATTAGAAATATACTGCTACAGGAATACAAATACACATAAGAACCACTAGACTATATTTTCTAAAGGTTGTTCACAAAAACCCTAGGTTGTTATTGGAGCATGATAAAATATATTGTCTGTCATATCTTCACTTTTATATATAGAATCCTATGTATGCAAGTTCATCCTTTTAGGATCTAAAGCACCCATCAAAGTGTCTCTGCATATCATTGATCACAAAAAATAGTTTGTAAACTACTAAAAAAATACATAAATACACACTGAGAAACAAAAAATGCATGGCATGTTGGCAGAATATCGAATATAACAACAATTATTATGCATAGCATCAGTAACTTAAACTATTGGGACAAGAGACAATTATCATTTTATATCATAACCCTTTTTAATAGCTTCAAATCCAATCCAAGGTGCACCAAAGACATCATTTCAATTGGATTTCATTCTTGCAACAATTTACAATGGTCATCAAATACAAGAAAGGTACACACAACCACAGTTGAAACTTGATTTTCCTCAAGATTTCCTTTCCCTTCAATGGTAGTTTAATGCAACTAAATCCCTTTTTTAATGATTAATAAAATTTATGAGGGTATATTGAATTTGGTAAGGGAGAAATGAGGCTTTGGAGGAGCATCTCTAATCATTTATAGGGTTTACTCATTCCAACAAGGCTCCTTTGTCCTTACCAAAATCAATATAATTATAACACATTCATCCTCATCCCACTTCCGTTTTCCTGAAAATGTCCCCAGCAACAAGGCATGGTGATTTTTTGAAATCTGCAAGAAGAGTCAAATGACGCAAAGGGATCACAATGAATATTGAAACCCCAGCAATGGATATGGTAGTGGAATCATTTAGATGTCCATCCACTTCCCTTTCCAATAGCTTGAGGAAATATCTGAAGGATAAAAAATTCATGAAGATAGAATGAATTCAAAAGTTGGAAATCCCACTCACAGAGTCAAGAAGAGAAATCCCTTTAGATTGATGAACAAAATTTGAATGCAAAGTTTATGGGGACATGGATGAATCAAAAGGCATTGGAAAACTATATCTAGAATCAATGCAACTCCCACCCATAAGGCGGACATTACTATTCCCTCTGTAGTAAGGGCTCCATCACTCTCCATTTTCAATATAAGGGAGATGGTTGTTTTATATTTATATCTAAGCCTTGGTTTCTAGGTTTTGGGGGATTCTTCTTGAATAGATGGACCCTTGAAATTGATCCAGATGAGGAGGTTGTTGGATGGATATGTCATTATTGCTGACAAGAGAGACATCCCAAGTGTCCTATAGACAGCTAGCAACAAATAGACAAACAAAAACTATTTTCTCTAGATAATATTCGATTCAGAATTCGCTACAACAAGGGTTTTGAATACCTACCTGTAGTCTAGCGCTATTTGTAATAATATTCTTTCTAGTTGCTTAAAAGTGTCGTCTTCAAAGATATGCAATCACAAACATGGAAAAAATCAATAGCACCTGCATAATAAAATTAATTCATGAATCAAACATCTATCAAGATGATCAAGGAATTCAAGAAATGAGCTAATTAATTAAATAACCCATTAATAAAACATGATAAATAAGCTATTTAACTAAATAAATCATTGAGAAAATGATATTCATTCATATTATATTTGATAAAGAAGAGCCTTACAACCGTGTCCGCCTTGATGTCATAGAGGCCTTCCTGGGGTCCGGAACATGAGTTTCCTTTACTCTGACAAGCTCTTCACTCTCTTAGCTAAAGCACATGGGTGTGTACTCATTATCATATAAAGAAAAACTATGAGAGTCTAAATCTCTACAGAATTTCTCCTCAAAAATTCTCAAAGTCTAACTCCAATTCTCAAAGTTTCCATCCCTTGAAACTGAACCAAAGCTTCAATTTCTGGGAAAGGGAAAGTGGTTACAGCTCCAAAATGGAAGGAATAGATTCCCCTTATCAAGGGATTAAGTTCCAAAATCCAAGGAATAGGCTCCTTTAATGAAGGAATGAATGTTCATGATAATGGAGAGAGTGAAGCTTTGACCAGATAACGCCTTCTAGAAGCTTCCAGCTGGGAGAATATTCGACCAGCTGGGCTTCTAGAACTTAATTTTTCACTCATTTTACCTTTTACAGGGGTCCACAGCTTTAATACAGAAAATGTGCAGCCGGCTCTGCAATTTTTGGAGCAAAAGGATGCGGTGCCGCAGGTAAAGCTAAGGAAAACTGCGATACAAGCATTTTTATGATTTTTATGAGCTTTTATCCAAATTCAAGACTTGGTTTAGGAACTTTGGGGTTTTTAAATTCTATGGGAGCATGATATAGGTGTTGATAGACGCATATGAACAGCTAAATGTCATGGTGACAAATTTTAGTGTAACAGAGGTGCCCAAGGTTGTCCTAGTTTTTTTTTTGTTTTACCCATCTCCCATGGAATCTCTAAGATGAAAAAATATTTGGAAGCCATCAGTAACAATAAAAAAACTAGGAAAATTCACAAATAAGTCTTACCCAAAACTATAATGTTTTCTTCTGCACCTCTATGTGTGCATGTAGATCTTGAAGCTGGCCTCCAAATGAAAAAGAGCTCAGGTTCCACAATTGCACTCGTGCGTACACCTGATTATGATCATACTCATTTCAAATGTAACTTCAGCAATGAATATGGCCATTCAAAAAAAAAATCCTAAAGAAAGGTCCTTCCCCTCCAAAGGATCTCAAAAAAGAGAGAGACAATAGCTTCCAAGAAGTATTTAGTCAAGGGAAAAAAAGGAGATCCCCTCCCCTGCATGAAACAGTGAGACTGGAGAATCCCTTTGAAACAAGGAGACACTTTCAAAATTCTTCAAAGGATCAAAGATTAGGAAAAAAAGTATCAAATGAACCGATACTCACACACCAAAGGAGTCAAAAAGAAAATTCCAAGAGCTGAATATAAAGGAACATTAGTTGAATCAACTTCAATGGAAAATATAGGTTCAAAGGAAAAACCCTATTCTGAAATTTGTCTTCATCCATCAGCTGGAAAATTACAGGAGGAATATGCAACAAAAATCTAGCCCTACCCCATCCAAAATATGGAATTTGGAACTAGGGAAATCAAGATACATCAGGAAGAACTTTGAGCAGCTAGAAGATCCAAAGGAAAGTGGAATCAAGATAGACAAATTCATATCTATCTTGGTAACAAAAATTGCTATGGTTTCCTCTACTTTTCTACTTGTGATTTGGAATTATATGCCTACAGTTGACACTTCTCTTGAATCTATTTTTGAACAACTAACCCTTCTTTGGACCTTGAAAGATTATGATCACTTTGTGATAATAAAGTTGTGTTATATACATTTAATTCATCCTTATACACACATATGAAGTTTCCAACTGTAAAATACTCGTGTAGTTTCATATTTTATTTTGTAGTATATCATTGTTTTCTTGGTTGCACCATTTTTGACAGTTTTCATTCTAATTTGAAATATTAAGGGCCAAAATTGCGATGTGCTTTCACAATTTTTTTGAATATAATATGGAATATTTACTGTTGTAAATCTGCAGTAAGTAAAATAAATTCAAATTTGGTTTATTCTTGGAAAAGTGTCCTTGAAGGGATGAAATTTGGTGACATATGCTTGGTATATTTTATCTTGGATTACCTAGCATATTGGGGTTGTTGAGAAGTGAATTATTGTTCGTTGTTTTTGTTGTTGAGAAGTGAATTTTTGTCCCAAGCTTCAAGGGCTAAGTGCACAATGCTCCTCCTAGGTAGGTACCTCTTCTAATTTAGCAACTAACTACCCCATTGAGTACACCCAATGGATTAGTCAAAAAAATAACTAGGGCATCAACCCCATAGGTAAGAATACTAAGGCAAAACTCTAGTGTCAAGCATCCACCCCATTTGATCCATCCATATTCACACAAAGTATCATCAAGGAGCTCGAAGATGTACTGATATCTTAACAAGACAAAAAACACATATGAAGTAACCCCAAAAGTTAACACCAACTTGATGTTCAGAAAGGGAGTGCTTGAAGTCAATGTAATCTCCCCCCATCCTTACTTAGCAATATAAAAAACAAAAAGAAACTCTCAATATATTCTAGAATCATATTACATACACTTTAATACAAACCTGCAAATCTCCGATATCATAATAAACTAGGCTCTGATATGGTGTTCGAGAGGAGGAAAAACAGATATGTGCATTGAAAATATTCCACATCACTTCTACTTTCCAAGAAGAGCTTATCATCTGTTGTGCACTATAATAAACACACCCAACCTTAATGATTTTTGTTACCATTCTTGGGAGTTTGTAAAATGTTTCTACCTTGGAATTCTTTGTTGGATATGTTATGACTTTTATGCACAACGTTGTTGGTCAAGTCAAAGATGATAAGTTGAGTCTCTAGGTGCTAGCAACATTATCCTAGATAGTGTAATATTTTTAATTTATTAACCATTAATGAAATTCATCTTTGACATAGTGAAACTTAATCATTGTACTTCTTATATATACACATATATTTGAGAAAGTAAGGAATCGTAAGAAAATGTGTAACTATGAAAAATAAAAAATTGAGAAGTGCTAATATGTTTGTATTTTCTATAATAGAAACTTTTTTTGTACCTAAAAAGAATCACAAGAACATCTCTACTTTGTTGATAGGTTGCATGTCCTTAAAATACATTGGTAACCCACCATTTTCCAAAGTTTTTAATAAGCCATTCCAGGTACATTCCCAGTGAAAAATACATGGTAGCCCAGAATGGTGATGTTTTGTTCACCATTACTACTGAATAAATTAATAAAATGCTACAAATACCCCATAATGAAGCTCTTAATCTATTCTCAGAAGAAGCGCTCATGGATTTGTATAAAAACCTTATCTTCCTCACTAGATCTATAATATTTCATATTTTCCTACCTGAATATGGCCAATTACCTAAAAAGATTCCTCCATACCCATCCTCCATGTTTCTTGAGATGACAAAACGAATCATCTCCATAGTTTCTTGTATTTTAGGTTATCAATCTAATCAATGGGAAGACAAAGTGATTTTTTATTTCTTGTCAATCTTCTCAAAGGACGAAAATCATTCCATTTTATTTAATTATAGTGAATTCCTGGCTAATACTACCAATTATCAACTATTGAAATTTTCTACAAAAGGTATTTTCAAATATGCCTCAGTGTTTGTTTATTTATTCATTCTTTACCAAGCATACATATTTAAATTTGCATTACAGAAGTTAGATGAGTAGGGAGAAGCACAATCGGTGATTCATTGGACCTCCATAGTGAGGGAACATACTACTAAGCTCAGCTACAGTGATTTTAGTGACCAATTTCTATATACAATTGCTTTCTTGTTAAACAGTGGCATTCAACCAAAGTTAGGTCTAGAGGTAAAAATATATCTACACCTTACTGAGAAAACCAACACAAGGAACTGGTACTTGCACGAGAACTACACATAAATCAGGGTGTATGATTATGAATTTTCTCCATACATGCTGCCAGAAATTTTCCATGTCAGGATATTTTCACTAGAGTATATAAGATAGATGATCAATATGGATGGTATCCATTCTGTGGTAGCAATGAATAATTCTCAGTTCAAAATGAAAAAAAAAAATTGGACCATTCATTTTCAATACCAGGGCCGCAGGCAAGGAAGCTTACTTACTCCTAAAACAGATGAATTTTAAGTTGAGTTTTACTTGGTCATATGACCCTTTTGGTATCATTTTCGAGCTCAGAGTAGACCGAAAAACTACTCTGCATACCCACAATGCAAGGCCAGAAATAGAGAAGTTCATGAATCAAGAGGAGTGGGAAGAAAACACTTTGTAGGAGGCAAAACAACATGTGCTATCCAAAATAACTTCACAGACTCTAGTTTCCCATGAGAAACAGGAAAAAATACTAAGAGAGGATATCTTACCTTTTGTTACAGAGATTGGGGCAAAGGAATTTCATGTATACGAGAAAAATAATAAAAGTAATCTATTAACATATTTTCTATGGGAAGGAGATCAACATTCCACTATAGTCTTGACAGATACTTGTGCTACCACTTTCCGAGACACTAAGGATATTTTTACATGATATCCATCCTCCTCGGCCTCTCAAGAGCCTTTGAACAAATCTCAAACATCACAATTGGTTCATGATCAAGCTAAGAGAAACATTTTTTCTAAATAAAAGGATATCAAGAAAATAAATGAAATGCCTAAAGCTTCTACTTATGCACAATTTTGGAAGCAAACAAGAACTTCTCAACACATGCTTCTCTCAACCTTTGACACAGAAAATGGGTAGATGCATATTGCCTTTATTCAAGTAGAAGTCCCTTTTCCTAAAACAACAGATGATTATAAGAAATCCTTCTTCACATTTGATTCTTATCAAATTCGCCCTATTGATCATATGGATATGCACAAGAAAAAAGGAGAGATGTTATATTCAAAATTAACAAATATAGCTATGAAAAATTCAAAATTATAGATTTAAATTAATAATATATATTCCCAACTAAAGCTTGAAAAGGTATCCTCCTTGGCTAAAGACATAAAGATAAAATCTCTCGAGGATTTAGGAATAAATATAGGATATGATCCCAAATATGTAAAGACAGTTGAAGAAATTGTAAAAAGAAAAAATGCAGACATTGCAGCACTCTAAAAGAAACTGAAGCTTCCATAAAAATAAGATCCTAAAGCAAAGGAAGTTGGGAATTTAGAAAAAGAGAAAGAATACATGTTCAAAATAATTATTGAACAAAATTCTCAGATTAGACAGATGGAAGTTGAGATAGAAAAACAATTAAAGGAAAAGGAACAATCTTCACAACTGGTAGTTGTTCCATTAACAACAGTTTCTATTGGAGGATCGGTTCCAATTACAGGTACAATAGAGGCATCAACTTTGGCAACAATTACAACAAGTGCAAAGTATAAATAGGCATCAAAATATTTGGTCAAAGCCATGGATGACTCAAAATTTCGCAAGAAAAAAAATTAAAAGTAGATGGCCTTCAATAGAGATAATTTTTTATCAAGAAGAACTAGTACAGAGGTAAAAAGAATTATTTGATCAAGTCAAAAAGAGTTTAGGAGAGATTCTAGGAGAGGAAAAACATGAATTGGGGTAGGAAGGAGTCTCATAGCCCTAATTCATCACTTTTATCTATATTTTTTTGTTTTAACCAATTGTGCAGTTCATGTAAATCAAATTGAGAAGAAGCTTCAAGGATCTTATACTGTTCATCAACTAGGAGTAGGTGATATAGGTCAACAATGGGAGGTAACATGGGGTTTTATTCTCCTTAATTTTATTTTCCCTTAGGGGCCATGATAATTTAGAGAAAGGAAGGGAATTATTGAGTTACCCAAGAGACTTCGAGCTTGGTATTTGTTCTATGATTATGGCCGACAATCAGGCTAAATGGACATAACATGACCTCTGGCTCGATTGACTGGATGCAACAACAGCTTGAATTTGATGAAGAGTTTTCTTTTTTATGTCCTAGAACCAGTGTGTAGAAAGGGCCCAATAGTCGAGTTTTTAGAGGTTATATAGTTCATTTTTGGATTGTAACATTTACATAGAAAGACTTGTTTATAGCGACAAAGTTCACATAGTGAACGAGTATTTTAACGATATTTGGAGTGGGTTGAACAGATGGTGGGATGGGAATGGTGGAGAAATTGAGGAGTGGACACGAGGGAGAGACATGGGAATAGGGGAGTGGACGTGAGGGGGAGACGTGGTAGTATGGGAGTGGAAGTGAGGGGGAGACATGGCTGTAGGGGAGTGGACGTGAGGGAGAGATGTGGCAATAAGGGTGTTAGTATGAATCTTAACTGCAATTGTACGAAAAAAGACCACTTTAGCTGTACATAACAAACAACCCTAACAGAAAATATGGCTGCCAATATCCTTAGATCTATAATCAGGTGATCAAGATAAATGCTGCAAAAATCTAGATCTATGCATTAAAAGACAATAAGTAGTAAATAAAAACAAGATTTACTCCATGCATCCAATAGACAAGACAATAATATGTTGAATGAATTTTGTATAAATGGCACTTGGGAATAAAACATAGAAGGATGTTACCAGTTATCCTCAATGGGATGGGTTCTTGTAAGTCCTCAACACTTCAGATCTAAAATCTCTCTCTCTTGATGGTGTAGAAAACCCAGACAAAAAGTGGAACTCAAAGTGAGCTCTCAAGAAAATGGTAGAAAAATATGAAAATGATGGTGGATCAAAGTCAGAACAAAAGTATAGATCCAGAGTGATCTTTAGGCAACAAAAGGTGGTAAATGAATGGGAAAAACCCTTCTATTTATAACAAAATATTGAGTTAGTCTAGATATTGGTGCATAATTAAAATATTATTAACCAAATCAAGATCCAACTTTTATGGAATATTTTATTATATTTGTTGGAGGGAAAAAGAATTTGACTTGGGTCAAATCTATTTATCTGTAAATAATAAATAAATAAATGATTTATTTATTATTTTAAGGATGTGGTTGAGAAATAATCAAATAAATAATGATTTATTTAATTATTTATGAGTGATTTAGTCATATTTAACAAGGAATATTATTTAAATAAGGTTTAAATAATTATTCCTAGAAAATAATAAGATAAAAATGATTTATCTAATTAATTTCCCTATTTTGGGTTATATATAACCAGGAATATTAATTAAATTGTTGTTTAACTAATTATTCCTTGAGGAAAATCAACTAAATGTAGATTTATTTAATATTTCCTCATGGGGTTTCCCATTTAGACCATAAACAACTTAATAAAGGTGCTTTACTAAGTTATTTTTCATAGTGAAATAAATTTTACTTAGGGTAAAATTGGTATTACATGGTGTACTTAGGTCCATCTAATAATAATAGGTTAGATGACCAAAAAATAGTGTAACAGATTTCCCCCCAGCATGTGAGCGTTAGGAGCTAATCGTATGACCGAAGTACATTGTAAGAACTCAATCACTAGACACCAAAGGGGAAGTCAGAGAGAGAGAAATATGAGGTAGGCCAAAGCGCTGAGAGGACTAGACCCTGAGGAGGCGAGACTTACAGGTGCAAAAAATCTCTTTTATGAGTGAGTACCTGTGCTATAGGAAGTGGGGGAGGCATACCTATGCCCGTCGAGACAAAGTACAAAGAATAATGCGTCGAGTAATCAAGGGACTAAAAAATATAGTACATGTTGGCATAAACATGAGCTAGATAAAAAACATGATAATGAATCCCACATACATATTGTGCCTGGGATAATAGCCAGGACTTGTACAATAATATATGAGTACATGAGATACAAATAGAACCCAAATTCCCCTATAAATAGGAAAGGGCTCTGAAAATCTGACTGATACATGCAATCAAAAAGGTGCTACAAGTGGCTGAGGCCAACATCATCAAATCTAGGGAGCTGCATCGAAGGCTGAAAAGAAGAGTTCATCTGGGCATGTGGGGGGCTACTTGTAGGGCCACCCCCTCATGAGGACTGAAACATCTCACACACACCTGGGAATCACCGGTCCAATCTACTGCATCACTGAACCATCGAATATACGGATCTCGATCATGTTGTAAGGAGCTGCAGCTAAGAAACAATCAAGTCAACGAGTTGTAAAGAGTCCCATTGCCTAATCTGAGGCACCGAAAAAGAGTGGAAGTTGGAATCAAGGTACACCGCCCTCTAGACCTGTCTTTTGGAATGAATGATATGATATCGACAGAAGGAGGTCTGCCATAGGTGAGGCAATAAGGTTTCCTCAACTAAGGAACAAGAGAAAATAGTAGAGCGACTGACAGACTGACACTAGGGGTGATGATGAAATGGGGGGTATTGAGTAGCGGGCAGATGACTTCCCTTGTTAGAACATAAAGGGCATGGATGACCTGACAACGACTGACATAATATCATGAGGGATAGGGGGCAGTGGGACTGGAGGCCATAATGTGTGACCCGAGAGAGGGACCAAGTAATGAAGGATGGAGGACTATAGTGAGAAAAGGGGAGACTCAAGATAGACTCCATGAATGCGATGATGACTCAACTTAGATGCTCTAAACAAGGGCGACTCGATGGTGTTGCCACACCATAAAGGTCCAATGGGGACCATATAGACATGAGTACAAGAGAGTAACTCACGACGAAAATCAACACAAGCATGGCCAAGTATGGAGGTGAAGTGGTGCCCCAAATACAAGTGTTGCAAGTGAAAAAATTTGATTTTGAGGAGTGGTGAAGTGACGCTTCGTGGGAAAATTTTTTCCTAGTGAAGTGTCAAATCTGAAAGAGTTATGAGCTGGCTACATAAAATAAATAAAACGTGCATTTCAGGAGAGAGATGCTAAGGGTAATATTTCTTAAGGTAGAGTGCATTGCGAGGGTTAGGAAGGGGGTGTCCTTCGAAATCCTCTAAGAGGTATGCCCCCTTTCCTAAATCCTTACTAATGATGTAAGGGCCTAGCCATAATGAGTCAAACTTCCCATGACCAAGGACGTCATGGGCCTGGTCATACACTAGAACAAGATCACCTTCATGAAAAGTATGAGGGTGGACTTTTCGGTCATACTGAGCATTGGTGCATTTCTTAGCCGCTTCGATGGTTTGAAATGCAACACGATGGTCTTCGAAAGTGTGTTCAGGCATGATAAGTCTTTGTTATAAAGGTTGAGTGTCAGGGAGAAGTTCAGCAAGTATATGAAGGGAAGGGATTTCACACTCGATCGGTAAAACTACCTCCTCTTCGAAAACAAGGTGGAAAGGAGTAAACTTGGTGGCGGTTTTAACGTAAGTTCTATAGGCCCAAAAAGCAAGGAAGAGCATAAGCTGCCAGTTGGTTTTGTGCTTATCCACCATTTGTTGAAGCATGGTTTTAAGGATTTTATTGACTGCTTCAACTTGGCCATTACCTTGGGGGTAATATGAGGAGGAATATTGGTGCTGAAAACCTAACAGTTGTTGAGCGTTGAAAAATGTATGAATTCACCATGTATTTTATCATCCTTTTCCTTTAAACATAACTCTTTTTATTCTAGAAAGGTGATTTATTGTAGAATTATAATAGAATTTCAAAGAATTGTGTTTATTGTGAAAAGTCACTAAAAATTTCTTTTATTGTAAAAACAAGAAACAAACGGATTAAAAAACTATTCGAGAGGCAAGGCTAAAGAGAGAGTAATTTTTGTTCCTCCAGTAATAGACCATATCCAGTCAAAGAGAAATAAATCTGAACGAATAGCCAAGAGAAGACAGGAAACATCACGACTACAGCCGAAGAAGATCAAGGGCTAGCTAAAGAATGAAAAGGAGCGAATCCCTCAGGATATTTCGATCCTGAGGGATTGTTTTTCAGTCTTATCTTGTTCCTTGTGTTATCCGTAGAAATTGTTATAAAAGGCAATGCCTTTAGAGATCGAAGGAATCGAATAATTGATTGAGCATCCTCTGTATAACTATGCATTTTCTTATTAACTCTCGTAATCAGAGAGTGATCGCTGTAAACACTGTTTATGTTTGATTAATACAAAGAAATGTTTCTGCTCAATTTCTTAAGCTCTGAAGTAACCCAGCAGTGTTTCACTAGTGCTAAAGGCCCGACCCTAGTGGATCAATCTGTTGTTTGTATCTCTATATTTTAATTATTGTCGTGTGATAGTTTGTGGATTGTTTTCATTACATTTGCGAGTTAACTGGTTTGCTATCGAATTACTGATTGATTTCCTTATGTTAATGAATTTCATTGCTATTCCATTTCAGTAAGGAATTTAATTCCTATATTATTTATCTTGTTAAACCTTACAAAGAATTGTTGTTCAACATTAGATGTCTGGTTCCAACTGATTGTTGTTCTGTTGGATTGTTGTTCATTTTGGATTGTTGCTTAATAACGTTTGTTGTCGACAGGGTTTGGTGTTTAATAGAATTTTCTACTTGATTCCATTAAGTTCAGATTTTCTGTTCAAATTCATTAGTTAGTATTTTCTGTTCAATTCATTAAGGTACAGTTTGCTGCTTATTTACATTGTTATTCAATTACAGTTTGTTGTTCATTTCTAGCTCATTAGTTTACAAAGTTTTCTTAGTTTACTTTCAATAGCAGCTTTAGTTCAATTTCCATTTCCCTTTAATTTCTTTAAAGTAGGACTGTCAACTGTAGAGAACATTGGTTATTGCTTCCTCGTTCCCAGATTGATTGTCTTGTTCTAGTTTGATTTCAATTGCATCAATTTCTAGAGGAATGAGTTATTGCTATTGTATCCTTGATTGATGTTTGTTGAGTGAATAGGTAGATTTTAGAAGTATTTGAGTTCATTTTATTGTAATTAGATTTCTTTTCCAAGCATCTTTTTACTCTTGTATTTAGAACACTGTGCTACATCTTACAAAGCATTACTCTTAGCTTGAATTGCAGCCTCAGACAGAGTACACTCTTGAAACAAAAGGTCGTTCCTAGATTGAAAATTAATGTAGGATAAATAAGTGTTAAAAAGATACCTTTTATACCTCAACATTTTGGCGTCATTGCTGGGGAGAGTGTATGTCATTTAGAAGGAGTGATGCACATTTGTTTCTTTTCCTGCTTGGGAAGAATTGGGTATTAAAGATGGAAGGTAAGAACCTATGCACTGAGCAAGAAACATACTTTCTCACGGCCCGCTTCGCAGCAAAATTGGGAAATTTTTTTGGTAGGAATGAAGGCTTGTTTTTTTGAATGAATAGAAAATCTAAACAAAAAAAAATTCCTCCTAAACCTGAAAAACCTAAGGGACTGGTGACCCTTGGGTGAACAACTTTCACTGACGAAATCCTTAATAAAACTGAATCTTTGCCATTAGTAGGACCTAGGAAAGTTATTTCTAGACAACCTACTAGTTCCCTTCAAGCCACAGAATCACCATATATAGCCTTTACTGAGATACATAGTCAAACAGAAGGAATTGAGCAAGATTCCCAAGAAATTGAGAATTCTCGCCTAACTTCTCCACAAGAAGGGAACTCTAGTACTCTTCGTGAAGGAGAAGGGGAAACAGGGGAAATAGAAGAACCAAAATCTCCTCTTGAGGTAATCCAAACAGTGAGAAGCCCAGATAAGGGAAGTGTTGTCAATATCATTCAAAACAAAGGACCTGAATCTCCTAAGATAGTAGGCCAGTAGGGAACACTTGTTATTCGGGATCAAGGGAGTGTTGTCAAGGTAATTCCTATTCCTTCTAGTCAGCCTAGGAATTCCCTTGAAATCCTAGAAGGATATTGGCACATATTTGATCAAATGGCCCAGAACCAGAACCAGAACCAGAACCAGCAAACACCTCAAAAAAATTCCACACTGCAATATCCCATTATGGACACTGCAGTTAATGCACCTATGAAAGCCATTCCTCTTCAACATATTCCTACATTTCATGGCTTAACATCGGAAGATCCAGATGCATTTCTGTTTGAATTTTATGTATTATGCAGGGGGTATGACTATACCACCAATCCCCAAAAATTAAAATTATTTCCCTCCACATTAAAAGGAGCAGCTTTACGATGGTTTATGGGATTAGGTGGAGGTGTTATAAATGATTGAGATCAGATGAAAGCTGTGTTTCTAAAGAAATATCAAGATTATTGTAGATCTTGGGAACTAAAAGATGAAATATTTCATATGACAGCAAAACCTAATGAAACTCTAGAAGAATATGTGGAGCAATTTCAATACAACCTCTAGAGATCTTCTTATGCATCTTTACCCTTACCTGATAATGTGCTAAAAAATATATTAATTAGGGGGATGAAGGATCAATGGGTTGAAAAATTAAATATTATGGGAAAAGGTGATATATATCAGGAAAGCTATGCTAACATTATTGATTTGTGTATCAAGAGTTCGAGAGGCAGCAGAAGGCTAAAATCAGCAGAACGTGACATGATCAAAAGGGATAATAAGACCTCCAGTGAAGGTGTAACCCGCGAAGAGATCTGAAATTTGCTGGAGGATTTTAAAACTGATATTATAGGGACTCTGACAATGTAGTTCGACATTATGCAAGCCAAACAAAAGCAAGCAGAAGCAGAACAAAATCTGGCGATATTCTGTCCTAAGTGCAGGAAGAAACACAGCCAGAAAGAGTGCCCACTGGATATAGTCAAATTTTGTGCTATATGCAAAAAATATCAGCCCACAGAAGGTTGTCCCTCACCTCTTGGGTTAAAATTAGTCTATAAACAGGTAGAAGAAGAATCAGAAGTGGTGTGCCTACTTAATCAGCGCCGACAATGGCAGCCATGACAATCAGGTATGCCAACTGATCCATTCTCTTCTTTTCAGTTTCATCATAATAATGCTTAGCAATATAATGGAATGTGTCAAAATCAGCCACCTTTCCCCAATTGGTCACAACAGCCATTTCCTACATCACCATGTCCAAATCAAACAAACCAAACTAATTGGCCAAATTTTCCTTTCTGCCCACCGTTTTGGAAAAACAATGCTTATCCAACACAATGGCCCCCCTCCACTTCGCAGAGTCAAACTTGGCAGTCAAAGTGGAAAATACCTACAAATCAGCCAGCTGGAACAATCCCTCTCCCTCAACCTACACTTCCAGCCCCCTATACATTGCCACAAAACCCCTAGACTAACTTGAGACCGCAACTCCAAGCCCAACCCAACCCAAACCCAAACAATAGGCCAGTTCAGTCTGTCCAAATAATGGAACCACCAGAAGTAGAAACTGAACTGAGGGAGTGCAATGACCTTCAATTGAGATCTGGGCTCATAGTAGAAACAGAAGGAGACAAAAATCTTCAAATTGAAGATCTCTTACCTGCAGAACAAACATTGCAAAAGAGAATGTGGTTCAACAAAAAAATCAACAACAAGCAACCACCTCTTCTCCACCATTCCAAAAACGATTAATCATACCTCGCCCAATAGAATATCCTGATTTTGATCTTCTGGGAGAATTAAAAAATTTGTGTATAAAAATCCCTCTCCTCCAAGCTATCCAAGACATTCCTATTTATGTAAATACCATCAAGGAATTATGTATAAAGAAGCCAAAGATGAGAACAACAACCAACCCAACTGTCCAAGTAGTCGGTACTCTATCTGACTTATTATTAGGAATGGAAACACCTGTAAAATATGAAGACCCAAGAAATCCTATAGTGACGGTGCAAATCAATGGGCAATCATTTCCAAATGCCTTAGTTGATTTGGGAGCTGCAATTAATATCCTAACAACCACCACTTGTCAAAAACTTGGCATTACATCATTATATCCAACAACAACCTTATTGTAATTGGCTGACCAATCGGTAGTCAAACCAGAAGGTACACTACAAGATGTAATGGTATCTGTAGATTCCTGGGAGTACCCTGCTGACTTCTTGATTATCAACCCAAAGAACTGGCTAGATGGACACCCACTGATCCTAGGTAGACCTTGCTTGGCAACTTCCGATGTTTACATTGGCTACCAACAAGGAAACATGACTATAACAAGGGGAAACTATGTCAAGAACTTAGCTTTATATCCCCCAACCCAACCAAGCCTATAAATAATCAAAACAAGGAAACAACTTGTATCATATCTCATGGAAAATATGAGATCACCATTAACCATAGAAGATGCCCTCAATTTTAAAGACCAAACAGAGGATGACATTATTAACAGTTTCATCAATAAGCCAAAAATCATATCCCATCTGCAATGTCACATGATTAAGACAGAATTTGATAATAAAGAAGAAGAAGATCTTCTGAAAGACATACATGATCAATCAATACCCACTATCTCTATTTACAATAGAAAAATTTAGGAAATTGAACTGGGAAAAACTTTAAACATTAACAAAAATCTGACTGCTGAACAAGAAGAGAAGTTGGTCCAATTACTATAAGAATATAAGGGAGCCTTTGCATGGGATTATCCAGACATGAAGGGAATTGACCCCCAGTTATGTACACACCACATCTATAGAGAAAAATATGTTAGACCCATTCGCCAACCCCAACAAAGATTAAACCCTCACCTTAAAGGCATTGTGAAAGCTGAATTACAAAAGCTATTGGATGTCAACTTCATTTACCCAATATCTGATAGCAAGTGGGTCTCTCCATTAGTAGTGGTACCAAAGAAGAACGAAAAGTGGAGAATATGCGTAGATTACCAAGAACTAAACAAAGCAACCTAGAAAGACCACTTTCCCCTTCCCTTCATTGACCAGGTATTAGACACATTAGCAGAAAATAAATTCTTTTCTTTCCTAGATGGCTTCAGTGGGTACAATCAAATCCAGATTTCCCTTGAGGACCAAGACAAAACCACTTTTACCTGTCCTTGGGGGACATTTTCCTATCGAGTCTTACCCTTTGGCCTATGCAATGCCCCTGCTACATTTCAGAGGGCCATTCTCAGCATCTTTTTAGATTTAATAAATGAAGGGCTCGAAGTATACATGGATGACTTCACACCTTACGGAGATGATTTTGAGCCAGCATTAGAAAAATTAGAAAAGGTGTTGCAAAGATGTATTGACACTAGGCTTTGTTTAAGCCATGAAAAGTGTCATATGATGATGACCGAAGGACTCATCTTAGGTCATTATATTTCAACAGCAGGAATTCAGGTAGATCCAGCTAAAATTCAGATAATTTTGTTAATACCTACTCCTACCACACAAACAAAGGTACGTATCTTTCTTGTATTTTTCGGTTATTATAGAAGATTCATAGAACATTATTCTGAAATAGCTGCACCTATATATGCACTAACAAGAAATGTTGATTTCATTTGGACAGATAAATGTGACCATGCTTTCGAGGATCTGAAAAATCTTGTATCAACAGCCCCAGTGCTGAGGGGCCCCAATTGGGATTTGCCATTCCAAATTTCATCTGATGTCTCAGACACAACCATTGGAGTAGTGCTTGGGCAGGAAGAGGATAAGAAACCATATGCAATCTATTATATTAGCAAAAATATATCTCTTATTGAATTAAACTATACTGTGACTGAGAAGGAATTTTTAGCTGTAATTCATGCTGTAAATAAGTTTAGACATTATATAACCGGGTATCCTGTAGTTTTATATTCTGATCACTCTGCCATTAAATTTTTAGTAAATAAACCTGTTACAAATGGTAGAGTAACAAGATGGTTTATTTTATTGTAGGAATTTGATATCATGATAAGAGATCAACCTGTAAAAGAGAACCCTGTAGTTGATTTCTTGTCACGAATTCCAAAACCAATAGATGCAACAACAGTCGAAGATCACTTTCTAGATGAGAATTTGTTCGCTGTTACTGTTAGAACCCCATGGTATGCTAATATAGAAAATTATTTGGCAATAGGTAAATTACCTAAACATCTAATGCTTAATGAACAAAAGAAGATAATACAGCGTAGTACCCGATTCTCTTAGATTGGGGGTTATCTGTTTCATACAGGGTTAGATATGAAAATCAGGAGATGCGTCTAAGAGGACGAAGTATTTCATATTCTAGAAGCATTCCATGACGGGCCGTGTGGCAGACATTTTGTAGATCATAGAACTGCCCACAAGGTCTTACAGACAGGCTACTATTGGCCTACCGTCTTTAAAGATGCTAAAAGGTTTGTACAGGCTTGTGATAGTTGCCAAAGGGCGGGTCGCCCTGGACAGTCCGACGAAATTCCCTTGAACCCACAGTTAGTAATCGAGCCATTTGAACACCGGGAGCTTGACTTTGTTGGTCCCATTAACCCACCATCGAATCAAAGAACATACATCCTAGTCACAACTGAGTATGTTACTAAATGGGTTGAAGCAGAGGCACTTTCGAAAGCTATAGAAGACTCTATAATACAATTCCTTTTCTAGATATTTGTGCGATACGGCCTCCCAAGGGACATAATTATAGATGGAGCACCGCAATTTGTAGGTAATAAACTCACTGAAACATTAGAGAATTACCACATTCAGCACAAAATCACAACTCCATACCACCCATAGGTAAACGGCCAGGTAGAGAGAACGAATAAAGTAATCGAATCTATACTGAAAAAAATAGTTGCCTCACACAGACGAGACTGGGCTTATAGATTGCCCGAAGCCTTGTGGGCGTACCGAACAACACGGAGACGTACCACAGGGTATTCACCATATCAATTGGTATTTGGAAAAGAGCCCATCTTCCCGATAGAGTTTGAAATTCAGACATTAAGAACAACCCAGGAGGTGGGTTTAGACTTAAATGAAGCCCGGGTTAGAAGATTACAGCAAATGAATGAGTTGGATGAAATTAGGCTCTCTACTCTTCAGCACACTGCATTAATTCAACAACAGAGAGAAAAATGGCATGACACCCTCATCAAAGAGAAAATCTTCCACGAAGGAGTTTGGGCACTCCTATATGACTCCAGGTTTCAGGATTTCCGAGGAAAACTCCAGACACGATGGCTTGGACCTTACGAGATACAAAAGGTGCATGATAATGGCACCATCACATTAACCACCATTGATGGATCTGGATATCCCTTCAAAGTAAACGGCAATCGAGTACGACTTTACCATAAACCGCTTACTCAAGAATTATTTTACCAGCAATTACAGGAAGATTCTACCATGCAAGTTCTTGCTGAGGGAGATAAATCCTCAGCACCCATTCATTAAATAATTTCTTTATTTCGAAACCTGTACATAAAGTTTTTTTTCTTTCTTTTATTTTTCTTGTTTTTGTATAGAATTTTTATTTTTTTCTTAAGCTGTTCCTTTCCAAAGGAACAACACTTTTTGTTGTTCCTTTCGAAAGGAATAGCAGCATTGTTGCGAATATTTTTGTTGTTCCTTTTCAAAGGAACAACAGTTTTTGATGTTTATTCCTGTTGTTCCTTTCCAAAGAAACAACATTTTCTCTGATAGTTTTTGTTTTTCCTTTCGAAAGGAACAACAGTTTGGCTGATTGTTTTTGTTGTTCCTTTCAAAAGGAACAACATTTTTGCAGATTTTTTCTGTTGTTCCTTTCCAAAGGAACAACACTTTTTGAGTGCATTTTTCTTGATTTTGAACAACATTTTGAGATTTTTTCTGAATTCTTCATGACTCCTTGAAAAACAAACTTATAGTTTATGGAAGGATACACAAATGAGAGATTACTGAAATTAGCAAATCAAGAGAAATTGTCATTTTAAGAAATTTTTTGCAATGATAAGGAAAAGGAAGAGAAACAACCATTTATATTACTTTGTTGTCCTTATTCGCATTTAAATTAATATGATCGGGTATCTTTATCATGTTGGTTCTTCCCTAAACTTTCATAACTCTCTATGATTTTTATTTATTGAATAAAGAATAAAAGCATGTTTTCTCTATTGAGATGTTCAGACTTGTTCCACCATCCCTACTCTTAAGGAGTGTTGAGCCATCCTCTATATATAAGAAGGGAAGTGCTATATATAAAAATAATACAAAAGAAAAATACCAAAATGATTACTAACAATTCTATGATATGGCAGATGGAGGATAGGGGGTCTCATCAAGAGCCAGCCTACCATGATCATAAGGAAGCAGTGAAGTGGCATTCCCATTATGGCCACCACACCAGGGATATGGTCCAATGGGAAACTCAGAAAAAAAAATAAAAAGTCCTTGGAACAGGAGGTCTCATCACGAGCCGCCCTGCCCACTTTTCACTCCTTCCTGGTGAATGGCATTGTGATTCATCTGGTTCCCAAGCTAGCACAGTGGCCTCAATCATGACATTATAAAGCACTTCCCTAGGCATAAATAAAGGATAATGGTTCCAAGGGTGAGAAAGTAACTTTTTCAAGGTTATGGACACCTATGGGAAACAGAGCTCTACTGATGGTTGTTGGGCCTCAAAATAGTCTTTATTTTCACTCCATTATTCATCAATATCTTCACATTTTACCTTCATGTCACCTCCATTCCACCTCCATATCATTACATTCACCTCATTATTGGGTCATAACTATGTTTTTCCAAAGTTTATTAATTCTCAATATTTTAAAGTGAATTTATGGCTAAAACTTAGAAAATAATATGCTTATACTTATACCTAACAATTAGCATGAGTTTGTTGACATGTGTAGGCACAAGGGAAGCTTCCAAGACACCTTTATGTGGCCTTGGATGATCAAATTCGAATTTAAGAAGATAAACCTCATGGAAAAGATTATGGAGGAGATCATGGAGGATAGGGTTATGTGTCTAGATGGTTAGAGATATTAGTGGATGATCATTATGAGTTTGTTACTCCTCTCATTGTATAAATAGGAGTACCTCCTCCATTCCAAAGAGAGGACTCTTAGAGCATTGTATCCAATTGATAATGGAATAGAATAAAGCTTCATTTTTCATATATTTCCATTATGTAGTTTTAGATGTAAATTGTGTTTATGGAATTTCTGTAGTTTTAGATATAGGTTTCCTTAATGTAGTATATGGAATAAATTGTCTTGTTCTTAAGAGAATTGAGCTCACTCTAAAAGGATGAGAGAAACATTTTATTTCATATTAGATTTTGTTTCATTTCATTTCTTAGATGTTTAAGGATTTGTGTGTGATTGATGAATGAATTATAATGGAATACTTTACATGTCTCTTAAGTTAAGAGCTTCTTTCATTAATAATTTATCCATCTTAAGTTCTTGGTTTTAATCTCTGATTCATTAAGTGGTAATTGAGGTGAAAGTGGATTTCTTGAGTCAAGAACCATTTCAATATTATTCCTCTTTTTTAAACTAATTGAGTTAGAGTTATAGAATATATTACTTTCAGCTTTTGAATAGCCTTGTCTTTATTTCAAGTTTCTGGTTTTATGAATGATTTCTCTATGATACTGTAGGGAAGGACAACCAGGACCTCCTAAGTTAGGAGCCTGCTTATCTGAGAACTTCCCTTGCATATTATATTGAATCATAAACAATTTAGTTAGACAAAGAGTTAGTTGCCTACTCCTGCATATATATTGCTGGCACCATCACAAGCTCACGAGTTTCCCTGGTCGATAATTTAATGCAGCAATTTGTTCAAATAAATTTCCCAACATTTTGGCGCCGTTGCCGAGGATGGTGCTAAGGGATTAGGCATTAGAAATTTAATTTAGTACTAGCATTTTTCTTTAGACAAAATAATTTGTGAACCCTGGTGACAGCAGGATCTTCGCAAAGGAGTTTAAGTTTGAATTTTCTGATGTTTTAATGTTTAGCTAGTTTTAAATTTCGTCAACACCCCCCTGCATAAATAAAAACAAATCAAGCGATGAGTATGCTCTCTTCCTGCGCTTCGTGCGATCAGGAAGATCATAAAATCAATTGATTTATTCAAATAAAAAAACTCTTGCTGAAAAATTGATCTGCGTACCGACCTTAACTGGAGACTGAAATCCTCCAATAAGAAAAGCTGGGTGGAGTAGAATGGATGCAGTAAATAGTGGGTAATTGCCTTAAGAGTTGATTAGTTCTCACAGAAAAAAAATCACAACTTTGAATTTGCTCTTTCATTGTAAACACATTGTCAAGTTGTTGGCGTGAATGACAATCAAATATAGATCAAAAGCTTTATTTCATTCCTTAAATTCTTTACCTTCGTATGCTGGACTCCATTACCATGCACAACAATTGATTTCTATTGCCAAAAGCTTCACGAAATCGCATCAGTTTCAAAACGCGATTTTAAAATGGATTTTCTGAGCAAACTAAGATGAATTAAAAAAAACTGAGACATGGGTTTTTTCCAGAACGGGGGTAATTAGGTGACTCGTGAGAAATTTCCTGAAATTTGCAGCGGTTTAGGAGAAAATTGAGGTTCTTTCAATCACAATTTAACATATTGCGCCGAGATCCGTTTTTTTTCCATTTCTTTTGGTTTGTTTGAATTTTTAGTTTTAATTTGTTTTGTATTTAATGTTATATGTTATGTTTTTTTTATTTGTTTTGATTCATATTTATATTTTTAGTTAATGTTGATTTGTTTTGATTTGTATTTGTTATAATTTCTTTTTATAGTTAATATTTGATTTGCTATGATTGTATTAATATATTAATATATTAATTATATTAATATATTAATATATTGTTATAATTATATTAATATAGTTGTAAATTTTTATTTTTTTTATTTTTCTTTTGTTAATTGTAATTTGTTATAAGTTGATGTCTATGTTTGTTATTTAAGGTTTGTTATATTTGTATTAATATATTAATGTATTAATATATTAATTATATTAATATATTATATATTGATATAATTGTATTAATTGTTATAGTTGTAGTTTGTTATTATTTTTTTTAATTTGTTGTATATAATTGTTGTTATGTTTGTTGTTATATGATTGAATTAATATATTGTTAGGTTATGATTTTTATTTAAAAAAAAAAAATAAAAATAAAAAAAATTGTGTTTTGTGACAGTAGTTGTTTTGAAGGATTTGAGGGGCAAATATTGGCATTTTATAAAGTAAAGAACATTGGCATAAAAAAACTTTGGTGAAATGCATATTGAGAGAATAATGGAATTGGATGAAACCGCAACAGTTGGTACAAGGGAAAAATAAAAAATAAAAATAAACACACTTTTCACAAAATTCACGCAGATTTGAAAATAAATAATGGAACACTTGGAAACAAATTTTAAAAATCAATTGGAGGATTCAATTCTATTTCGATAGCATCAAGATGGTATAAACTCATCACATGGTTCTTGTATGCTTTACAGAACAGAATTGCGAAGCACATTTCATGAGTTATCTGACAGGGAGTATTATTTTTCATGGTTATTTTTAAGAATGGATTGATTTTAATATCATGATTAAGTCAATTTCAACACCTTTGATTGTCCTTAATTTGTTTTATTTGGTATAAAATTTTTGCGTAAGAATCATGAAGGAAATGCGCATTCCTTCTTGAACACACTTATGTTTCTTTTTGTCAAGTTTTTTTTTTACAGGTTACAGGACGACAAAGCGATCATTACGGAGACTACATTGTGACGACAATTAGTCTTCCAAAGACTAAATTCATAAAAAATTCTCAAGACAAATCCATCTCCACAACCATTACCTTCCACCTCCCTTTCTGAAAAGATTTTGAATCCCATCAATTGTACATCTATAACGCATGACATTTCCATATCCATTTTTCATAGCAAGAGTTCTTCTTCATTCACCATGCATTTCCTTTCATCTATCCCTAACTCATCAATAAAAGCCATTTTCCATTTCCATTTCCATTTTCATACCATTTTTTTTCATTCCCGCCAATAAAACCCTGCTTGAGTCAAAGTCCTAGAGTCTAAGTATCATTAAAAAAAACACCTAGAGGCTTGCATGCCTTAATGGCAAGTACTCTTGCCAATGAACAATGGGAGTACATTAATATCCCTTGTTCGTTGGATCTTGTAGGTGACTCGACCACGACAAATTTATTCGTACCTACAAAGATGTGTTAGGCATCCCGACTCCCATTGGAATCAATGGTGGGAGCTCTTGTGTTGGCTAGGGGCATTCATTAACGGCCACTAAGTCAACAACTTCTTGCTATGTTCGACATCGACACATTTAATCACATAGCAAGATTTGTGCCATCGAGCGTTGAAGACTTGAAGACCCATATTTTGCAGCAGATGAAGCCAATTTCCATTCATTGTATTTCCATTCATTGTATTTCCATTCATGGTATTCATTGTATTTCACTTGAGGACAAGTCAATAAATAAGGCTGGGAGGAAAATGTAACTTCTATATTTTGTATACCTTCCAAGCCTTATAGATTTTCAGCCATATTCAGCAAACTCATCGGATTCATCATCCAGCAGCAGATACAAATTTCAGCCATGTTCAGCAGACTCCTCAGATTTTTCATCTAGTAGCAGCAGATCCAGCAGCTGATACGACAATGCAGATCCATCTTTCATCCACCATTTTCACAACAGTTTGCAATCACACATGCACGACTCTCACCTATTTTTGGAAGGGTAAGTTAAGGTATGCTATTTTCTAACTTTTAACCATTAAATTCCTTGAAATGTTAGAATAATAATTTTTGGAAAAAAAAACTTCACTTCCTTTCCTTTCATTGCCAAAGCCATCCGTTTAATGGGAAGGATACATTTACATACATGCTTTGTCACATTCATATCCACAGTTATATATCACATTTTAAACCCACTTACCTTCAAAATATATTTACTATTACATGAGCATACAAATGGCTTTGTCTAAAGTATTTAAAAGTTAATTGGATGCTAATAGAATCATGGTTGTTACACAAGAACCAACCATGATGCATTCCAACAAAAATACTCTGCCATAAAAAGCACATTATCATTATGCAAAGATCATACAATGAACGCAATAAACAAAATATGGTTGAAACACAAGAACCAACCAAGTTGTAGTTCATCAAAAGAACGCTTTGCAAAAGTTAAGTAAATGATCTCATGCAGAGTTTAAGCCAAAGCTCAAGTACCAAAAAGTAATGTAATAGATTGCATGAGGACATGCAATACCTTCAGTTTGGGGGTATGTTGGGCCTCAAAATAGTCTTTATTTTCACTCCATTATTCATCAATATCTTCACATTTTATCTTCATGTCACCTCCATTCCACCTCCATATCATTACATTCACCTCATTATTGGGTCATAACTATGTTTTTCCAAAGTTTATTAATTCTTAATATTTTAAAGTGAATTTATGGCTAAAACTTAGAAAATAATATGCTTATACTTATACCTAACAATTAACATGAGTTTGTTGACATGTGTAGGCACAAAGGAAGCTTCCAAGACACCTTTATGTGGCCTTGGATGATCAAATTCGAATTTAAGAAGATAAACCTCATGGAAAAGATTATGGAGGAGATCATGGAGGATAGGGTTATGTGTCTAGATGGTTAGAGATATTAGTGGATGATCATTATGAGTTTGTTACTCCTCTCATTGTATAAATAGGAGTACCTCCTCCATTCCAAGGAGAGGACTCTTAGAGCATTGTATCCAATTGATGATGGAATAGAATAAAGCTTCATTTTTCATATATTTCCATTATGTAGTTTTGGATGTAAATTGTGTTAATGTAGAATATGAATTTATGGAATTTATGTAGTTTTAGATATAAGTTTCCTTAATGTAGTATATGGAATAATTTGTCTTGTTCTTAAGAGAATTGAGCTAACTCTAAAAGGATGAGAGAAACATTTTATTTCATATTAGATTTTGTTTCATTTCATTGCTTAGATGTTTAAGGATTTGTTTGTGATTGATGAATGAGTTTTAAATTAGAATCTTATCAACATGTGAGAGGATATCCAAGGGTCTAAGTTAGGCTCTCTCTCTATTCGATTTGCATGATAATTGAAATTCATTCTTTTTCTTTTATGTTTCAAGTCATTTCATTTCTTATGCTTATGAATGGATCTTAGTTTAGTTTGGATTAGTATATGAGAGAACAATCAAAAGACTAAGTTAGTCTTTCTCTCTCTTTGAATCTGAACAACAATTAAAGTTCATTCTCTTGTCTTTATTTCAAGTTTCTGGTTTTATGAATGATTTCTCTATGATACTGTAGGGAAGGACAACCAGGACCTCCTAAGTTAAGAGCCTCTTCCCTTGCATATTATATTTGGAGTCACACTTTTCAAATCAATAGTAATGATGAACCTTTTTCTTATATCCTTATATAAGATCAAATGAGAGTATACCCTTCTACCCTTTTTTTTGAACCTATTATACATGAAAATTATTTATAACTCGATCATAATATTTTATGTGGGTAATGTCTACATGAGTACCTGTGTTCACATAAGCTGTCCCTTTCCATTATCTTCAAATCATTGCATAAACGTTTCCATATCTATTCACAATTTAATATTATGCATCGATTTCAGTAATGTAATAATTTGTGATCATATCATAAGTGTGTATGTTGTTAAAATGTTGTACGACTGATGTGCAGTACTTTGCTCTCTTATTTGACGGTCGAGGATGACCTATTATCCTTCAGGGGGGGGCACAGATGCCTCTTAATGACTACATGTAGATCAAATCCCTATATTTTTTACTTGCATGCGAATCAAATACATATATTCTCGGTAATAACAAAAACTTAAAGGTATTATTCCGATATATTTTGATGTGTTTTTCTATTACATTACTATGCATTTGTGAAGAATTAACAATGTGCATACAAAATGGGAGGATGACCAATTCGTAGTGAGCCATAGGTGCTAGCTGTTTCAAGCACCGTACGGGAAATTTTGGAAAGAATAGGGTGGATTACCTACCTCACAAGGCTGCAACAATCTCATGAAAAGGTAGCTATCGAGTTTTTATAGAATTTGCAGGAAGGTTACTCCGTGGTTACAGGTAGGAAGATAACAATAACATAAGAAATAGTTGCCGAGGTGTTTGGCCTACCAGCAGAAGGAACCATATGGACCCATAAGAAAGTAAGGCTTCGAGAAGCCATGAAAATTTTCTAGGATGAAGGACAGACCCTGGTCGTCAAAGGAAAAGAACTTCATCCGGCGTCATTGGGAGAACCATAGACGGAATTGGAAAAAGTAGTACAGGGCTACATAACATGCGATGGAAGAAAATACATGGTAAGACCTCGCCACCTTAAGTTACTGGTGGTATTAAAGCAAAAATGTACTGTAAACCTGCTTGCATTCTTAAATTCATTATCGCATGATATCGCCCGAAGTATAAGAAAATATCGTCATACAGATATGGTGGTGAGCCACCATTTCTTAATCAAATTGATAGTGAGTTACAACCTTGCCCAACAGCAGACCAGTTGGGAAGAAATGATATTTTCAATTGATGGAGGATTAGCCCTACCTACCCCAAAACATAAAAGAATGACTAGCACAATAGTAGAGCCATCAAAATGCAGACAATCCTCCAAGTTAAGGAGAAGTAGGGGAATGATAGAAGGTTTTTAGGGTAGCATTAGCCAACCCCTAGAATTTCCCAGTTCGGAGGATGAGAAACCCCCACAACTTGAAGAAGGGAGTCACCGTACCGATGAGGACGATGAGGAAGAGAGTCACCACACTAGTGGTGAGGAACAAAGCCACCACACCAGTGTAGAAGAAGGGAATGATGAATAATAAGGAAATGATGAAGAAGAAGGAAATGAGGAAGAAGAAGGAGGTCCTCATACCAGTGTAGAAGAAGAGATTTGCTACTCTGATGAGGAAGAAGGAAGTTACCATACCTGTGAAGGGGAAGAAGATAATCACAGCAGTGAGAACGAAAGAGAAGGAGCAGAACCTCCCGAAACCACCATTGCAAGTCCACCACAAAGCCCTTTGTAGGACGACCAATTGGCCCAAATTTTGGCCAACATAAGCGAATACATACAACCCCACAGCCCACTGAACTTTAGTATTGAGATAAACCAATTGCAGGAACTGTTATAGCATCATTTCTCACCTTCACATGATTCATGATTGCTTTGATGGTTTTGGGCACCCATTCCTACAGACTTGGACAAATTCACTAAAAAACAGTGTAAAAATCCCCATACGCGACTATGCCCGTGATTTTTCGTGTGTATACGCGAGTCCACCTAGAATTTTCCGCGTATGCCATTAAAATGATTAAAAAATATATAATTATTCCCTATTTTCGGGCTGGGTTGATGGTTACTCAGGTAGTTCAACCACCCCAGCACGTGGCCAACTATTTCCAACTGTTGAAACTAATTGGAGGGAGTATAAAAGCCCCTCATGTGTATGGCCTAAGGGAGAGAGAGAATTTATTGATATTATACTAAATTTGGTATTCCCTATCCAAGTCGATTCCCCGTGCCTCTTTGCACTTTCCGGTTCATTGTAGGAAACCCTTGTTTCCTTGAGATACGCATCCCTTTATATGTTATCTCGTATGCACCAGTTTGGAAGGAGTCTTAGCGAGGCAAGGGCTGGATGGATCCGGACGACGGTCTGCGAAGGCCTTGGAAGGATCAGGTGATCTCTCCACTTGTTACTTTTGTACCTGCTATTTATAATACAGAAGTACCATGTTGTTCCTGAAATAAACGTGTTGGTGTATGCTTATATGTATGAGAATATTTGTTATACAAGCATTCATTATGATTTATTTAATGTTTTATATGAATCTCACTAACATTTAGAGTAGATATATGTACAAGCAGTCCTTTGTGCTTGTTTCTTCTTGTCTTTCGAGGTTAAGAAGGAAGGACGGTTGCTGGGGGTTTGGACCCCGCGGGATCTGCTTCAACCGTAGGACCTACGGGTAACTTCCTCGATCTACTCTATTTAGTTTTTATGAACATGCATGGTTGTGTGAGTCCTTCTTAAGTAGCATGCCCCTTCTTTGTGGAGGTTGTAACCCAACGAACCTCTAGGGTGATTTTCCCCGAAACAGAACTGGCGACTCCACTGGGGATCACATTCTTGTGATTCTCCTGTTGGGTGGTTTCAGCTATTTGATAGGTTGCCAACAGTTTTAACTTTCATTTGCAGTCCAGTTTACTTTTTCTCAGTCAGTCTGAAGTCCTGGTATTTTTTCCAGGCTTGTCCTTTTTGTTTCTTCATTATTTACCTTTGTATACGCGCTTTTTTCTGCACACAGTCGCGTATACACGCAATTTTGTCTATAGGAACCCGCGTATACGCGAGTTTCCCTTAGCACAGATGCGTATGCACGCTGGTTGCATAACTGTGAAGTAGCGTATACCTAGGCAGATTTTGAATTTTTGGGATTTTTGACTTTTTGGTCCTTTCTGGCTGTGGAGGCCTGTTTCTACAGTGTCTCTATACTTACTGGATTGTGAAGGAAGTGGTTTCAGATCTTTTCTCTCTTTCGTTTGATTGAAAACTAGTCTTTTGGCAAAGTGTTGTTTCTGGTGCTGGCACTTCTGGATTGAGTTCCAAGATCGCTTTCTGAGCATTCTTGGCTATTCTGCTTTATCAGAACAGAGAGCTTTTGCTCACTGACTCACTCCTATCTTTGTGTTGTGCTTCGCATTGCGATTTTTGCTTCGTTTTTTATTGGTTTTCTTGAGTTCTATAGGCTAGGTTTTGTTGCAACTTTTGAAGAGCTTTTCTTGCTTCTTTGGAGTCTTTGTTTGCGACAAGTTTGCACTATTTGTCTAGGCTGAGTGGCTGAGTTTTTGGTCTTCTTTTGCTCTTATTGATCTTGCTACGAGTTAGCCTTATAAGGTTTGGGAGCATTGTTGAAGTTTGTGCTTGAAATTCGGTCCCGTTTTGGTTTGGATTTTGATAGTTGTGCTTGGTCTTTTCGAGCCCTTTCTCTATAAAACTAAAAAGCTCAAAAAAAATTTGCTTTGCTTTTTGTTTTTGCATTTCAAAGGCTTAAAAAACATTTTCACTTGTTATTTGCTTTTGTTGTTGCATTTTCATTTTCGTTTGCTACAACTTTTGAAGCTTGTGAGGTTTCTTGCTTTTAGTTTTTGGCTTGATTTTGAGGAGGAGTTGTCATTTGATTTCTTCTTCTTGTTTTTAAGTGTTTTTGGTGTCCTTATTTTAAGAGTTCTTGATTTCGAGAATTGGCTTTCTGGACAACAAAAGAAGAGTTAGAACTAAAGGACTTTTTGGGAATTTCACTCTGCTTTAAGAGATTTGCATCTTAGGATTTACATGCTTGTAGTGATTTGCATTAGGTGCATTTTAATCATTTAGTCAATTTCTTAGTTTTTGTGAGTGTGAGTTTGCTATTTGAAAAGAAAAATACAATTTTTAGTCTCGTAGAACCTGTATAGAGATTGCTCTTCATCGAAAGACAAAGAACTTCATGTGCATGTAGTTAAGTTTTTATTAATTTCTTTTGCGTCAAAAACACCATACGTTTCATCTCCATATCCTTGTGACTTAACATAACAACCATTAAAATAAGCGATTTAATCTAAAATCAACTAGCAAGTTTTTCTAAGTGTCAATCACCAACTAGCTAGGTTGTAGGGCCTTGGAATAGGTGAGTGGAGAGTTAACTCTCCAAGGCCGCTCAAACAAACATAGAAGTTGATTAATTGAGCGAAATCCAACTCCGTGAGGTGGACTGGGAAAGCTCTCATCCGAGAGTCAAGCGCGAGGAGAAGTGAAGGTTAAGAAGAGGGATACCCCCCCTCCGATTAGCTGAATCTAACCTCAAGACCGTTCCGCCCAGCTTCTGATACGGATTGGTGTCCATAGTTGCTGTTCCTAGGTTCCACACGGGTGACTGCGGGGGGGAATACCCGTGGTACCTGAGGCAGACGTCGCATCACTTTCAGCAGTACTTCTGGGGGGTGCCCTTGCGAAGCTTGGGTGCTTGAGCCGACAAAGGTTGTCGTTAGGAGGTCGGCGTAACTGTTTCTGATACCTTCGCTAGTTGTTCTGGGCCCTAATCATCCCAGACTGCTTTCGGAAGGCCCTATACTTCGCTTTCCTGTATTTTGGTGTCCGGTCCTCATCACCCGGAGCGGAAATACTTGGAGGCTGTTTGCTTGCTGTTTCTCAGGGATTTTATTTTAGTGAGTGCTCTTTGCTCCTAGCTTGCCTAGCTTTTCACTTTTTTGAGTCTAATATAATAAATCTATAAAAGTGGCTGATCAAGCGCCTCGACGTTCGAGGAGAATCCGGGGGTTATCTCCCGAGAGTGCAGAGCCTTCTTCGAGAAGGCATAGGAGTGATTTAGCAGGTGGTTACCACCCTGTGGAGTCTGACGCTATGGAGAGAGATCCTCCACCAAGGTCTGAAGGTTTCATAGCTGATTCTCGTGTCGGTCCCGAGAGGAGCGTTCCGCTCACCTCGCGAGTTTTGTTTCCTCAGGAAGGAGATTTTCAAATTGAAGACGTACCTGAGCCTCCTGCTACAGGTCCATCTCCTCTTCCTCCTGATCATCCGTTTGTTCTTCAGTACATCGGACCGAAGTCGGAGAGACCGCCGAATCTTCCGTATCATTCTTATCTTTCGATGGCCACGACTGGGAACGCGGCTTCTACCGTGAGTGCTGCAGGCATTCAGACTCCTGCTTCTGTTGAAGCAGGGGGCACTATTGCTTCATCTTCGATTGCTTCTAGTGCTGCTATGTTTGGCTCTGGGTTCACCCAAGCACATGCTTCTCATTCTGGTCCCTTCTGTTTAGGGTTCCCCTCTGGTGGGAATCCCTCTTTTTCCTTTTCCGCTTCTTCAGCTGGATCTACGCCCATGTCTAACATGGCTAGTGGATCAGCTTCGTTTCAGGGTTTCCCCTTTGGGACTGGACACATTCCTAGTTCCAATCCTTCTTTAGGGTCGTTTCCGTTTACGTCCCAGACCCAGAGTTTCAACCCTTGGTCTGGGGGGCAAAGTTCGACTACTTTTACGGGATGGAATCCTGTCTTTACTACAGCGGGGGCAGGGAATTAGTTTTACGCAGGTCATCAAGGGAATGCTTCTTTCCCTTCATCGAGTGCTTATCAGTCTTTTTCTCCTCTGTCTAATGCTTGGAACCCCTACCAGGGGCTTTCCTCTTCATTTAATACTTCAGCGGGGGGAACTGGTCTGGGCTTTGGTAACTCGGCGTGGGGAGGAGGTTCTTCTCCGTTTTCTACGAGTCCTTTCTGGCAACCTGGTGCCTCATCAAATCCAGGCTATTCTTTTCAGAATGTTGGGAATCCATCCCATCGAGGATGGAATTCTCAGGCTCCGCCTCGCTTACCTTTTCTGGAAACGTTAAACTTGCCAGATTTGTCGAAGTTGACTAATGACCCGATTCGTTATAGTCCGGGGTGGCCTCCGGTCCCGACCAAACTTCCTTCAGACATTCCAAAGTTTGAAGGTAAGAATGGAGAGGATCCGGCGGACCACATCACCACTTTCCACTTATGGTGCTCTTCGAACTCCCTAATCGATGACTCGATTAGGTTGAGATTATTTCAACGCACCCTAACTGGAAATGCTACCAAATGGTATATCGAGCTCACTGGGGGCAGTTTCGCCACATTTGGGGAACTGGCTGTCACATTTCTAAACCATTTTCAGTTGCCTGTCAGATATGAGGCTGGGACCAAACTCCTGGCTAATTTTAAGCAGGATGAGGCAACGCACATTTCTAATCACATTCAGGAATGGAGGAGAAGGAAGAGGCTTATCAAAGCTCATATTCCAGGTGAATTCCTTCTCAAGTGGTTTTTTAAATCTCTGCAGTCAGATATTTCAAAAGATGTATCCTTATCCGGGGTATTTTCTGAGGAGCAGGCCATTTTTAGGGCCCAGCAGTTAGAACTGATCTATTCTCAGTCTGGGGTACTTTATAAGTATTTGCCCAATGCTCCTCACTCCAAATTGGATTTATCGAAAACTAAACCTGGTCCGCATGGTGACGGGCTTGTCGGATCGGTCAGTAGTGGTGCAGCCAGCCTGCTTTCTCAACTGCAGCAGTTGTCTTTACAATCTTCTCCTTCTGGTCAGGCTGTGCCTGCTGATTCATCACCTTCCCAGTCTTTGTCCATAAATGCTGTCCAAGCTTCTGATCCCAAAGGAAATCAACAATCCGATGGGAAGAAGAAGGGACGAAATAACAAGAAAAAGGGCAAGAACGGGAAGGGTAATGCAAATAAAACCAACGAGCGTGTTGGTGAGGGTCAAAAGGAGAAGAAGAAAGTGAAGTTTCCATGCAAGCTGTGTGCTGGAGACCATCTCACACACCTTTGCCCTAAAATTCAGGATGCTCAGTGCTTGTTAGCTCAGCAGGGTTCTTCTAGTTCCCAGGTTGTGTTAACAAACCCTTTTCCCCAAGGGCAGCAATTAGTTGTTGGCGCGAACCAAAATCCTGGGGCTTCCTCTGGGGGCACCCAGGAAGGGGAAATTCCATCGAACATTTTCATGATGAGTGCTCACGCGGATATCGCTATGAGATCCCGTGATTATGGCGGAGAAGAGTCTTCGAAAGCTAAGGATACTCCTGATGCTACTGAGCCGCTTCACATTACGAAGCCTACTGTTGAGTCTATGCCTCGGATGCCCAAAGCATCTTCTAAGCGATCAACGATTAATCCAAATGCGAGGGCTGCCCAGAACTACTCGATTGTATAAGATCTCGCACAGATTCCTTGTGCTATGTCGGCTTTAGAGGTACTCCAGTCTTGTCCGGCTCAGCGCAGTGCTTTGCTCACTGCCATTGGGGCTATTGATCCGAAAAATTCTCTTCTGATTACTTTTGATATGACTAATTTTAAGAAGAGACTTCCTCATCACATGGCATTTCATATTAAATCGTCGTATCGGAAGTGCAATATCTTTCGAACGGTCGTTGATGAGAGTGCTTCCACATGCGTGATGTCTCTCGCATGCTAGAAGACACTTGGATCTCCCAAAGATGTTCCATCTAGCACTATTCTTACTGCGTTCGATGGTCATTCTCACAGACCCCATGGTATTGTCCCGACTTTGCCCATCTGTGTTGGGGGAAAAACTGTTAACATAGAGGTTGAGGTAGTGGATGCAGCCTTGGACTACAACCTTCTGTTGGGGAGGAACTGGATATATGAGATGGATGCCATTGCATCCTCATTATTTCGAATTGTATGTTTCCCCCACGAAGGGAGGATCGTTACAGTGGATCAACTGGACTGTCCTCAAGTAGACCTGAATGCGCCTTCTGACTCTTCTATTCCTAAGTTGGATAATACTAAGGCGCCTGTTGAGAATCTAGGAGTTGGAATGTATTCTTCCCTGATGGGTTCTTTCGATCTTCCTCCTCCTACGGTGCATATTAATGCTATTTCATCCTCCAAGGCTCCCCTTCGAAGAGAGTTCTTTCGAACTCATTATTTTTCGGACCCTTGTACCTTACCTTCCCCTACTGCCACATTAGCGGAAGGTCAAGTGGGTGGAATGGCATTTCCGATTTCTGCAGCTGAGATTGCATATCAGTCTATTGTTGACACTGCAGAATCTGTTCCAACTCCTCTTTCGCCGGAAGAGTTGGATGGTGATGTGGCTCCGGCTTGAACGATTAGTTCTTCTTCAGCCCAGGATTGTCTTGATACCACTCTTCCATCTGAAGAGGCAATCCTGGAAGCCATGACTGGTATAGATAGACCGTGGGATGATTTGCATCATCGGTCTTACTTCCTACCTGACTTGAACGAAGTTGAGACTAGTTTTCCAAGTCCTCAGTCTCCTGGTCCTGTTCACCCAGTCTTGAACCCTTTGGCACCAACACAGGTTTATGCTGAAGGGAACATGGCTGTGATCTCTCCTACTATCCCAGTGAACATTTCCAGGGATCCCAATATCATTGAGAATGTCTTCATTGGAGCTGAATGTTCCCATGAAGAGATTCAAATCTACACCGAGCTCTTTAAAGAGTATAGGGATGTATTTGCTTGGTCTTATGAGGAAATGCCTGGCATAGACCCATATATTATTCAGCATGAGATCAAGACGTATGAAAACGCTAAGCCGGTCAGGCAAAAACTTCGTCCGGTCAATCCTAGGAAGGCAGCAGCTATCAAAGCTGAAGTTGAAAAGCTGCTTAAGGCGGGATTCATTTTCCTAGTTCCTCTGACTGAATGGGTTTCAAACCCCGTTCCGGTAGATAAAAAGCAAGGAACGATTCGAGTGTGCATCGATTTCAGAGACCTAAATAAGGCATGTCCTAAAGACAATTACCCCACACCATTCATCGATCAGATTATTGACGAGTGTGCCGGTAACGAGATTTTCTCCTTCATGGACAGTTTCTCCGGATATAATCAAATTACTATCCATCCTGAAGATCAACATAAGACTGCATTTATTTGTCCCTGGGGTACGTTTTCATACAAGAAGATGCCTTTTGGTCTTAAAAATGCTGGGGCTACCTTTCAGCGGGCCATGTCTTACGCCTTCCACGACATCAAAAAGATTATCGAGGCATACTTAGATGATCTAGCTGCTCATTCTCGAAAGAGGATGGATCATCTTGGTCACCTCCGGCAAATATTTGAAAGATGTCGTTTTTATAAAATTCGATTGAATCCGAACAAGTGCGTTTTCGCGGTTACATCCGGTCGGCTATTGGGATTCATTATGTCTAGGGAAGGGATAAGGGTAGATCCCTTCAAGGTTGAGGCAATACTTCGGTTGCCTCCCCCGTCTTCCATCCGTCAGCTTCAAAGTCTCCAAGGAAAGTCTAATTTTCTTCGGAGGTTTATCGTCAATTATGCTGAGATTACAAAGGGATATATGAGATTTTTGAAGAAAGGAGTTCCTTTTCTTTGGGACAACTACGCTCAACGCTCGTTCGATGCTTTGAAAAAGGCATTGACCTCTGCTCCTTTATTGAGTCCACCTAATTATAGCAGAGATTTTCTTTTGTATCTGGCAGCAACAGAATCTACCATTGGTATGGTTCTGGTTCAGGAGGATGATGCTCTTGCAAAGCATGTTATTTACTACCTTAGTCGAGGATTGGTAGGACCTGAAATTCGATACACCCCGATAGAAAAGTTAGCCTTGGCAGCAGTTCATGCTGTGCAGCGACTCCGGCATTACATTATTCTTCGCAAAACTTATGTCTTGGCAGCTGCCAATCCATTTCAGTTTGTCCTTAGCAGGCGAGTGATTGGGGGAAAAAATAATAGATGGATTGTGATATTACAGGAATTTGATCTCGAGTTCATGTCTGCCAAATCCAAGAAGTCATTAGTTTTTGTGGAATTGATCTCCGAGTTGCCTTGTGGAGAGAAGATGATCTATGATGAGTCCTTTCTGGACGAACACTTGTTTATGATCTCTCCACAGGATCCTTGGTATGGCGATATCATTGTATATCTCCAGACTGCGAAGTTTCCCTCTTCTTCTTCGAAAGATGAGCGTCGTAAACTGCGTCACTTGGCCAAGAATTATCTGATTATTTGTGATGCTTTGTACCGTCGAGGGGTTGATTCAATCCTAAGACGCTGCTTAACTCTCGAGGAAGCTGAGGCTGTGCTTAATGATTCTCACAGTGGAGCTTGTGGGGGTCATTTATCTGGGCTTGCTACAGCCCAAAAGATTTTGCGTGCTGGATACTTTTGGCCCTCGATTTTCAAAGATTGTATTGAATCGGTCAAAAAGTGTCATCCGTGTCAGGTTTATACTCGAAAAATGTGCGCTCATCCAGCTCCGCTTTTTCCAGTCGTTACTGTCGGACCCTTTACAAAGTGGGGTATTGATTATACTACTTGTAACCTGCCTTCGGCAAAAGGTCACAAGTACATTATTGTAGCAGTAGACTACTTTACGAAGTGGGTCGAGGCTATGCCTACTTTTGGGAACGATGGTGAGACTGCAGCTTTGTTCCTTTTCAACCAAGTTATCGCTCGTTTTGGTATACCTAGAGAGATTGTCACTGACCATGGCAGTCATTTTCAGAATAGTATGATGGCAGAGTTGGCTCTCAAATTGGGTTTCCGGCAGGAGCATTCATCTCCATATTATCCTCAGGCCAATGGGCAAGTGGAAGCCATGAATAAATCCTTGAATACAATTCTTCAAAGGACAATTGATAAACATAGATCCAACTGGCATATTATGCTATATCCTACACTTTAGGCATACAGGACGTCAGTTAAAAATGCAACTGGCTTTACTCCGTTTCAGTTAGTCCACGGGGTGGAATCCGTATTTCCCATTGAATGCGAGATTCCTTCTCTTAAATTAGCTGTTGAGCTTCTTCCTGACACTTCTAGTATGGCATAGCAGCTTCTTCATCTGGAACATCTCGATGAGCAGCGTCGAGATGCCGCCATGATGAATGAAGCGCATAAAAACCGAGTCAAAGTTCAGTACGATAAGGCGGTTAAGCCTAGGGTCTTTTCCGAAGGTGACCTTGTTTTGGTCTATGCCCAAGAAAAAGATGCCTTGGGGGCAGGAAAGTTTAAATCGATGTGGTATGGCCCCTATATCGTTAAAAAAGTCCTTAAGAAAGGAGCTTATACCTTGGTTGATTTCGAAGGGAACGAGTTGCCGGAGCCCCGCAACGGGCTCTATTTGAAGAAGTATTATGCCTAGGCTTCGGCCTGGCATGTTGCTTTTGTATATAGTAGTTTTTGCTTTGTACATTTCTGATTGATTTTCGATTTTTGATGAGTTGGTGATGTTTTTGATCTGCTTTGGCAGGTTTTGTTGGATGTCATGAGTCATTTTGGTTTCGCCGATGGTGCTAGTAGACACACCCGGAACTTAGCTTCCGCGGCTTGGGTGCTTCATTATCCTTCCGGTCAGCTGTTGGTATCAAGAGGGGTCTGCATTGGTCCTGCTTCCAATAATGTAGCAGAATACACTGCAGTCATTCATCTACTCTCGGAGGCAATATCTTTGGGTGTTGATTTGTTGGTAGTTTTCTTGGACTCTCAGCTGGTGGTGTCACAGTTGAACAACACTTATCGGGTACGAGATCCATTTTTATTACGATTGTTCTTGAGGGTACGTTTTTTACAAAGGTCATTTCAATTTTTAACATTCATTCATATTCCTCGAGCTGAAAATTGGTTTGTTGACTCATTAGCTAATCAAGCATTAGATTGGCATATTAATCATTCCATACAATAAATTTTTAATCATCAAAAACATCATACATTTGATACATTTATCACAGCACATCAAATATCGCTGTATATATATCATCGGAGTGTCAAAAACTACAAAATTTGGATCCATAATCTCATACAAAACTTGGGCTTATGCCCCATCATGTTCAGTCTCAAAAAGAATATACAGTCATCTAATACATAAAATCTGTCTACTCCTGAGGTTCCTGCCCAGAAGTCGTGTTCCTATAGAACGTAACTGCAGTGGCCACACGACGGAATAGTCTAACCCAGTCTCGTGGTACTCCTACCACCCATCTCTGGATGGCTTCCGAAAAGTCCTCCACGACAGCCATAGGGATCTGGCGGGTCAGTCCCTCCAAGTTTCTCTGCACGGCCCGGAGAGTCCTGTCTGAGTCCATTGTCTCTGCCTCGCCCCTGCGACACTAATGGCGTGGGAGACCCTCAGGTCGTACTGGTCCAACATCTGAAACATGATCATTTTTAATTGTCAGTCATTATGAATCCAATCAAAAACATGTTTGTTTTTCATTTTTTCATACATATTTGAAAAAATCCAAAAAAATTATATAAGTCAAAATTTTTTGCAAAACTTACCGACTGTTCCCCATGCCGTGCCTGGTGGAAGAACTAGATTCGGATCTCCACGAAAATCCATCCCGGCATAGGGATAGTCGTCCACTGCGATGATCTGTTCTCCCCACCACAGGAAGAACTCATCGTCCCACGTGGTCCGGGGTACCTCACTACCCCCCAGTCTCTTCATCATGTCTGCCCAACGGGAAATTCTTGGGTCTCGCGGGCTACTGATAGTAGAGATGACTCTGGGTCTCAAAGCTGGAATCTTCTCAAAGAAGAATGTTGTCAAAATGGACCCATAGCCAAAGTGTTTGGTCTTTGCTTGGCAGATGGAGGTCAGCTGTTGTTTCATGTTCAGTAGCAGGGCTGTGCACCAATCGTACACATGAGTCAAACACTCTACAACTATGCTCATTTGCGTCCTAGACGCCTGATGTAGTGAGGCAGATCCTGCCACTCTGCTGATGGTGAAAAGGTGGATTTTCATGTGCAAATCCCTGATATCTTTAATTGCAATCTGGGTTCCAACCTTTTTGGAACCATCTACGCAATATACGTGGACATAGTCTTCCACGGTTAACCCTCCCAGGGGCTTCCCGTGCAAGTCTACTGGTTCTCCCCTCCGGGAGAGTCCAGTAATAAAATATATGTCTTCCACTTCAATGCGTAGTGGCATATGATCAATTATGAAGCAATCCTGATCTGGTTCCCAGTAATTTACGAGCATTTCTAGCAACCGCACATTGCTTTTCATATTTGGCATTTTAAAGAATTTGAACAATCCGCAATTTCGGAGGATATTTTGCGCTGCGCGATCTTGCATGACCTCTTGGTCTATTGTGCTATGCTCACGTTCCCTCCATGAGATGGTCATCCTGAGAAATTTCATCAAATTATGCATTAGCCATGCTTTTTAAGTTTCGGACCTGCGCATACGCGGTTTTTCCTTTGCACAGTCACGTGTATACGCGAGTTTCCTTTAACGAACCCGCGTATGCGCAAGTCCGCATATTTTAGCAAGGGTTTTAAAGATAAAAATCACTTAATTTTAAATTCCAAACGGACAAAATGAATAAACAGGATGATTAAGGAGCCTACCTGAAGTTTCGCTGAGTTCCGACAGTCGGTTGTTCCTGATTTGACGAAAGAAGTTTTTTGCTCCAGAGCACTTTTTCCAAATCAGCTATGCAATAATGAACCAAATGAGAGGTAATTTGTCTATTTATGGCTAAAAAGTTGAAAATTTTCGCAAAAATTCTTTATGCTTATTTTTTCGATCTATCTTAAGCTGCATAACTCGATTGCTTGGAAGTGCCCAGTTTGGTATGTTTTCAGGTACATTTTAACGATTTTGAGATTTTTCCCGGTTTCTGATCCATGATTTCCGACTCTTCACGGCAGGTATATGATCTTCACTGGCATATAGGTTAGGGAAATCACTTTCCGTTGCATCTTGCATTCTAGCCTCCATACTGATCACTTGCCTTAGGGTCGATCCCATCAGGTCATGAGTATTACACCCTTTTCACTCGCCGATTATTTAATCATGACTTGATGGTAGAGCCTTCCTTTACATGGGCTTCCTAGTTAGTTCCTCGCTATCACTTGTTTCCCATGCTGCTTTTTATGTAGGCTCGGGAGTCCTCTTTAGTCCCGCCATGTCTTATGTGTTGAAGCTTCATTCTTCTTCTTCATCACTTATCATTTTTTCTGGCTTTTACCCTAGAGGCTCCCTGGTGTCGTTTAAGTTGTATTACTGCATTGCATATTGTCTACTTGTTTATCCTGGCCTTTAGCCGGCTTCATTTGGACTCGATGTTTAAGCCAAATTTTGACCTTGACTTTCTGTACAAGTTAACCATTGCATGTAATTAGCTACCACGACTTGACACCTTTGTACCCATGGATGGAACGTTCCTCTGAGTATCATTGACCAGTTTTCACCACCTTGCATTGAGCATAGGATTGTTCCAATCCCAGGAACTAGTGCATCTGATTTCTTGATACTTGTTCTATCCATTGTACCATAGCATTCTTTTATTCTTTTTCAGGCTTATTATATGAAAAAGACAAAAAAATCAAATATAACAAAAAAGAGCGGGAACGGGATGTATCTTCGTTATTTTGATGGCAGTACAGAGTCAGTTTGTCGCCCTTGAACAAAGCACATTTACTTATATATATCTCCTTCATTTGGGATGGTTTTAGTTTTTGACCTAGGTTCAGCCTTTACCATGTTTCACTTGTCAGTTCTCCCCCGGTTGGTTATCTCTTCCAATCATATGGAGAGTTTGTTTTGCCTCCTACATGACAGACTTATACAGTGTCACTTTTTACTGCCATGGTCATCATGAGTCGTGCTTTTGTTCAAGGGAAGTTTAACCTGAGTCGGCCATTCTGCGGTGTCTCTTGACTCATTATTCAGTCGGCCTTCCCGGTCTTGTCAGTATCATGTTCTATCACATCAGATGTTTTGGTCTTCTGCTCGTGCTGGTTTGAGAAGGTCCCCATTGACTTCTTGCCGGCGGTTTTGTCTCTTATCGACTACGACACATTGCTCTGAGAGCAAACCTAGAGCCGCACCTTGGGCCTATTTCCATCATTGATAGGTGACCTCGTGCTCAGCATTTGATCATCATCATGGGTCTTTGACCGAGTGGTTTCCCCTGTGTTCGACGTCAGCACACATTATCACACTTGGGATTCGTGCAGTACCTGGATTTCCATTTGACCCTATCGGTGGATTTCTCGCCTCTGTGTCAGCTTTCATTATTGGTTGGTTCAGAGGGTTTCTTCCGTGCGCTAGCTTCATCTTGTGCATGTCGGAAACGTACTTTGGTTTTGGTTCCATCACTCTACTTCGTCCGATTCCTTCCAAATCTTGGCCTGCGGGTTACACTCGCGCTGGACTGATGTGGGATGCCTTAATGCCTTCCTTCCAGCAGATATTTTCCCATCAACTCCGACTCATTGCTCTGGGAATAAGGTCTAGAGTCTTTTTGTCAGTACCTTAGGGTTTGCAGTCATCAGTGGCAGACTCTTCGCTATCGACAGTTGGGATTCATCATTGCCTCCTGATTGGTAGATTCTTTCAAGTGTTCGACTTCAACTCATTCATTCACACTTGTCAGATTGTACTGGGGCACCTTGACACTCATTATCATTATCGGTGGGTTGTCTCGCGTTGGTTAACGGGATACATCATTGACCGGTAATCCAACGATTTCTCACATGGTCGACTTCAGCTCATTTATTCCCATTGTGTAGAATTGTGCCATAGTGATCGGTGAAGACCTCGGGTTGCATCAGCATTTTCGGTTCACTTTTGACAGTCCATTCAGTTTCTGCCAATGATTCCGTCCACCCTTATATGTTGTAGTTCAGTACAGCAGCATCCTATATGTTGGCTCCCGAGTTGCGTGATTGTACCGTTTGATCCGCCTCTTATGATCCGGTACTTGGAGATTCAGTTACTTATGTGATCAGACATCCAGTTGCACCATCTTTGATCAGCTTTTTATATGTGATACTTGGACATTGATTCAGACTCGTATTCCCGGGCCATGCTCAGATGATTCATTGTGTACTTTCAGTTCAGCTATACTTGTATACATGTTGGATCTATTCACTACTTTCTATATGATGTATTTTTGACTGAGCATGGGTATGCCCGCCTCAGCATGAGTTGACTCTCTGTTTTCTTTCATTGGTTTTTGGCAGGCTGAAATCTGGTGAAGTCCTCTCTTGTCCTTGCGAAGTTCTTTCTATGTGCATAATACATTTCGCCATCATGTACCCCTTCTGACCTCATATATTAGGGGGAATCTGTTATAGCATCATTTCTCACCTTCATATGATTCGTGATTTCTTTTATGGCTTTAGGCACCCATTCCTACAGACTTGGACAAATTCACTTAAAAACAGTGTAAAAATCCCCATACGGGACTATGCCCGTAATTTTCCACGTGTATACGCGAGTCCAGCTGCACTTTTCCACGTATGCCATTAAAATTATGAAAAAATATATAAAAATTCCCTATTTTCGGGCTGGGTTGATGGTTACTCAGGTAGTTCAACCACCCCAGCACGTGGCCAACTGTTTCCAACTGTTGAAACTACTTGGAGGGAGTATAAAAGCCCCTCATGTGTATGGCCTAAGGGAGAGAGAGAATTTATTGATATTATACTCTGTTGGTATTCCCTATCCAAGTCTGATTCCCCGTGCCTCCTGCACTTTCCCAGTTCATTGTAGGAAACCCTTGTTTCCTTGAGATGCACATATCCCTATATGACATCTCGTATGCACCAGTTTGGAAGGAGTCTTAGCGAGGCAAGGGCTGGACGGATCCGGACGACGGTCTGCGAAGGCCGTGGAAGGATCAGGTGATCTCTCCACTCGTTACTTTTGTACATGCTATTTATAATACAGAAGTACCATGCTGTTCCCGAAATAAAAGTGTTAGTGTATGCTTATATGTATGAGAATATTTGTTATACAAGCATTCATTATGATTTATTTAATGTTTTATATGAATCTCACTAACATTTAGAGTAGATATATGCCGTACAACCAGTCCTTTGTGCTTGTTTTTTCTTGTCTTTCAGGTTAAGAAGGAAGGACAGTTGCTGGGGGTTTGAACCTCGCGGGATCTTCTTCAACCGTAGGACCTACGGGTAACTTTCTCGTTCTACTCTATTTAGTTTTTCTGAATGTGCATGGTTGTGTGAGTCTCTGTTAAGTAGCATGCCCCTACTCTGTGGAGGTTGTAACCCAACGAACCTCTAGGGTGATATTCCCCGAAACAGGAACAAGCTGCTACTGGTAAAGACACAGCTGAGGGAATACCTGATGAAATAGAAGGAGAAAACCCTTAGGGAATAGCAAGACCAGCTAGGGTTACTTCCCCTAATAAATGCGGCCAGGAGGAGGTGAACACTGAAGAAGTGTTCCAAACTGAAAATTCTGAGGGAACAATAGAACCAATTAAGGTTACTGCCCCTGAAGAATGTAGCCAGAAGCATATTAACACTGAAGAAGTGTTCCAAGCATAAAACGGAGAAGCCAACCTGAGCGAAGGCATGACTACTGAAAAATAAACCCTAGCTGAGAAATTGGGTTCATAAAAAGGAACAACTGTTCCTCCCAGGAGGAGAAAGAATGTAATTGAACTTGAGAAACTTTGTAGGGAATGGCAGAAGCTTCAAAAGCTAGTGGAACAACTCAGACAGAGTATTAGGGTTCTTAGAATGAAGACAACCCCCAATCGAACTAGAAAACAAAGTAACATAGCCACCAAACGAACTTCGAAAAATAGGAAAGTAGCTACCAAAAAAAAGCCCCAGGTTGTAGAGACTGTGGAAACCCAAGCTCTGCCCAGTCAAGAAGACATGGAACAGCAGGCAGTTGTTCCAGATGTAGCTATTCCAGATTCAGCAACCTCAAATGAAAGTGCATAGGCCTGCAGTCAAAACACTTTTACTGACCCTACTATAGCAGAACTCCAAAAGGAGCTGGCACAGGCTCGACAGGAAATAGAAAAGATGGAGGAAGAAACTGTCCCCAAAAAAAAATATCAACAGCTACAGCAGCAACTAAATGACATCAGTGCATTAGAGGCTGAAGCTTATGATAAGTATTAGAAGGCAGAAGAGAAAGCTGAAAAGGTAAGGAATAAATTAAAAATGGCCCAGAATCAAATGGATACTCTCTGTTCCTTATATATAGATGTTTTAGCTTGTAGATGCCCTGCCAAGAATTATGCTTTGTTTTTATTAGAGAGATATTTACAGTTAAAAATTAAAGTAGTTAGGGCAGGAAAGTCTATAGAGTTAAATACTGTAGATGATTTTGCAGCACGCTGCAAACTCTACGAGGTCAAATTCCAGCGTCTGATGTGTGAATTCTATTTGCATAATCTCATATTGGAAAATGATATTGAGATAAATCCAGCGCTTTTGTGGGTGAAATCCAATATCAAGCATTTATTTCATTTTCTTTCAATTAGTTGAAATGGCTCAAGACCTATAATACTTTCCAAAGGCAAGAAAATGGGTTAGATTTGTGGATTAGGAGTGAACCAAAACACCCATTACAATTATGGGCTAGGGAGAAGAATCTAATGACAAGAGAAGGTGTTATCCAAGCATTGGGGCCTGTCCATAAAGAAATTGTCTTAAATGGGGTAGAATATTTTCTATCTATTAGAGACCAGGCCTATATAGCAGCTAAAGTCCGATGGAGGATTTCCATTTAGAATTTTCAAGATAGAGAGTCATTTAACTATAAAAATTTTGGATTAGTTTTTGGCTTCCTGGTTCTCTATAGCAACCTCATCTTGAGGGAGGGCCCATTCTAGCTAGGGTGTAGGTTTCGAAGCCCCATTGCATGGTATCCTGCAATAGATTATAAAGCCATTTATGAAATACCTGAAGGACAGACAGGGCATTCTTTGAAGCTTTAGCTGCAAATCATGGTTTTAGGCCTCTTGATGAAAAACCTTCTCCAACCTATTCTTTAACTGCTTTTCATGTAAACTATGGTTTTCATGAGGACATGAAAAAGGGTAAGAAGAGGGGGTATGTTGAGCGTTGAAAAAGGTATGAATTCATCATGTATTTTCTCATCCTTTTCCTTTAAACATAACTCTTTTTATTCTAGAAAGGTGATTTATTGTAGAATTATAATAAAATTGCAAAGACTTGTGTTTATTGTGAAAAGTCACTAAAAATTGCCTTTTATTGTAAAAACAGGAAACAAACGGAGTAAAAAAATATTCGAGAGGCAAGGCTAAAATGGGAGTAACTACTGTTCCTCCAATAATAGACCATATCTAGTCAAAGAGAAAGAAATTTGAACGAATAGCCAAGAGAAGACAGGAAACAACACGACTACAGCCGAAGAAGATCAAGTGCTAGCTAAAGAAGGAAAAGAAGCGAATCCCTCAAGATCTTTTGATCTTGAGGGATCGCTATTCAGTCTTATCATGTTCCTTGTCTTACCCATCGAAACTTTTATAAAAGGCAATGCCTTTAGAGATCGAATGAGTCGAATAATTGATTGATCATCCTCTGTATAACTCTACATTTTCTTATTAACTCTCATAATCAGAGAGCGATCGTTGTAAACACTATTTATGTTTGATTAACACAAAGACACATTTCCGCTCCATTTCTTAAGCTCTGAAGTAACCCAGTAGTGTTTCACTGGTGCTAAGGGCCCAACCCTAGTGGATCGATCTGTTGTTTGTATCTCTATCTTTTAATTATTGTCGTGTAATAGTTTGTGGATTGTTTTCATTACATTCGCGAGTTAACTGGTTTGCTATTGAATTACTGATTGATTTCGTTATGTTAATGAATTGCATTGCTATTCCATTTCGGTAAGGACTTTAATTCCTGTATTATTTATCTTGTTAAACCTTACACAGCATTTTTGTTCAGCATTAGATGTCTGGTTCCAATTGATTGTTGTTCCGTTGGATTGCTGTTCATTTTGGATTGCTGCTGAATAACGTTTGCTGTCGACAGGGTTTGGTGTTTAACAGAATTTTCTACTTTATTCCATTAAGTTCATATTTTCTGTTCAGATTCATTAGTTAGTATTTTCTGTTCAATTCATTTAGGTACAGTTCGCTTCTTATTTACATTTTTATTCAATTATAGTTTGTTGTTCATTTCCAGCTCATTAGTTTACAGAGTTTTCCTAGTTTACTTTCAATAGCAGCTTTAGTTCAATTTCCATTTCCCTTTAATTACTTTAAAGGAGGACTGTCAACTGTAGAGAACACTGGTTATTGCTTCCTCGTTCCCAGATTGATTGTCTTATTCCAGTTTGATTTCAATTGCATCGATTTCTAGAGGAATGAGTTATTGCTACTGTATCCTTGATTGATGTTTGCTGAGTGAGTAGGTAGATTTTAGAAGTATTTGAGTTCATGTTATTGTAATTAGATTTCTTTTCCAAGAATTTGTTTACTCTTGTAGTTAGAACATTGTGCTACATCTTACAAAGCATTACTCTTAGCTTTAATTGCAGCCTCAGACAGAGTACACTCTTGAAACAAAAAGTTGTTCCTGGATTGAAAATTAATGTAGGATAAATAGGTTTTAAAAAGATACCTTTTATACCTCAACAACAGTGAGGATAGCTCATGCCATATCTCATCTTCAAAATGTCATCCATGGTTAGAGACCAATTGTTTCGAAACTCCGAATTGAGCGATAACATGGTTAAAGAAAAAGAGGGTTGTGGTAGTTGTCGTGTTGTTAAACGTTGGCATGGCCTCAGCTCACTTTGTGAAATAGTCAACTGCCACGATGATATACTTGTGGTTACCAGCGGATTATGGTCAACACTCCATAAAATCGATGGCCCACTTACAAAAGGGACCAGCTGAGACGATAGGATGGAGGGGAGCTAGAGGAGCTCGTGCCTTAGGGGCGAAATGTTGGCAATTGGGACAGTGTTTGACTACTTCAATGCAATCACTGAAGAGAGAAGCCCAAAAATACCCAGTGCGCATGATTTTCTGGGTAGTAGAAAGACCAGAGAGGTGGCCACCACAAGTGCCTCTATGGAAAGCATTAAGGACTTGCTCAGCTTCAACGTGCATGAGACAACAATGAAGGACAATATCTCTACCGCGACAATAGAGGTCATCATGGATAAGAAGGTAGCGGGGGGCCTGGTGACAGATACGTCGCTGAGCATCAAAATCAAGATGGAGGGTGAACTTTTGGGTTCGCAAGTAAGTGAGGATGTCACCATACCAAGGATCATCTGTGATAATGACAAACAAGTGTTCATCGAGGAAATCATCATTAACTGGAGGATCCTGCGTATCGGTAGGTAATTCGGAAATGAGTTCAGCAAGGGCTAAACCTTTCTTACTTTTAGGTGTGACAAATTCAAGATCGAATTCTTGGAGAATAATGATCCAGTGGGCATACTTCCCATTGATGATTTGGTGACTCAATAGGAAGGCCATAGGGTTGGAATTAGTCACGACCCTGGTGGAATGCATGAGGATGTAATGACGAAGTTTTTGGACCGAGAACACGACAGCCAGTGCTAATTTCTCTTCATATGAGTAGGATACAAGAGGACCTACAAGGTTCTTACTGACATAATAGATAACATGCTCGATTCCATTGTCATCTTCCTGTATAAGGACTCCAGTTACCGAATAGGTGGAAGCGGAGATGTACAAGATGAAGTCCTTATTAAAGTCAAGAGGACGGCTCAAGGGAGTGGATGTGAGAGCATGTTTTAGGGAATCAAAAGACTCTTGAGCATAGGCATCCCACATGTTAGCCATCTATAAATTATGTTATAACTCATGATGGATAAAATAGGTTCCTTAGCTTTCAAGAAACATTTTTTGTGAAAATTTGTGAGTTCTTGAAAGCCCACTATGTTCATTATCTTCAAAAGAATCATTCCACTGAAATCTTCAGTCAAAGGCCTCAGTTATTATCCTACTGATTCAAAATAAAGTTGTTGTCAAGCCCTTCTCCATCAGCTCATTTTAAGCCCCATTTCACCCATTCTTCACTCATTTTCACCTATCCTAAACATTCATTCATTCCTTTAAAAAACCCATTTTCCCTTCATTTTCCCTAAAAAAGCCTTTAAACCTTATAAAATCCCTTTATATGATATAAATCACCCTTTTTATACTTATCAGAAACTCTAAAAAGGCCTAAAATCCATTTTTAAAGCTTTATATATGCTCCTTTTTTAAGGTAAAGGCTTTAAGCCCTCTTGGCTTAAGCCTTATCCCCTTATCCTCATATGACCTAAGGCTTGCAACCTCCCGCTATCCCTAAACCCTTATCACCCCAGCCCCCGGTCTCCTCCACTCCCATGGGACCATACCTCTGCCCCTTCCTCAAACCCCTTTTCCAATTTTTTTCACCCCCGCTCCACTTACCCCTTCATTAAATCACAACTGTTGATCTTTAAGATCCAACGACCATCGCTAACTCTCACCATTTAACCCCGCCCAATAAACTTCCCGCTTTCCGACAAAATAGCTGACGTCGTCGCTGGTCCCACCGTCCTCCCCACGCCATCTCGCTCCACTCCCCGTTTGCCATCTATCCTCCACCATTCTCCTCTGTCGCGCATCTTCCCCGATCGTGCTTCAGCTCCACCGTGGATCTGGCTCCCCCAGATCCAACGGTTCACGTTCCATTTCGCGCTCATTTTCCAACATGGGCTTAACCACCCATTTCCACGCGAAATGGGCGATTTGGCCCAGGACGCATGGAAACAACGAAGTGGGATCGCGTCCATTCCTTTTAAAACCGTTAACCGCTTATCTCTCGCGCGATACCACCTGGTTTTGTTGCCAAAACCGCATCTTACCAAATTGCACCAATATTCAAATAAACCACCATTCCGCCTGTGGAACCCCTCCCCTATGCATTTCTCCTCTTCTGTGCATCGCTCTGAATGCCACCCGAGCCTCTAAAAGCAGTCTCAACTATTGTAGTCTTATGATTTGGTAGATTGGCATACCAAATAACAAGGCAACATCAAAACCAATCTTTAGAGCTCTACGACCTAGCCTTCCTAGTCTCAGAAAGGGATATCTCAATTGTTTGCAAAGATATGACTTGTTTTCTTTTAAAGGGTTGATTTTAGGCTAGTTATGAAGCATGGATTTGTTTGATTGTTTGGTTTGACATAATTATCTAGGCATCATAGATAGAATGAGGAAATCTCCAAGTCATTGGGAAATGGAGTCAAATATAAGTCATGACAAGTCAATCAATATATTAGAGGTATGAAAGGGAAAATCAAACTTGGCCAGTGGATCTTCAAGGTCTTGCAGGTGGAATGAAATGGACATCAAAGATTTAGAATGAAAAGTAGAACTAAGGGCAATTAAGAATCCTTAATTATATGTACTTATCAACAAAGGGACTTCAAACATTATCTGAACATGAAGAGGAATTCAATAGGCAGGGCTAACCATAAATTCTACAAACCACACTTCAGCAAATAATAATTCCAAGACAAACTTCTCCAATGAAATATAGAAGGCGAGAAACTCATTTAACTTCTAGTGATTTCACCTTCGAGGATTAGAAAACATTCAAGATTCACAAATAACTACATTCATAGAAGAGGGAACGCCTAAACATCTTTGATTACAGCTATAAAGACCTTCAAAACAATTATTTAAGCAAGTACAAAGGGTATGATTGAAACAAAACCTCTTTTTCAGACTTTAAGCAATGGTACTTTGAAGGGAGACTTCAGAAACAGTTTTTAAGTGGCAGCAAGTAAGCAGGGAAAACCATAAATCATTCTTGAAACCAATTGTATTGAACTACTTAAGAAATAAACAAGCATAATATTCCTAGAGAGAAATTAAGAATTCTCTAAAATATCCTAGCAGAAGAAAACATTAAGACAATGAAGAGTAAACAGAACTAAGGTGCTTTCAGAAGACATTTCTTAGCCTAAACTTTTTACCCTACTGCAACAAAGAATGGTGAAACATAATGGAATAGGAAATAACAATAACAAATTTAGAGTACTTCACCAACAACCAAGCTCAGGGATCCACTGACAGAGCCTTCCTCATCAACAAACAGGTCAAGACATCTACAAGTTCCAACACATCAATTTCCTTCAACTTCCAAGAGAATATGTATTACTTCAAAGAGTCATCAAATGCCAACAATACAATGAGTTCAAATGCAGTATTTATGCTGCAAACGAGGAGGTGGAACTGATCTGGGGTTCAAGTGTTACTAATTACAGAGTAAATGCATTCCCGACCTTGAAAACCATGCAAGGCATAAGGTAGGAACATGTGTGCAGCTACTTCTCTGTTTAATAACTATGTCTTAACTTTCTAAGGAAAGATAGGTGAAAATTTTGATTTTGAGGCCTATCTTTATCTTTACATTAACTGTCTTGACAGTTTTAAAATATTTCTAGCTGGGTAATAACTGCTGATTGGTTTTATGGATAGAAAGTAGGCTGTAGGTATTAGTTAGATATTCTAAATGAATAACTGCTCTTCGTTGGTGCATTCGAGGCTGTTTTAGCCTAACGTTCCATAATTTCATCATTAAACTATGTTTAAGGCCTTATTTTTCTTTTGGCCTTCATAATTGATCATGTTGTCTTTATTACTTTACTATTTTCTTTAAACCTCTGTTCATCTGTCCTTGACTATGTTTTATCCTTTAATATTTTAATTAAGCCTTTAATCTTCTGTCTTCTTTTTTCTTCGGTCTTGAAACTTTATTGCTTCTTTTATGCTTCTATGTGCAGGAGGTTTTTTGGTGTGCTGGGAGTTTTTATAATGTTTCAAGCTCATGAGGCATCGATTTAAATTTGGAGCTTTAAACCTCAGATCCATTTTTCTTTGCTTTTGGGCCTTTTGGATCATCATCCAAGGCCATATCACTGTAACTTGACTGTGGGAGCGCGTGCACATTTGGCCGCCACTAAACCTGTAACTAAACCATAAAAAACTTTAATAAAACCTGCATTCTCGGGAAAAACTGCTTACAGAGGTGTGTGGAGTGGTTATGGATTGTTTGGAGAGGGAGAAAAATGTGGAGAGGAGGGATTTCATGGTGAAATCAGGAGGAAACAGTGGAATTTTTAAATATAGGCGCGAAATGAAGGAGGGGAGTTTTGTGCAAAACTGGGTGGTTTTCACTCGGATAGAGGGTGGTAAGCGGTTTAAGTCCATACGAACACGATTCCATTCAGTGGTTGCCACGCGTCCTGGGAAAAACCACCTATTTTGCGTGGAAATGGGTCATTAAATCTCGGTGATCAAATGTGTGCGATTTGCAATCTCCACCGTCGGATCTCATGGAGTGAGATTGACGGTGTGAGAGGAGTCTGATAGGGGCACAAGTTGGTAGTGGAAAACATGTGGCGGGTAAGGATTGGGCGATGTTTTTGTGGGTAGAACGTGGAACTAGGAGTGTGACATGGGTTGTTTCGTAGGGTAGTGGTAATGATCATAAGTGGGTTTTGAAGGTTTGGGGATCGCAATGGCCATTAGATCGGAGGTGATCAACGACGGACATTGCTCCAAGGAATAAACGGGCGAGGGAATGGTTAAGAGGAAGGATAAAGGGCAGGGGACTGGGGAGATAGGCGAGGATTCAATCCTGTGCGGAATGGATAGGATCAGGGGCTTGGGAAATAAAAGGGTCGATGAGAAGGGGGAGTGGTCACTGTTAGCCCCCCTATAAATTTGGACAAGAAAAAAGGGGGCTAAAATGTTTTTGAGCCTTCAAGTAATGAATTTTCTCTGAAAACACATCATCCTTGAAGTCTCATGTTCCCTTGCCTTTGATAAACCTCCACTGCTTTTCCTAGTTTAAAGGGCCTGACTGATTGTAAAAAACTGTGCTCCGAAAAGCCTACATCTGCCCCTTGTATCCCTGCAGAATGCCCATTGTAACCTTTTTTTTTCCCTTGTCAAATTCCCCTATAATCCCCTAAATCTTCCCAGAGTCCCCTTTACATCCTACATGCCCTCCTTGTTTGGCCAAATCTCCCCTTCTTTCCCCTGTCGTTATCCTTCATTGGCCTTAAAATGCTCTAAAAATGGGCCAAAAACCATGTCTTCCATATATGTGGGCTTAACACCGTTTGGCCCTAGCCCCTCAGCATTTTTCCCACGTAACCGAGCACTGAAACTAGGTGCCAAGGTGGAAAGTGCTTATCTCAATTGGTTATCGGGTGATTTTTCCACCGTCGATCTGTTCAGATCTGACGGTTGTCGCAAAATCTCTTCGCACTCGTCTTTTCCTGTCTGCTGCCCAATCATATATCAACCTTCCATTTTTTCGCAGATCAATGGTCCATATTCCCTCCACCTGGTGGTCCCCGCAATGCGCACTGTTTATAAACCACTGGTTTCCATCACATCGCGTTTGGAGATTGGGCGGTAATTTTTGTTTCGGAGCGATTCCACTCATCGCATGACACGTGGCTCCGCGCACTATTCATAAACCACCCTCCATCGCGTGTTATCGTTCGGCATTTTCCCTGGAGCGATATCGCCATGCGCCATCCGATCTAAGGTAGGCCATCCAACGGCGATCGCTCTGCGAAGTCGCACAAGGATTAATAAGAGGAAATCGTACCCCTGGCCCACTGTAAATTTCCCTCTGACGTGTTTTCCACTGTCGATCTCTGCCGGAGATCGGATGGCCCAGATTAAATGCATGCCCGCCAATTAACCCCGTATCACCACGTTACCCTTTCCACGTAGTTTTTTCGTATTTCGCCTGTCTCTCTTTATATATTCAAAGGTCAAAATTCAAATGTTTTGCATTAAAAAATTTCTGCGCTCCGCCCACGTCCTCCAGACCATGTTCCACTATTAAGTTGCATTTTCCACCATGATCCTACACTTTTCTTCCATCTCACCAGTCTGCATGTCCATTCTCATCATCCTCGTTACATCCACCATCTCCATGCGTGGTTTTCTTAACAGGTTTTCGTGTTTTGCAGGGTTATCGGATGGTGAAAGCCGCCATGATTACACAGTCTTTATTATAGTGGAAAAAAACACAGAAAGGACCATTTTTTCAAAGGCCGAAACCATGAAGAAAGCCTAGGAAGGAGGCATGACAAGACTTGCATTAAAAGAACAGGGTTTGAACTCTGTAAAACCTCCCCAGAGCCATTAAAGGCACAAATTTCACCAACAGGGACAGAAATGGAGCAGCAGAGAGTTTAAGGTGTGAAAATGAAGATATTTGAGCCTTAAATCAGTGGTTTAGAGGCAAAGTACCATATTTAAGACATCATGGATCACACAGAGGGTACAGAGCACATAGATTAATGTATATCAGGTTTTCTACATCAGCATAATGTTTTTCTCCATGAAAGGACACGGTACACATTATTGTTTCAGTCTACATTATGTCCAAGTAAAGATTTCCACCCTGACGGAGCAGTCCTATCCTTCCAGAGCATTTGCTATGCAGCATGGCAGACCTCAAAGTCATTTATCTACCTTTTTGTTTATTCACCAGAGTACTACAGAGTACTACAACCAAAGTACACCAGAGGCATACCTGGAGTAAGTGGAAGCCTGACGAAGAACACCATTTCATCCAAGGAGTACCAAGGATAAATGCACAGGATTTAAAACAGAATGGGCTTCGGCACTCTTTCTTTTCGAAGTTTTAATGCTTCATTTAGTTCTTCACCTACCTCCTCTACTCTCTTTAGCTATAAAATTCAGGAAGAAACTCATTGTAAAGGTTGTTGATCGGTTATTAGAGAATTACAAGCTGTTTCTTTTGAGACATAGTCTCTGTGTAAAGTTGTAAGATAGGCTGAGGAAGATGTTTTCAAACTGAATATCCAGCTATTGGTAATGTTGTACTTGACTGGTGTTGCTCTTTAGTATGACAAGCACATTTCTTTGGATCCTGATCTGAAGCAACGGTGATTTTTTTCTATCTCTGTATTTGTTGTTTAACTTGCATTCCATTTCACTTCATTTCTACTGGCTCGCATCAGAAATCTGGCATATGATTTACCCTTGTTAGGTACCCTATGTTTCTGCTCCCCTTGCCTTTGATGTTTTCTACTATATGTGTTATCTAAAGTTTGATTTCAATTAATTTAACCAGTGTAGTGGATGTTATTTCTTGCTAGCTGATGTATGAATTAATGAATCTATTCTTATATGTTCTTGTTAGGATTTAATTGAATGAATTGGGAACACTAGAAGGTCTAGAACTCTGTCTCTATCTCACTAGGATCATTTTCAATTAATTGAACCTTTCAAAGATCCCTCAAGCTGGAGGCCGAAGCATTGAGGGTTCAAAGTCTCTCTCTGATCTCAGGTCTTTAAATTTGTGTTATAAATCTTTATTGTTTCCTCCTCCCTTACCATTCCATACCACACTATCATCTTTAAGATCCAATGTTTTAGATGACTAGCCCAACTAAAAGCCTGCACATTGAATAGAAAGTAAACCCTTTCCTGACTCCATTGCCCAATGGTCTTGAATGCTCCCTGGAATACTTCACCTCTGCCTAAATCCTCTTTGCTCATCCTTGTCTTATATTGAACCCTTCTTTCCTGATGACCAGCAACCAAACAAACAACCAAACAAACAAACCCTGTGCCTATAACTAGCCTAATATCTTAATCTTTGAACTTCCAAGATATATACCTTAAACAATCATAGAGAGATCCCTCTCTGGACCCAGGAAGGCTAGATCCTAAGGTCTGAAATTGGTTTGATGTTGTCTCATCTTTTGGTATTTCCAACCTTGCCAAAACATGGGAACACCAACATAATGGTGACTCCGCTGGGGAAAATTTGAGAGACTATAACTGATAACATTGGTCTGTCTCCCATTGTCGTCACCACATAATGGCGACTCCGCTGGGAACATTCTGAGTATTTTCCATGTTACTACATCACAAGAGCCTCAGAAACCTATAATCTCTGGTTAGGTTGGTAGTTAAACACTCCTATTCACAGATCAACCTCTATACCATTTTTTTTGTTTCTCCCACACTCTTAGAAAGAGTCTGGAAAGGGCCAGGTAGCCTCCAGGTCTCACACTCTTTCAAAGGTGACATATCTGGTAAACGCCCTCCTAGTCAATCTCTGGTTAGATTTTGTTGTGTTTGGAAGCTATCCTTGGAAAGGGACATCTCGTAAGCACTGCGGTGGACAGTCTACCCTCCAGAAGCATCCTAAACCCTCCACCTGGAGACTCCATGATTCCTAAACAATTCAAAGACTCCACTGGTGATCAGTAGGCCTGCTAATTATCTTGGTTCACATAAGACTCCACTGGGAGACTAGAGCCCATTACAACATCAGTCGTAATAGAAGTAACAAGTAGGGTTAAGCTGCTTGGTCAGAAACAACATTCTGGCTTCAAGAACCATTCACACAAGAGCTTATCCCAACCCAAACCCACCTAAAATAGTTGATAACTCTGAGAGCATCTTTAAGAGATCTCTTGAACCTAAAAGACCAACTATTTCCAGCCACATCCATAGAGCTAACTCTACACCAGAGGACTTCACAGCTCTATTAGTCCCACCTTTTGACCTAGACCTACCAAACAAACTACCAAGAGCTAGGTCATTCAATGTCCTAGACCAGCCAGACCGTGAGCCCCCTGGTTCACCACCTTAAAGTGGTAAACACCTTTGGGATAGGCAGACCCCTCCATCTACACCCCCTGATATTCACTTCATTCAAAACTTTGGGCTCTGCCACCCTAAATCTGCTCATCAGTCTTCTGTTGGTCATAATATCCATGTCATCCACATACTAGCTACTCAAGATAACCCTCTACCTCATCAAAACATCATCATGGTAGCCTGGTATGCACCTCTGGTTTTACCTCAGCCTCTAGTACCCTTACCCAATGATTATCAATCAAATATTCCACACTTCACTGCAAAAGAGTCTACCACAGCTCAACACCATGTAGATAGGATGGAAGATTCCTTTGACTACATGGAGATAGATGATGATACAGTCAAAATGAGAATCTTCGCCTAGAGCCTAGGAGGTGATGTGAAGAAATGGTTCAAAAGCCTACCTCCTAATAGTATCCAAGACCTTCTTGCTTTATATCAGACCTTCATAAAAAAATGGGAGGTTAAGGCCGACCCTCTCCAAATCGTAGCAGAATACAAGAACCTGAAAAGAAACGTAGGAGAGAGTGTCCAGGACTACTCTACAAGGTTTAACAATGTTTATAATGCTCTTCCACCACACATGAAACCTCCCCAAGGTATGGTTCTAGTGAAATACCCTGAAGGCCTGGATGCTGACATGGAATACCAGCTTAGGGAGAGGGATTACAACACATTGGAAGACATGCAAAAAGGAGCAGTGAGTGTAGAGGCAAATCTGATTGAGAAAAAAACAAGATTGAGAGCTGAGAAAAGGGTAACATATAGAGATGACAATGTAGCTTCCACATCTAACCCCAATTATGACCGCATATCCAAAAACATGGAAAGGCTACAAAAAATGATGGAAAAAATGGTTATCACGGTTAGTAACCAAAACAGAAATCAAAACCATAACCATAACCAGAACTTTAGAAGAAACAACACCACTCCCAACAGACAAAGGGAATCAGATCAACAAGTTATTCCCCCATTCCAAGATAACTTTTTAGATGAAGATGAGGGAATTATAGAAGATTCTGAGGGAAACATAATAAACATGTTTGAAGTGGAAAATTCAATCCAAAATTGTTACACAGAAGAATATCAGCCCTCACTCTCGTATTGGGATGAGGAATGGTTAGAATCTGAGGATTACATGTTAGGATTTGAAAAGGCCATGATGTAGGTCAGAGAACAATATGAACTTAGAAGCAAAAATAGCATAGAAACTTCAAAACCCAAAGCTTCTAAGGTTACCATCAAGAAAATAAATGAGAAAACTTCTAAAGTGACTGCTGAAAGTAATAAATCAGCAGCCAAGAGTTCTGGGAAGAACAAAGAAAAAGACAACCAAAACACTGATAAACAAGGTAAACCAACTAGCAGCAGTAGCATTGCAGTTAGTGCTCCCAATAAAACTGTCACAAACACTATACATAACGAGAATCAGCACACTGATTCAGCCATTAAGGCAGTGGCTAACAAAACAGAGTCGAACATTCCAAAGAGTCAGTCCACTTTCAATTTGGAGAGTGAGATTGCAAAAATTAAAATCTCGGTCCCACTCTCTGAGCTGGCCACTCAGGATGTATATAAAGGCCAAATTTTGAAAGCATTAAATTTAGATGAGAACAGTGACACTATAAATCTGAGTGATGATCAACCTACCCTTCTATTTGGTCCAAAGATAGAAGGAAAGTTTCAGGAAGGGGTAGTGCCCCCTTTTTATATCAGTCTTAATATCCATGATAAGATCCTCCACAATGCAATGCATGATTCTGGGGCATCACACAACCTGATGCCTAAAGTAGTGATGGAAAGATTAGGCCTAGAGATAACCCGACCGTACAAAGACTTATATTCATTTGATTCTATTAAGGTAAAGTGTCTTGGCATAATCAAAGATTTATGTGTGAGCCTTACCCAGATTCCAGCCAACTGTATGGTCATGGATGTTGTTGTGGCAGATGTGCCACCCAAGTATGGCATGTTATTATCAATATCATGGGGAGCCAAGCTGCAAGGAACAATGCAGATGGATGTGGCTTATGCCACAATTCCTGTTTTTACCCAACTTAGAAGACTGTATAGGGAGGCACAAATGAAATTCCTAGTCAGTAGCCCCAAAAAGTCTGAAAATTAACCTTTATACTCTATACATACAGACCTTGACTCCTTCATCCTTTGTCATGATGAATCCTTAGGGGGGTCAGAGTCCAAAAATAGAGATACAAACAAGGAAACAGAGCCCATGGACTTTAACATAATGGCTACCCTAGACTCGGAGGAGAATGATATAGAAAACTTTGAACAATGCATTGAAACAAAAACTCAAAGTGAACCAGAAACAGAATGTAGTCAGCCGATTAGTCACCCTTCACAAGTTCATAAACCACACCAAGAACGAAATGATGATAAACCCGAGGATGAAACCTTATGGGAGATGAATTTCGATGGGTCATGCACCAAGAGAACTGCTGGAGCAGGAGTGTGGATACATAACACAGAGAGTGACTACGCAGAGAGCCATGCCTGTAATCTGCACTTCAAATGTACAAACAATATTGCAGAATATGAGGCTCTTATCCTAGGCTTAAACCTGTTGAGAAAATTAGGAGCTTGTAGGATAACTATGCATGGGGACTCTGAACTGATCATTAAACAGGTGAATGGTGAATACACAGCAAAACATCCTAGACTGAGAGAATATAGGAACGACACTATGGATTTAATGAAAACCTTTGTAGAATACGAGCTGGTGTTTGTCCCTAGGAGCTAGAACGCAATTGCAAATGGATTAGCCTGCATGGCTAATTCATATCATAAACCTCCTAGTGACCAGAAAATCATCATTCAGACCAAATTTAGACCTGCAGTGCCAGACAATGAAAGATATTGGCAGGTCTTTGAGGGCGATAAACAGATTGAATATTTCCTGGTAGGCAGAAACGAGTTTGAATTTTCTTATTTGGACTCTAAATCTGACAGTAGCTGCCTAAATGAAGAGTCCTCAGATGAGGAAGAAACACCCTATAACATAGAAATAAACGCTTTAAATGAACAGATTGGAAATCCGAACGAACAATGTGAAAACGCAGATAGTGAAGAAGTAGAGGTGCTGCAGACCAAGGATAAGAACATACCTCGAGTTCTGACACCTTTAGAAGACCTTTTTGAGTTCGATGATGTAGCAAAAAAGCCCACTATAGAAAATGAAGACTCTGATGTCAAGGAATGCAACATAGGCACTGAAGATAAGCCCAAGATGATGAAATTGGCTAAGTCCCTGCCTACAAACATGAAAAAGAAATGCGTTGACCTATTCAAGGAATTCATTTATGTGTTTGCTTGGAGTTATGAGGACTTAAGGGCCTATGACACAAACATCATACAACATAAAATACCCTTGAAAGAATATCAGAAGCCCTTCAGACAAAAACTTCGCAGAATAAACCCAAAACAATTACCTGCAGTGGAAAAAGAGATTAAGAAGATGTATGAGGCATGTATAATTGTGCCGATGAGGTTCTCTGATTGGGTATCAAACCTAGTGGCTGTGAGAAAGAAAATAGGGGAGGTCAGGCTATGTATTGATTTCAGGAATCTTAATAGAGCCTCACTCAAAGATAATTACCCTTTGCCAAAAATGGAACACATCCTCCAAACGGTAGTAGGCTCAAAAAGGATTTCCCTTCTAGATGGTTTTTCAGGTTACAACCAAGCCTTAGTAATCCCAGAAGATTAACTCAAGACAGCCTTTACCACTCCTTGGGGCACCTTTATGTATGTTAAAATTCCCTTTGGACTGATGAACGCTGGTGCAACCTTCCAAAGAGTGATGGATATAGCTTTTTCAGATGAAATAGGACACTTCATTGTCATCTATCAAGATGACATAACAATCTATTCCAAGATTGAAGAAGAACACCTAGAACATCTGAGAAAAGTGTTTGAAAGATGTAGAAGGTTTGTTCTATCACTGAATCCTAAAAATACTGTATTTGGGCTGCAAGAAGGAAAAATTCTTGGCCATGTCATATCTGAGAAGGGGATTAGGATAGACCCACAAAGAGTTGAGGGAATACTACAAATCACACACTCGAGGAATATCAAAGAGTTATATTCCTTCATTGGAAAATCAACTTCCTAAGGAGATTTATTCCCAACTTAGCTAAACACCTCAGGAATATGATTGACATGTTGAAGAAAGGTGTAGGAATTAAATGGACTATTGAGGCTAAGAAATCTTTTGAATCAGTTAAGCTTGCACTCACCCGGGTCACTGTCTTAATCAGCCCAGATTTCTCAAAATATTTCTTGATATTTTCATTTGCCTCCGAGCATATAATAGCTGCAGTTCTGCTGCAGAAAGACCCAGAGGGAATGGAACAGCCCATTTCTTTCTTCAGCAAAGCACTCAGAGATGCACCCTTGAAATACAACATAATGGAAAAACAGGCCTATGCTTTGATTAAAGCCTTAAAAGACTTTAGGGTGTACATACTGCATTCCCACACCATAGCCTATGTACCCAATATAGTGTTTAAAGAAATTTTGTCCCAAGACCCATATGGGAAGAGGGGCAAATGGATTACTGTGATCTTATAATATGAACTTGAGATAAAACCCACCAAACTGATCAAAGGTCAGGACTTAGCTCAACTAATGGCTGAATCAAATCTACAAGCCCTTGACATTAACATGATATATGCCTTGGACAAGCAACAGATATTACGTGATCCCAATGTTGAGGAGAAGTTTCAGAGCTCTCCTTGGTATTCTAACATTATGTATGTGCTTCCACACCTCAATGGCCCACTTGAACTATCAAAGACCAAGGCCAGATTCTTAAAGCTAAAAGCCAAAAGCTATTGCATCATGAATGAATTCTTATACTGGAAAAATGCAAATGGCATATTGCTTAAATGTTTGCCTGAGTCTGAAGCAGAAAATATTAAACAAGAATTCCATGCAGGAGAGTGTGGAGGACACCTGAACTGGAAAGCTACTGCCAACAAAATACTTAGAGCTGGTTACTATTGGCCTACACTCTTCAATGATATCCATAAGATGATAATTGCATACCACAAATGCCAGATTTTGGAAGGAAAAAGAAAGCTCCTCCCCCTACCTCTACAACCCATCACTGTTGAAGGTCCCTTCATGCAATGGGGCCTAGATTTTATAGGAGAAATTCACCTTGCTTCTTCTGCACAACAAAAATGGATCCTAACAGCCACAGACTACTTCACTAAGTGGATAGAGGCCATACCTACTAGGAATGCCACATATTCAGTCATCATTAGTTTCCTAGAAGGTCATATCCTCTCTCAGTTTGGATGTCCAAGGAAAATAATCACTGATAATGCTGCTTCTTTCGGATCCAAGAAAATGGTTGATTTTTGTCACAGGTATCAAATATCCCTCGGTCATTCAACTTCCTATTACCCACAGGGTAATGGCTTAGCTGAATCATCAAACAAGAGCCTGGTGACCATCATCAAAAAGATGTTGGAAGAGAACAAAAATTCATGGCATAACAAGTTAGTGCATGCTTTGTGGGCTGACCGGCTTAGAACAAAGAAATCCATTGGCATGTCACCATATCAGCTTGTCTATGGAACAGAAGAAGTTTTCCCTACTAGCCTTGGAATACCAGTGGTTAAACTTGTCCACGAGATACAGACAGAAGAATATAGCATGGTGAGGAGAATAAACCAGACAATTCATCTCCAGCAAAAAATGGAAGAGGTCTACAACAGAGCAGTGAAGGTTCAGGAGAACATAAAGAAGTTGTTTGACAAAAGAACTAAGGCCTCTGATTTCAAAATTGTAGATAAAGTTCAGAAGTGGGACTCAAGGAGAGAGGACAAAGGAAAGCACGGAAATTTTGATAGTTTGTGGCAATGTCCCTACATCATCCAGGCCACTGTGGGTCCAAATGCCTTTTTTCTACAAGAGTTAGATGGTACCGAACTGTTTTGGGGTCTTGTCAATGGCAGGATGCTCAAACACTACTTCTGCTGATTTCCAATTTCCAGCTTCCATTCCCATTGTAAATACCATTGCAGTGTTTTATTTTCAGGAAAAGAGAAAATGTTTCAAAAAATAGAGAGAAAGGAGAGGTTCAGACATGCTCAAAACATGAACCTCTGGAGTGAAAAATATTGGCTCTAATATTATCAAAACCTGAGCCAAGGGAAGTAAAGATATCTGGTTCAAACATGCCCAAAACCCGGACCAGCAAAGAAGGAAAAAGAATCAGCCTTAACATGTCCAAAATCAGAGCTGAAATGAAGAAAAGAAAGTGACTCTAACAAGCTCAAAACTTGAGTCACTAAAAAACTTCGGATTTCAAGCCTTCAAGATTTTGTTTTCAGTTTTCTGCAAAATTCTATCCATGTGCAACTGTCTTTATGCCTTGGATCCACAACAAACTAGACTGTCTAATCCTAGTTTGACTGTTTTTAAATTTATGTTGTAGAATGTAGAGAAGAAATCTGCTGGACAGTCTAATCCTTGCAGATGTTAGAATAGGTAGAGAAATGTGTGAGGCCAGCAGTTTAATCTGGTCTCATGGAGCAATAAGGGTAGAAATAGAATAGGTTTATTTTCTTGTTTGTAAAAAATAAAAATGATGTAAAGGGTATGCTGGTTCAAATGCACCCCAGAAAAAAAATGCTAGGATTGTAGGATGGGTAGGTAGTTTGTTTGGGAGAATTTTTCTGCTAAGTTGATGTATTCACTATTTTGGCAGTTGAAAATCAAAGAAGAAAGGTGGCTCGAGCAACAGGCATCTGGCCTACACTAAAGATCATTTTCTGAATTCTTGACTCCTTCAAGAAGAAACCATCCCCATGTGGAGCCATTGTTAGTCCCCCTATAAATTTGAACAAGAAAACAGGGGGCTAAAATGTTTTTGAGCCTTCAAGTAATGCATTTCCTCTGAAAACACATCATCCTTGAAGTCTAATGTGCCCTTGCCTTTGATAAACCTCCACTTCTTTTCCTAATTTAAAGGGCCTGACTGATTGTAAAAAACTATGCTCCGAAAAGCCTACATCTGCCCCTTGTATCCCTGCAGAATTCCCATTGTAACCTTTTTTTTTCCCTTGTCAAATTCCCCTCTAATCCCCTAAATCTTCCGAAAGTCCCCTTTACATCCTACATGCCCTCCTTGTTTGGCCAAATCTCCCCTTCTTTCCCTTGTCGTTATCCTTCATTGGCCTTAAAATGCTCTAAAAATGGGCTAAAAACCATGTCTTCCATATATGTGGGCTTAGCACCATTTGACCCTAGCCCCTCAGCATTTTTCCCACGTAACCGAGCACCGAAACCAGGCGCCAAGGTGGAAGGTGCTTATCTCAATTGGTTATCGGGTGATTTTTCCGCCGTCGATCTGTTCAGATCTGACGGTTGTCGCAAAATCTCTTCGCACCCGTCTTTTCCCGTTTGTCGCCCAATCATATATCAACTGTCCATTTTCCCGCATATCAATGGTCTGTATTGCCTTCGCCTGGTGGTCCCCGCAATGCGCACTATTCATAAACCACCGGTTTCCATCGCACCGCGTTTGGAGGTTGGGCGGTAATTTTTTTTTCGGAGCGATTCCACTCATCGCATGACACATGGCTCCGTGCACTATTCATAAACCGCCTTCCATCGCGCGTTATCGTTCGGCGTTTGCCCCGACGTGATATCGACGTGCATCGTCCGATCTGAGGCAGGCCATCTAAGGACGATCACTCCGCGAAGTCGCACGAGGATTAATCAGAGGCAATCGTACCCCTGGCCCACTGTCCATCGCCCTCCGACGTGTTTTCCACCGTCGATCTCTACTGGAGATCGGATGGACTAGATTAAATGCATGCCCGCCGATTAACCCCGTATTGCCACGTCACCCTTTCCATGTAGTTTTGTCATATTTCGCCTGTCTCTCTTTATATATTAAAAAGGTCAAAATTCAAAGGTTTTGCATTAAAAATTTGTTACGCTCCACCCACGTCCTCTAGACCATGTTCGACTATTAAGTTGCATTTTCCACCATGATCCTACACTTTTCCGCCATCTCACCAGTCTGCATCGCCATTCTCATCATCCCCGTTGCATCCACCACCTCCATGCATGGTTTTATTAACATGTTTTTCATGTTTTGTAGGGTTATCGGATGGTGAAAGCCGCCATGATTACACAGTCTTTATTACAGCAGCAAAAAACGCAGAAAGGACCATTTTTTCAGAGGCCGAAACCACAAAGAAATCCTGGGAAGGAGCCATGACAGGACTTGCATTAAAAGAACAGGGTTTGAACTCTGTAAAACCTCCCCAGAGCCATTAAAGGTGAAGATTTCACCGACAAAGATAGAAATGGAGCAGCAAATAGTTTAAGGCGCGAAAATGAAGATCTTTGAGCCTTAACTCAGTGGTTTAGAGGCAAAGTACCAGATTGAAGACATCATGGATCACACAGAGGGTACAGAGCACATAGATTAATGTATAACAGGTTTTCTACATCAGCAAAATGTTTTTCTCCATGAAAGGACATGGTACACATTACTTTTTCAGTCTACATTGTGTCCAAGTAAAGATTTCCACCCTGACGGAGCAGTCCTATGCTACCAGAGCATTTGTTATGCAGCATGGTAGACCTCAAAGTCATTTATCTACCTTTTTGTTTATTCACCAGAGTACTACAGAGTACTGCAGCCAAAGTACACCAGAGGCATACCTGGAGTAAGTGGAAGCCTGACGAAGACCACCATTTCATCCAAGGAGTACCAGGGATAAATGCACAGGATTTAAAACAGAATGGGCTTTGGCCCTCTTTCTTTTCTAAGTTTTAATGCTTCATTTAGTTCTTCACCTACCTCCTCTACTCTCTTCAGCTATAAAATTTAGGAAGAAACTCATTGTAAAGGTTGTTGATCGGTTATCAAAGAATTACAAGCTGTTTCTTTTGAGACATAGTCTCTGTGTAAAGTTGTAAGATAGGTTGAGGAAGATGTTTTCAGACTAAATATCCAGCTATTGGTAATGTTGTACTTGACTGGTGTTGCTCTTTAATATGACAAGCACATTTCTTTGGATCCTGATCTGAAGTAGCGGTGATGTTTTTCTATCTATGTATTTGTTGTTTAACTTGCATTCCATTTCACTTCATTTCTACTAGCTCACATCAGAAATCTGGCATAGGATTTACCCTTGTTAGGTACCCTATGTTTCTGCTCTCCTTGCCTTTGATGTTTTATACTATATGTGCTATCTAAGGTTTGATTTCAATTAATTTAACCAATGTAGTGGATGTTATTTCCTGCTAGCTGATGTTTGAATTAATCAATCTGTTCTTAGATGTTGTTTTTAGGATTTAATTGAATGAATTGGGAAAACTGGGAGGTCTAGAACTCTGTCTCTATCTAACTAGGATCATTTTCAATTAATTGAACCTTTCCAAGATCCCTCAAGCTAGAGGCCGAAGCATTGAGGGTTCAAAGTCTCTCTCTGATCTCAGGTCTTTAACTTTGTGTTCTAAATCTTTATTGTTTCCTCCCCCCTTACCATTCCATACCACACTATCATCTTTAAGATCCACTGTTTTAGATGACTATCCCAACTAAAAGCCTGCACATTGAATAGCAAGTAAACCCTTTCCTGACTCCATTGCCCAATGGTCTTGAATGCTCCCTGGAATACTTCACCTCTGCCTAAATCCTCTTTGCTCATACTTGTCTTATATTGAACCCTTCTTTCCTGACGACCAATAACCAAACAAACAACCAAACAAACAAACCTTGTGCCTATAACTAGCCTAATATCTTAATCTTTGAACTTCCAAGATATATACCTTAAACAATCATAGAGAGATCCCTCTCTGGACCTAGGAGGGCTAGATCCCGAAGTCTGAAAGTGGTTTGATGTTGTCTCATATTTTGGTATTGCCAACCTTGCTAAAACATGGGAACACCAACAGTCACGGCCCTTGGTTTTTACGAAGAAAAAAGGGATTAAGGTCTTAAGCCTGGAGGGCTTAAGGCCTAAATATTATCAATATGAGCGGAGTCTTTAAGCTAAAAAAAAGAGTTTTGAGCCTTTTTGAGGGTTTCAGAAATGTGTAAAAGGGTGACTTCAACCAAATAAAAGGTGTTTTTATAAGGTTTAGAGGATTTTTAGGGAAAATGAATGAATTAATGAAGAGAAAATGAGTTTTATAAAGGGAAAAGGTTTGATAGAAAAATAGGGGAAAAATATAAAATGGGGGAATGAAGTGGAGATGAAATGGTGGAAATAGCCTGAAATAGTTCTCTTCTGAGATGGCCGGATAACTTGGAGGGTTTGAGTGAAGATTTTTTGGTGATTAGATAAACTCGAGATAATGAAGGCAGTGAAATTTCTAGAACTCACAATGTTTCTGCAAATTTTGTTTCTAGAAATCTGAGATTTTCAACTTAGTCATATTTGGATAAAATCTAAATTATGGATGACTAATAGTGGCTCCACTTGGGGAGGGAAGCTGCCTTTTTAAGGTGTATAGAACCTTAGTTTATGAAATCTCTGAGTTTCAGCAGATCAGTGCCTTATCCATTGGGCAGATTTCTTTTACATGCTGATCTTTCTTTATCTTTGACAGCTTCAATCAATCTGCGACATGTAATTTCTCCAAACAGCATCTCTACCTACCCAATCTTACTTGTCCTAGAATTTTTTCTTCCTCTTGAATGCATTTGAACTAGCAGACTCTTTGACATTTTATTTTTGAAAACTGAAAAATAAACTAACTATCCTATCCTTATTTCTTCTGAGAGTTCAGATTAAACTGTTGAACTCTTTTTATTCTCTACCTATACTAACTGACTGCCAAGATTAAATAGTTTGGCAATCTTGATTCTCTATCTATTGACATGGAAATTTAAAGCATGGTTCAAATCAGGATTAGACAGTCTGATCAACCATGGTTGTGGCATTTTGAACAAGCTGCACACAAACATTATTTTGCATAAAAAGTAAATTATAAAGACAAGGCCATGATTCTCTTTTGTAAGACATCCTTATCTATGTCTTTGGTTCTGTTTTGAGCATGTGGAACCAATATCTTTTGAATCTCCTAATCTATTATTTTTGACAAGTTAAGTCTGAAATAATTTCATCAATCAATGTTTCTACTAACTTATCAACATAAATTTAGAGCATGGTCAGCCATGATTAGGCTAGATGACTGAAAAATATATCTTTTTGAATAAGTAGTGGCATTTATACTTGCTCACTTTCAGAAAATTCTATTTTTTTGAGTATGGGGTTGTACCTGTTTTGAATCTTCCCTCTTTTCCTTTCCTTTTCTTTTATTGTTTTTGTATTTTTCATGATTCCTTTTCAAATGGGTTATGCAAAATGAATAAAAACTTTGAAGCTAGGACTCTTGACATAAGTAGTGCTTGAGCATCCTACCATTGACAGGACCTCCAAATAAGTCTTCTCCATTCAGCTCTTGTAGAAAAAATGCATTATGACCCTTTATAGAATGAATGATGTAGGGCCCTTTCCACAAATTCTCAAATTTGCCATGTTTTCACTTTTCTTCCCTTCTAGAATCCCACTTTAGAATTATATTTCCAACTTGGAAATCATTTGTTTTAGTCCTTTTTTCAAATAATTTCTTGATGCTTTCTTGGACTGTTTGTGTTCTCTTGTACACTTCCTCTCTGGACTGCCGTAAATGAATGGTCTGATTGATTCTTCTCTGCATATCATTCTCTTCTGTTTTTACTTCTTGAAGGAGTTTCATGATTGGAACTCCTAAAGAGGTCAGGAAGACTGCATCCATGCCATAAACCATCTGATAGGGGGGCATATTTATTGACTTCTTGGTAGTTAATCTATCAGCCCATAAAGCATGAACCAGCTTACTATGCCTGATTTTTTATTTTTCTCCAACAGTTTTTTGATAATATTGACAAGGATTTTGTTAGAGGATTCAACTAATCCATTTCCTTGAGGATAATAGGCAGTGGAATGACCCAAGGTGATATGGTATTTATGGCAGAAGTCAACCATTCGTTTAGACTTGAAAGCAGGAGCATTATCTGTGATAACTTTTCTAGGACAACCAAATATGGATAGTCTGTTGGTTTCAAGGAACTTGATAATGACAAAGTCAATAGCATTCCTAGAATGTATGGCTTCTATCCACTTGGTAAAATAGTCAGTGGCGGTGAGGATCCACTTGTGTTGGGCTGAAGAAGATGGGTGAATTTCCCCAATGAATTCCAAGCCCCATTGTTGAAAGGGAGCCTCAACACTGATGGGATGTAAGGGTAAAGGTAGGAGTTTTCTCTTGCAATAAAAAATTTGACACTTATGGCAAGACATGACAATTTTCTCAGTATCTGGGAAAAGGGTGGGCCAATAGTAACCAGATCTGAGGATTTTATTTTCTGTATTCTTCCAGTAAAGATGTCCTCCACATTCTCCCTCATGTAGCTCATGCATGATTTTTCCTGCATCAATCTCAAGCAAACATTTAGGCAATATTCCAACAACATTTTTCCAATATAAAACTCCATCTAATATGCAATAATTTAAAGCCCTATGTTTTAAAAATCTAGCTTTAGTTTTAGATAGATAAGGAGGGGTATTCAAATAAAGAAGCACATATATGATATCAGCATACCAAGGTGAATTCACAAATGTTTCTTCAACATATGGAGCTGTGAATTCTTCTATTTTTTCTAAAATATCAACAATATTCATATCTAGTGCTTAGAAGTTTGACTCAGCCATGAGTTTTGCTAATCCCTGTCCTTTGATTAATTTGGTGGGCTTGATTTCTAGGTCATATTCTAAAATAACAGAAATCCATTTTCCCCTTTTACCATCAGGGTCTTGACTTAGAATATCCTTAACAATAGTATGCGGGACAAAAGAAATGATGTAAGAATGTAAAATATAGACTCGGAAGTCTTTCAATTCTTTTACCAAGGCTAAGGCTTGTTTCTCCATGATTTTATACTTGAGTAGAGAATCTCTTAAGGCCATACTAAAAAGGGATATTGGTTGTTCTTGCCCTGTGATATTATTTTGTAGTAATACTGCAGTTATTGTGTGTTCAGATGCAAAAGAAAAGATGTATAAATATTTGGTGAAATCGGGACTAATAAAAACTGGTGTTTGAGTAAGAGCTTGTTTCACTAGTTCAAATGACTGTTTAGCCCGTATTATCCATTTAACACATGCTTCCTTCTTAAGCATGTTTGTGATATTCCTTAATAGCTCACCAAAATTGGGGATGAATCTCCTTAAAAAAATTATCTTTCCAATGAAAGATTGTAATTCTTTGAGGTTTCTAGGATGGCTAATTTTCAATATGCCATTAATCCTTTTAGGGTCTACTCTGATTCCCTCTTCAAAAATTATGTGGCCAAGCAGCTTTCCTTCTTGGAGACCAAAGATTGTTTTTTTGGGATTCAAATATAAGCTATATTTCCTACATTTCTCGAAAACGTTCCTTAAATGAATCAAATGTTCTTCATCAGTTTTGGAGAAAACAATAATGTCATCAAGGTAAATGATTATAAAGTAGCCTATATCTTCTGAGAAGGCTATATCCATGTCCCTTTGGAAGGTGGCCCCTACATTCATCAAAGCAAATGGCATTTTGACATACATGAATGTACCCCAAGGTGTAGTAAAAGCAGTTTTATGTTGGTCACTTGGGAGTACTAACACCTGATTGTAACCTGAGAACCCATCCAACAGTGAAATTATTTTAGACCCAACCACCCTTTGGAGTATGTGATCCATTTTTGGCAAGGGATAGTTTTCCTTTAGGGAGGGTCTATTTAGATTTCTAAAGTCAATGCAGAGCCTAATTTCCCTAGTCTTTTTCCTAACAGATACTAAGTTAGAAACCCATTATGAATATCTGAGGGGAACTATGATCTCAGCATCATACATTTTCCTGATCTCTTTCTCAACTGAAGGCAATAAAACAGGGTTTATCCTTCTGAGTTTTTTTTTTAAAGGTTTATGATTTTCCTTGAGAGAAATCCTGTGTTGAAAGATGTTGGTATCATATGATTTTAGGTCCTTGTATCCCCATGCAAACACATCTCTAAATTCTTTGAAAAGTTCTACGTATTGTTGTTTGATATGAGCTAGAAGAGTGCTAGATAGCTTGATCATTTTGGGTTCTGCTAGGCTGCCTATGTTATGTTCTTCCATATTTGTCTCCATAGGCTTCATTCTTGGTTCTTTGGCTACATCATTAAAATCAAAGAGTTGCTCTAATGGTGTAAGACCTCTTGGAATTGTATCACTTTTACATTGCCAAACTTCTAGGTCTTTTTGGTCTGTATTATCAACTATTTCTATTTTCAAAAGATGTTCAAATTGGTTTATATTAGCAGAAAAGGACAAATTTTTTTCAGGGATTTCTTCTTCATTTAGACAGTTTTACTCATGGCTTGAAGTAGATATTGGTATAGCAAATTCATCTTTTGATTGCAGAAAATAATTTATGTGTTTGTCTCCCTCAAACACTTGCCAATAATTTTCATTGTCAGGTATTGCAAGCCTATTTTTTACTTTTATATGGAATTGTTCATTTATCGGTAGTATTTTCCAATTACTAGCAGCAAAGACAAGTTCAATTTCTAGATGATTTTGAGCTCTTGGGATGAAAATGAGTTCATATTTTTCAAAATTATTTAGGAGATCAAGGGAAACATTCCTATATTCTCTGAGTTTTGGGTTTTTGGTTGAATACACCCCTTTAATTTGTCTAATGATTAGCTCAGAATCTCCTTGGACTAATATTTTCTTAGCTCCTAAATATTTGAGCAAATGTAGGCCAAGAAGGAAAGCTTCATATTCTGCAATCATTAGGGGAATTTTGAGGTCTAAAATGGGCCTCCTAAGGAAATAATAAAATAATAGCTAAACCAATAAAATAATATTTATGAATTTTCAATTCACTTTTTGCACCATAATCCATGTAACCATAGTTAAATTCAATTCAAAAGTTGTACAAAAATAAAATTAATAAAAAAATTATATTGTTGTGACTATAAATAAGAATGATCTTTTCAAGAAAAAGTCATTATCACTAAACAACTAATGCATTTGTCCTTTGTACTTAAATAACTTAAAATAAAATATAAATATAAATTTATAAATTCTCAATTATATTATATTCTATTAATTAAAATTTACATTATTTAAATTGTATAATAACATGTAATTAATATGCTATATAAAAATAATATAATATAACATAATATAATAAATGTAGAGGGATATGTATTGTTTCTTTCAAGAAATATGAAATGACAATAATATATTTTTATTCAAAAAGTGTGAAATGACATTTATTATGATTATTTTACTTTGACTTTAAAATTACTTAGAGCACTACCATGATTAACCATGAGCTTTTATCCAACATTCAGGATGTGACAAGTAAGTACCTTTAACTCAAGAAATGCTACCTCAACCATTAGGGATGATGTCATCCCCTAAAATGTGATTAGTTCTCATAAAGTGAATTTTGAATGTACATTTTTCTTAGGAGGCCCATTTTAGACCTCAAAATTCCCCTAATGATTGTTGGTGCATTGGAAATCAAGTTTATAAGAGTATTCTTGGTTTGTAATGTGTATCCATACACTAGCCCCTGAAGCTATTTTGCTACAAGATCCATCAAAGCTTAGTTCCCACAGTGTTTCTGTTTTATTTTCATTTCCTTTCTATTGTTGAATGGTGTTAAAGTTTTAACTGTTTTGTGCTTGAGTTGAGAACAGATTTGACCGTTCTGTTGGAATAAATTTTTCTTTGTTTTCCTTTTCTTGTTGGCTGATTTCATCTTCATTGTACAAGATAAAGGAATCTAAGTCTGAATGAATAGAATAAACAGGAGTGTTGTTTGGCCTATATATATTGCTCACCATAAATATCATATGAGATTCCCTGTATAATCTTCTGGTTTGGTTAAATACTGGGATGGTGGCATAGGACATGTCCATTTGAAGACTCTGTTGAAGTTTGGCTCCCCATGATCTAGATAGAAGCATGCCATACTTTGGGGGAATGTCAACAACTACTATGTCCATAACTAGACTCTTAGCAAGAATTTGTGACAAGTTAACACATAAATCTTTGATCAGACCTAAGCATTTGACTCTTCTTGAATCAAAGGAATACAGGTCTTTATATGTTTTAGTAATTTCTAAGCCTAAGCTTTCCATCACTACTTTTAGAATAAGATTATGTGAAGCACCTGAATCTAGCATGGCATTGTGTAAGATTTTTTCAAGCTAACATAGAAGGGAGGGACAACCCCTTCTTGGTATTTTCCTTCAACTTTAGGACCAAACAACAATTCTGGTTTGTCATCTGTCAAGTTTAAAGTATCAGTGTCACTGCCTATATTCAAAGCTTTCAAAAATTGATTCCTATATACATCCCGGGTTACTAATTCAGCTAGAGGTATGCTAATTTTGATTTTAGAGATTTTACCCTCAAGGCTGAAAGGAGCTATTGTTTTTTAGATATTTACATCTGTTTTGTCATTTACAATTCTTTCAAAAATTCTGATTTACTGAACTTTATTTCGACTGTTATTTGGGACATATTTTTTAGGGCTGCTAGCAGAGGTACTAAAGTAGCTTTGTTCAACACTTTGCTGGCTATTTTTGTCTTTATTTAGATCAATTTTCTTGTCCATAGTGTTGGTGTTACTTTCTATCTTCTTAGGCTGATTTTCTGAAGTTTTCCTAACATCAATACTAGTCTTTTTTTCATTGGAAATCTCTGGGCTCCCTTTCCTTCTAAGATTATATTGTTTGTGTACCTCCATGATTGCATCTTCAAATCCCAATCTGTAATCTTCAGAATCCTCATGATCATTGTCAGTTTTTCCTGGGGAGAAGAATTCTTGTTCTTCTTCAGTGAGAAAAACATCTGTCTCACTGTCAAATCCTATCAGATTTACATGATATTCTTCCAATCTTTCAGTTTCCCTTTCCTCCTCCTGATCTACATAATTTTGTAGGAACGGGGGCCTAATTAGTTGGTCATTATCGCTTTGCCTATATTAATTAGGATCTCTTCTAGGATTTGGATTTCTATTTCTGTTTTGGGGATTGGTTTGATTCTCTCTAGGAGGCATTCTATCATTCAGATTTATCATTTCAAGCATTCTCTCCATCACCCTCACTAAGTTATCAATTTTGGTATCTGATGATGAGGTTGATGCTATTATATCATCCATGTATGTAACTCTTTTTTATGGTTTAAATCTAGCTCTTTTCTCAATCAGATTTGCCTCTACACTTATCGCTCCCCTTTGCATATCTTCCAAATTCAGGGGGTCTCTTTCTCTTAGCTAGTAAGCCATTTCAGGATCAAATCCCTCTGGGAATTTAGCCAGGGCTAAGCCTAATGGAGGTTTCATGTCTGGGGGAAGTGCATTGTACACACTATTGAATCTAGTGCAATAATCCTGGACACTTTCCCCAGTATTTCTCTTAAGGTTATTATAATATAAAATTATTTAGAGAGGGTTCTTCTTAATTTCCTATTTGTTTGTGAATGTTTGATATAAATAAGGGAGATCATTTATGTTGTGAGGAGCTAAGCCTTTAAACCACTTCTTGGCTTCTCCTCCTAAAATTTGAGCAAAAATTCTCATTTTAATGGTCTCTTCTTCTATTTCCATATAATCAAAAGCATCATTCATCTTATCTACGTGTTTTTGAGAAGTAGTAGGTTCATTTCCAGTGAAATGGGAAATTTTGGACTGATATTCATTAGGTAGAGGAACCAGAGGTTGTGGCAACACTAGTGGAGCATACCATGCTACCATGATAGGGAATAATGGTGGATTTACAAGAGGGAAAGTGGGCTGACCTGGAGTGATTTTGATAGTGTATGTGTGAACAAGAGTGGAAGAAACACTTGGGCCAGAAAGCTGATGATGAGAAAATCTGTTATGGAAGGATCTGAAATGACGAAGAAGATGGGAATCAGGTGGAGTAGAAGGTGAGTCTTCTCTACTAAAGCTCTATTGAAAATCTGTAGTTTCAAAATCAGCTTGGTTTAAATCTCTTTGAGTCTTATTTCTAAATAGGTTCTTTGTATGAGGTAAATCAAAGTGAGGATCTTTCAAGACTGTAAAATTTTCTAGGACAGATCTTGTTCTTTGGATAGTCCTACCAGCATTTAAATTTCTAGATCTAGATTTTTGCCACAAAAAATTTTCTGGGTCATCAACTATTATAGGAGGGTTGGGGTCTGGGTGAGATCTGGTATATATCCTATGTGAAGCCAGATTTTAATTTCAAAATTTTGGAGAGGGTAAGAAACTTAAGGATTATTTTCTCAAATATTGACCTCTCACAATGTTTTATGAATTTCTAAAAGGTGGGACTAGACTTCAGAACTTCTTCAGGGCTAGTTAACACAATCCTAAGAAAATCTGGGGTACTAGTAAGGTAATAGGCCTACTGGGGCTAGTGGAGTCGCCAGGTGGTAATTTTTAGCTTTTCTGAAGGTAAAATGTTTTATGGTCCACCACCAATGATTTATTTTAAAACCAATCTAAAATATTTTGGGTTTTTCTGAGTTTTTATATGGTTCTACATTTTGTAAGAGTGTGTTATACTTGATTTCATCACTTAGCTAAGGTGGTGAAAAAAAAAGAGTCTACTCTATGAATTATCAGCTGATTTTCTGAGGTAATTGAAGGACTAATGAGTCTATAAGGGCTTGCTAGGAAACTATGACCTCAGATAGGTCCCACCGTGATCGCCAATATGTTGTAGTGGCGATGAGGTGGAAAATTCACTAGATATTATTTGTATATAAGGGCTTCTGAATTCTTAAGGGTGTGTAGACTTGGTACTTACTCATATAGGTCCCACCGTGATCGCCAATATGTTGTAGTGGCGATGAGGTGGCAGATTCACTGGATATTCTTTGTATATAAGGGCTTATGAATGCTTAAGGGTGTGTAGGCTTGGTACTTACTCAGATAGGTCCCACCATGATCACCAATATGTTTTAGTCCTATGATTTGGCATATTGGAATACCAAATGACAAGGCAACATAAAAACCAATCTTTAGAGCTCTAGGACCTAGCCTTCCTAGTCTCGGAGAGGGATCTCTTAATTGTTTGCAAAGATATGACTTGTTTGTTTTTAAAGGGTTGATTTTAGGCTATTTATGAAGCATGGATTTGTTTGATTGTTTGGTTGGACATAATGATCTAGGCAGCATAGATAGAATGAGGAAATCTCCAAGTCATTGGGCAATGGAGTCAAATAAAAGTCATGACAAGTCAATCAATAGATCATAGGTATCAAAGGGAAAATATAACTTTTCCAGTGGATCTTCAAGGTCTTTCAAGTGGAATGAAATGGACATCAAGGATTTAGAATGAAAATTAGAACTAAAGGAAATTAAGAATCCTTAATTATATGTAATTCTCAACAAAGGGACTTCAAACATTATCTGAACATGAAGAGGCATTCAATAGGTAGGGCTAACCATAAGTTCTACAAATCACACTTTAGCAAATAATAATTCGAAGACAAACTTCTCCAATGAAATAGAGAAGGCGACAAACTCATTTAACTTCTAGTGATTTCACCTTCGAGGATTAGAAAACATTCAAGATTCAAAAATAACTGCATTCATAGAAGAGGGAACACATAAACATCTTTGATTACAGCTATAAATACCTTCAAAACAATTATTTAAGCAAGTACAAAGGGTATGATCGAAACAAAACCTCTTTATCAGACTTTAAGCAATGGTACTTTGAAAGGAGACTTCAGAAACAGTTTTTAAGTGGCAACAAGTAAGCAGGGAAAACCATAAATCATTATTGAAACTAACTGTATTGAACTATTTAAGAAATAAACAAGCATAAGATTCCCAGAGAGAATTTCAGAATTCTCTAAAATATCCTAGCAGAAGAAAACATTAAGACAGTGAAGAGTAAATAGAACTAAGGTGCTTTCAGAAGATATTTCTTAGCCTAAACATTTTACTCTACTGCAATAGAGAATGGTGAAACATAATGGAACAGGAAATAACAATAAAAAAAATTTAGTACTTCACCAATAGCCAAGCTCAGGGATCCAAAGACAGAGCCGTCCTCATCAACAAACAGGTCAAGACATCTACAAGTTCCAAGACATCAATTTCCTTCAACTTTCAAGAGACTATGTATTACTTCAAAGAGTCATCAAATGCCAACAATACAATGAGTTAAAATGCAGTATTTATGCTGCAAACGAGGAGGTGGAATTGATCTGGGGTTCAAGTGTTATTAATTACAGAGTAAATGCATTCTTGACCTTGAAAACCATGCAAGGCATAAGGTAGGAACATGTGTGCAGCTACTTCTCTGTTTAATAACTATGTCTTAACTTTCTAAGGAAAGATTGGTGAAAAGTTTGACTTTGAGGCCTATCTTTATCTTTACATTAACTCTCTTGACAGTTTTAAAATATTTCTAGCTAGGTAATAATTGCTGATTGGTTTTATGGATAGAAAGTAGGCTGTAGGTGTCATTTAGATATTTTGAATGAATAAATTCTCTTTTTTGGTGCATTCGAGGCTGTTTTAGCCTAACTTTCCTTAATTTCATCATTAAACTGTGTTTAAGGCCTGATTTTGCTTTTGGCCTTTATAATTCATCATGTTGTCTTTATTACTTTACTATTTTCGTTAAACCTCTGTTCGTCTATCCTTAACTGTGTTTTATCCTTTAATATTTTAATTAGGCCTTTAATCTTCTGTCTTCTTTTTTCTTCAATCTTCAAACTTTACTGCTTCTTTTCTGCTTCTGTGTGTAGGAGGTTGTTCGGTGTGCTGGGAGTTTTTATAATGTTTCAATGCTCATGAGGCATCGATTTAAATTTGAAGCTTTAAACCTCAGATCCATTTTTCTTCACTTTTGGGCCTTTTGGATCATCATCCAAGGCCATATCACTGTAACTTGACTATGGGAGGGCCTGCACATTTGGCCGCCACTAAACCTGCAACTAAACCATAAAAAACATTAATAAAACCTGCATTCTCAGGAAAAAATGCTTACAGAGGTGTGAGGAGTGGTTATGGAGAATTTGCAGAGGGAGGAAAATGTGTAGAGGAGGGGTTTCATGGTGAAATCAGGAGGAAACAGTGGAATTTTTAAATATAGGCATGAAATGAAGGAGGGTGGTTTTGTGCGAAACCGGGTGGTTTTCGCGCGGACAGAGGGTAGTAAGCAGTTTAATTCCATACAAACACAATTCCATTCAGTGGTTGCCACGCGTCCTGGGAAAAGCCACCCATTTCACGTGGAAATGGGTTGTTAAATCTCGACGATCAAATGTGCGCGATTTGCGATCTCCACCGTCGGATCTCATGGAGTGAGATCGACGGTGTGAGACGAGTCCGATAGGGGTGTAGGTTGGTAGTGGAAAATAGGTTTCAGGTAAGGATTGGGCGATGTTTTTGTGGGTGGAAGGTGGGACCAGGAGTGTGACGTGGGCTATTTCGTCGGGTAGTGGGAATGATCATGAGCAGGTTTTGAAGGTTTGGGGATCGCGATGGCCGTTATATTGGAGGTGATCAACGGCGGAAATCACTCCAAGGAATAAACAGGTGAGGAAATGGTTGAGAGGAAGGATAAAGGGCAGGGGACTGGGGAGATAGGCGGGGAGTCGGTCCTGTGCGAAGTGGATAGGACCAGGGGCTTGGGAAATAAAAGGGTTGATGAGAAGGGGGAGTGGTCATGGCACTTGGTTTTTATGAAGAAAAAAGGGGTTAAGGTCTTAAGCTTGGAGGGCTTAAGGCCTAAATATTATCAATATGAGTGGAGTGTTTAGGCTAAAAAATAGATTTTTGAGCCGTTTTGAGGGCTTCAGAAAGGTGTAAAAGGGTGACTTAAACCAAATAAAATGCGTTTTTATAAGGTTTAGAGGCATTTTAGGGAAAATGAAGGAATTAATGAAGAGAAAATGATTTTTATAGAGGGAAAAGGTCTGATAGAAAAATAGGGGAAAAAGATAAAATGGGGGAATGAAGTGGAGATGAAATGGTGGAAATGGCCTGAAATAGTTCTCTTCTGAGATGGCAGGATAACTTGGAGGGTTTGAGTGAAGATTTTTTGGTTGTTAGATAAACTTGGGATAATGAAGGCAGTGATATTTCTAGAACTCACAATGTTTCTGCAAATTTTTTTTCTAGAAATGTAAGATTTTCAACTTAGTCATCCTCGGATAAAATCAAAATTATGGATGACTAACATCAACCACAAAAATACAGGTTTTATTTAACAAATTTGTTTGTGTTGCAGGTTTTAATGGCGGCTGAAGCTAAGAGGCTATCCCATAGCCAATCTAAGTGGCTTTCTATCTTTGGATGAGGATCCAAGGACCAAATACATAAAGAAAAGGGATGAAGGATTCGATTCAAAGCTCTAATCGATGCTTCATGGCCATCGATGCATTCGTGAAACCATCTAGTGTGTAAAGGACACCTGCACGCAGAACAGAAGGAAAGAATAATGAAGATTAGAGATAAAAAATCAAAAGCTAAACCAACGAATTAAGGATAAATCATAGTGTAAATATAGTTTAATTAAAGATAAAATAGTAAACAAAGTGACAAAAGGAGAAGATGACTAAAGAAGGCCTAAAGCCAAATCAGAGGCCTAATCAGATTTTAAAGGGATAAAATCAGACAGATTAGCAAAAGAAGGCTTCGAATGACAAATCACTGAAGCAATTACTCTTCCAAAGGACCAAATGCCACCTACAGGCCTAATTTGCCTCAAAAGACACATAAAGCTACTCCAAGTCAGAGATATTTGTAAAGACAGCTCAGAAGTTATTGCCATCCTACCTAAAAAAGCCTAAAAGTCAACAAAATCCACTAAGTAGTTCAGAAAGTTAATGTAACGCAGAGTTAGCCTTAAAAACATTTTTCCTTGGGCCTTGCATGGTCTCAAAGGTCAAAAACATTAAACTCTATCATTTATGAAACATTAGAGATCCCTTCTTTCACTCCACCTCCTCACTGATCTATAAATACTGTATAAGGAATTCGTTGTTGTTTTTGGTTGGATTATTATTGAAGTGTAAGATAGTTGTTGAAGTTATTGAAGTGTTGTTGAGTAGTTGAAGAATACTAGGCTGAGAAGAGAAGTTTTGAGCTGTAGAGACCTTTTGGACTTGAAGTATGTAACTAGTTTGAACATCAATAATACAAGTTGATTCATGGGATCCTGGTCTATGTTAATGGTGATGTTATTCCTCACTGTTTTTGTTTTTTTTTTTTTTTACAAACAGTCCATTTTCTATGATAAAGAACATAAAATTTAGAGTAGGATTTACTGTCAAAGTGCCCTATTTCTGACTGAAAGCTTTATCTTTATGTTTTATTCTGCTAAGGTATGTTTAGAGGATTCTTAATTTCCCTCTAGGTTTATCCAGCTTGTTGGTTTGAGAATGATTCAATAGAGTATAACCAGTGAAGAAATGTTGGTGAGCCCATGTCTTTCCTGTGTACAACTTGAGATATTGTTTTTGAACGTTCTTTTCAAAGTTTTCTAAGTAGATTTAACACAGGGAAGTCTATGGTTTTCCCTGTCCTTTGGCTAGTCTTTAACAGTTTCTTTGAAAGATCCCTTGAGAGTATGCTAAAACTAGGCTAGATTCACAATTTCTATCTAATCTTAGGCTATTTTCATTGTTATATTATATGTTTTCTCCTTTCTGAAAGTAGTCTTAGGATTACTGGATTGTTGTCTGAAAAGTGTGCTTTAATAAAAGTTTTTCCAAAGAAGTTTATGGTTTTCCCTGTCCTTTGGCTTGCTTCAAACAGTTACTTTGAAAGGCTTTTCTTGTCTTAGTAAAGTTAGATTCTTAATTGGTTTTAGCTTTGCTTCTTTCACAACATCTTAATGTTTCATATCACAACTCAATCTAAAAGATCTTTTGATATAGATGACTTGCCCTATGGAAACCCTTGAAGAAATTTTCTACAATTAAATCCTTTTGTTACTCCATAGCCCAATGGGTTAATACTATTTCATGACCTATCTATTCAACCGAAACATTCTTCAATATGCTCTCACCTTCACCCTTCAAATGACCTCTTCAGTTAATGATATCCATCCCAAACAAACAAAAAATTTCCTAAGAGCTTCATAACTAGCTTAATATCATAAACAAATAATAAATATATATCCTTTGAAAACACTTAATAGAGAGATCCCTCTCTAAATCCAGGAAGGCTAGTTCCTAAGATTCAAAAGTGGTTCTGATGTGGTCCCTTGCAGCATTTATTCTTGCCATTCTTGTAAATTACAGGGATCCAACATAGTGGTGACCATACTGGGGATTATACTGAGTAACATATAACTTCACAACTCAGAAAACCCCATTCTTAAAAATGAATCAAGTGTCTGCCAAGAGTGGTTCCTGATTGTTGATGGTGGACAACAACCAGTCCTAGAAAAGAAGTAAAAATGTCCCACCTAGTGACTCCACTGGTTTTTAGTAGGCCTGTTGATTCCCCTTGGTTTTCCATAGACTTCACTGGGAAACCTATTTTATCATTAGAACATCACAAAAACCCAGTTAAGAAGACTTTGTGAATTAAAGTTTTCTTACACAGATTAGTTTTCCTCCAAAGACTGTCATACTTGGCTAAAATTTTCTTATCTTTGGGTCTAAATCCTGGCTTCCAAAAGAATCCATACTAGATCCTATCCTGACCCAAATCCTCCTACAATAGTTGATAATCCAGAAATCATTCTTAGGAAATCTCCTACATCTAAGAACCCAACTATTGTCAAACCAATTCACAGAGAAAGTTCAGTACCTGAAAATATTACAGCTCTACAAGATACCCAAGTTGGCTTACCTTTCATAAGAAACCTATCTAGAACCAAGTCACTTAGTGGTATAGATCAGATAGACTTTGAGCTTGAAAATTCACAATATAATAGTAGCAGAGAAACCTCCCCATCCAATCCACCTGATCTTCATTTCATTCATAACTTTCGTTTCTCTCATCCTAAATCTGCTCAACAGTACTTAGCTGGTCCAAGTGCTTCTTTTTCACTCACTCACATCCCCAATGTTCAAATCACTCCACTGCATCACCTTCCTCCACTTGTAAACCCCCCATTGTTTCCTCAACGACATATCATGGCAACATGGTATGCTCCCTTAGTCCTTCCTTTACCTTTAGTTTCTCTACCACAGGACTATCAGTCCAATATTCCATTATATGATACTATTAGTTCTACTATAGCTCAACAACATGTGGATAGAATGAATGAATACTTTGATAGACAAGAAATAGATGATGAAACCATTAAGCTCAAAGTTCAGGGGGAGAAGCAAGAAAATGGTTCAAAGGCTTAACCCCTAATAGTATCAATGACCTTCCCTCTTTTTATCAATTACTCCTAAACAAATGGGAAGTCAAGCGAAACCCCCTTCAAATCCTGTCAGAATACAATGATCTTAAAAGAAATGCTAGAGAGAGTGTTCAAGATTATTGCACTAGATTCAGTAGTGTTTATAATGCACTCCCTCCACAAATGAAACTCCCACAAGGCTTAGCCTTGATAAATTTTCCTGAAGGATTTGACCCAGACATGTGTTATCAATTAAGGGAGAGAGAACCCCTCACATTAGAAGATATGCAGAAAGGGGCAGTAAGTGTAGAAGCTAACCTTAATGCCAGAAGGGCTAGATTGAAAGTAGAAAAGAAGGTTACCTACAAAGATGAAGCTGGACCTTCCACATCAGACTCCAAAATTGATAATTTGGTTAGAACCATGGAGATGATGATGGAAAGAATAAACATGAATGAGAGAGCTTATCCTAAAGAAAATCAAACAGCTCATCAAAATAAAAATCAAAATCAAAATCAAAACTTTAGAAGGAATCCCCCTCAAATTAGACAGAGAGGCCCTGATCAACAAGTCATACCTCCTTTTCAACAGAATTATGCTAATGATAATGAGGGAGTGATTGAAGAAATAGAGGGAAATCATATAAACATGTTGGGAACAAATGATTAGGATATTTTCTTCTTCGCTAGGAAAGAACAAGTCATATACACACCTTATGAAGAAGAGAGCCTAGAGTCTGCAAACTACCAACAAGGCTTTGAAAATGCCATAATAGAAGTATATAAACAATATGACTTAAGGAGTAAACAGAACCAAGAAGTTTCGAAGAAAAACACCTCTGAAATCTTTACTAAAAACAACCCTGTAAATACTTCTAAAAGGACAGACAAAAACAAAAACATAGTGGCTGAAGATTCTGATAAAAACAAAGGAAAAAATACCCAAATTCATGACAAATATAGTGGTGACCCTAGCAGCACTAGCACCTCAGCTAATGCTCCTAAAAAAACCATTTTAACTGTTGTTCATACTAAAAACCAACAAGATGATGTTGCTGAGAAAACAATGACTAAAAACGTTGAATTAAACATTTCCAAAACTCAAACTCCTTTCAGCATAGAGAGTGAAATTGCCAAGATAAAAATCTTTATCTCTCTCACTGAGCTAGTCACTCAAGATGTATATAGGTCCCAATTTTTAAAATCTTTTAACATAGGAGATCACAATGACTTTTTTAACTTAAATTATGACAAACCAGAGCTCCTGTTTGGAGCAAAAATTGAAGGAAAATTTCAAGAAAGAGGAGTTCCTCCATTTTATGTTAGCCTAAACGTCCATGATAAAAAATTTCATAATGCCATGCTTGATTCAGGAGCATCACATAACCTCATGCCCAAAGTAATAATGGAAATATTAGGCCTTGAGGTAACCAGGCCTTATAAAGATTTATACTCCTTTGATTCCAGTAGAGTTAAATGCCTAGGCCTGATAAAAGATCTCTGTGTCAATTTAGCACAAATCCCAGCCAAAAGCTTAGTGATGGACATTGTTGTGGATGATATACCCCCCAAATATGGTATGCTTATTTTAAGATCTTGGGGTGCTAAGTTGCAAGGCACAATGCAAATGGATATGACTTATGCCACCATCCCTGTCTTCAATCAAACTAGAAGACTTTATAGGGAAACACACATGAAATACATGGTGAGTAGCCAAGAAAGACCAGAAAAATCCCCTCCTTATTCTATACATATTGACCTTGACTGATTCAATTTGTATAATGACGAGATTCCTAATGAGCAAGGATTAGAAAACAAAACATCAACCAACATAGTGGTAGCCATAGAAAAATATGAAGGGAAAGAGAAAACATCCAAACAGTTTGCTAAATCAGAAAATCACAACAAACAAAATGAAGGTCTTGAGCATCAAAACTGTCATCAACATAGTGTCAATCATAACAACCAAAGAGAGATTCCTCAACGCATTGAAAACCTTAAGGAACAAGACATAGACATGTTGGAAATGTTTTCATTGATGGCAAAGGATATCAGTAGGACAACAAGAGTGGCAAAGGACAACAGCAGAGGCAAAGCAGGATATAGTGACATTATTTCCAGGAGCATGAGGAGAACAGAGTGAGAAAGAGGAAAAGAAGAATACAGTGACATGATGTGTAGAAAGGAAGCATGAGGAGAATATTTACACTACTGTAGAAGACTATACATATAGAGCATGAAAGGACAGATGTTTACATTTGGCAGAGCAGAAGACTGCACATACAGGAAATACAGTAAGGGCTTCAAAGAATTCGAAATAGCAGAAGACTATACATATAGAGCATGAAAGGACAGATGTTTACATTTGGCAGAGCAGTAAATTGCACATACAGGAAATACAGTAAGGGCTTTGAAGAATTCAAAATACAAACCTAGAATGCGCATTGAGTTTCTGATAGAACTATTGGTTTAGCATGTGAAGGCACCAAGAGTGCAACATAATGTGTACACTAAAACATTGAAAGGTCAAGACGGAACCCTGAGGATAAGAGGTGGCACTAAGCTTCGAGCAGTGAAAACCTAATGGATTTTGGGGTTAAATATTATGGTAGCGTCGTATTAAAGTAAGAATGAAACACATTTTTTTTGTTAAGGCCAAAATAAGAAGGAAAATCTTTGAACGAAGTATATATATATCTTTGTATATAAAAAAGGCATGTTCGGCTTTACAATGAGATCGAGCCCTGACATGAGATTAAAAACGCAGAGTTGAATGAAGCCTGTGCGGATTGACGATTCAGTGGCAGAGCGATGAAGGAAAAATAATAGAAGGTGGAGCTATGTATCAAAGGGAGAAGAATCGAAACGAGAAGTTATAAATCAAATAAATGAATTTTTGATAGTACGCGGGATGGACCCATGTGAAAACTGGAACCATGAGTACTGTGAACAGTGATAGCGAGTTTGCAAAACCAACCCCACCATATCGCATCGATTTTGTATGAAAAGTTGTATTCCCAAGTTGAACGCGATCAATGCCATCGGCTACCGCGTGTCCCTGAGCAAGTTTGTAAAACCACTCTCATCGCCAGTTAAAGTTCATGCGTAATAGTCCGTGCGAGATCTGATTAGGGACGTCGGATCACCAAAGTGAGCACGACAACACCTCCTCCATCAGATAATAAGGGCGAGACAACCCAAGGTATGTTCGTATGAATTGTGGGACTTGAAAGGTCATTAGTGCTAGAATCAAATTCAAGACTCGTTATAATGCATTATTGTTAAATGAACCTTTGCAAAGATTACTTGTACAAGATTTAAGTATTAAGGGTGTAGGCCATACAAATATGTTATGAAGTTAGGCGGAACCTGGAGTAAGGGGAGAAACTGGAACTGTGAGGTATAAATAGTGAACATGGTTTAGAGCTTAAATCTGGCAGTATCACGTGTGATCAAGGGTAGTAAGCTGTATTGAGGGAAACAATGTGATACGGTTGAGCATTTGACAAGTGGTTTGAAGTGGTTTTCGAAAACCACGTATTTCGCGTGCTTTTGGGATGTTAAAGTCCGGGGCCAAAATTAACGTGAAACTTGCTTATGTCCATTGGATCATCCAACCCAATGCGACAAGCCCTCCATCGTCAGATGTGAAGCGCGAGTTATGTTGCTGTGGGACTGGTCATGTATCGGCATTGGTTTGATAACCCAAGATTATATAGCTAGTGCAAGTTAATACATTATGATATGCCAAGAGTTATTTGTGTTCGATTAAAAGACAATTGTACAGGCAGCAGTTATACAACTGCAATGAACAGGGAAAATGAAAAAGTGAAATGAGAAAGATAGTGGTTTTTTTTTATGAACGAGAGAGGAAAACAGAGAGAGAGCATATATTGGATTTATGACCATGGGATATTAAAGCCTCTGCATCCAGTTATTTAAACTGCCAATGAAGGAAACCAAAGCATTGGAATTTTCCCATATTTAAAGATTAGTAGTTATATATATATAGAAGACACACAATCATGGTGAACAGGAATATGCACAGGAATGAATTTGAAATGTGTAAAAGCACATAAAACTGGAAAATATGCAGAAGACAGTGAGCAGAAGAAGGCAGAATAGTTACCTGACAACAACAGAAAAGACAAAGCCAGCAAAGCCAAAAGCTAGAAAATGGGCTGAGTAAGATTGTCTTCATGTAACTGAAAATGTGAATGTAAATGTTTTAATTGATTTTTTATTGTTCGTGATGCATTGGAAAGTATCCGGTAGGAAAAAAAAACTCCCACTGTAACATTGAAATTTGTACATATTGTTATATTTTTAATGAGTTGGACAAAGAAATGAGAAGGAAGAAGTCAAAAAGTCATGGCTGTTCACTCCAAATTCCTTGTGAAATACAAACAATCATGTGATGAACTCTATATATAATATAAACTTGATATGCATAAAGAAGTGAGAAAGAGTAAGGACAGAGAATGAAAAGTATAGAAGATTGAGGCAGAGAAGATAAGGAAGAGAGGAGTAGAAAGAGATGCTATAGAACAGAGCTGATATCTGAGGTAAATAAACAAACATTTCTTTTGATAAATTGAGGAAGTTGGAGCTTCCCTATCAAGTTGAAGCTTGATAGCTGTCAGTTGTAGTTGACTGAGGTTGGAGCCTCTTGTAGGTTGGTGCCTGCAGAAAATTGAAGGGAGTTGGAGCTTCCTTGCAAGTTGTAGCTTGCAAAATTGAGGTTGGAGCCTCCTATAGGTTGGTGCCTACAGAAAAATAGTGGTGAGAGGGATTTGGAGCTTGCCTTTGCATCACAACAATAATAATATGTGGTTTTCTCCCTTTATGGGCTTCCACTTATATCTGCTGTCTCTATCTGTGTTGCGTGTGTGCTGAGATGAATTACCAAATCTGCTTAATGTTTGTTGCTCTCATAATAAGTTGGATGTCACATTAATTTAATACTTGCTACAACATATTAAGACTATTCATATACTAAGGTTGATTATAAAAGTAAGTTGTAAATAAGCTGATGAAAATTTTAAAAAGCTCATGTATGTGTTAAACTGATTCACCCCCCCCCCCCTCTCAGTTTAAATAAGAATTCAACAATACTATATCAGACATTCTTTATACCGCTCAACTGATCGAAACACATCCTAGGCCTCCAAGATGGCTAGTCAAGAAGGAAGCTCAACCAATAAAGCCCCTTTCTTCACTGGTGCTAATTATGCCTTCTGGAAAATCAAAATGAGAGCATACATAATGTCTCTAGGAATAGAGGTATGGGCTGCTGTAGAATTTGGATATGCCCCAAAGGCAACTAACCCAGAAAGAGAAGCTAAACAATAATTTGTAGCAAATGCAAAGGCCATGAATGCAATCATAAGTGGACTTTGTGAGGCTGAATTTATCAAAATAATGCACAGTAAGACTGCTAAAGATATGTGGGACACTCTAGAGAATATCCATGAGGGAAATAAAAAAGTAAATACTGCCAAACTTCAAGTATGTAGAGCGTAGTTTGAAAATTTAAAAATGAATGATGATGAAGATGTTGGCAGCTTCTTCTTAAAAGTTGCAGAAATTGTTAACAATATGAAAGCTCTTGGAGAAACCATACCAGAAAGTATAATTGTGAAAAATATTCTAAGATATCTTCCATCCAGTTTTAATCCCAAGGTGTCTGCAATAGAAGAAACAACTGATTGGGAGACCTTGACCATGAACTAGCTACTTGGAAATCTAACAGCATATGAGATGAGGCTCCCACAGAAGAAGCCAAGTACGAGGGAGGCAGCCTTTAAAACAGAAAAGAAGAAAGAAGGAGAGGAAGACATATGCTCTTGCTCAGATGAAGAAGAGGCTAAATTTGTCAAGAAATTGGATAGAGGCTCAGGTAAATACAAAGGTAAACTTCCTTTCAAGTGCTTTAACTGTGGAAGAGTTGGACAATATGCTGCTAAGTGTCCTCACAAGAAAGTAAGGAATCAGGCTCAAGAATCAGAGAAAAATACATCAAAGAACTAACAGAAAGGAAAGAAGTTCAGCAGAAAATCCTTCTATGCTCAACAAGACAGCAGTACATCTGAAGACTCAGATGAACCCTCAAGTGAAGAAGGAACCTCGAAATTTTTATTGATGGCCATAGAAGAACTTGAAGGACTCCTGCTAGAAGATGAAGAAGAAGAAGGTGAAGTTGACCTTGAGGAGAAGCTAAGAAGTGCTCTAGAGGAGATTGATAGACTCAAACTGAAGTGCAGAAAACAAAAGGAAATTCTTCTCAAGTATGTACGAGAAGAACAGAATTCAGAAGTCCTCATGCAGCTAAAGATAGAGCTTGAAGAAGCCAAGAAGATAGAATACATGCTACATAAGCAAATCAAGGAGAAAATTCAGGAACAAGAGAAGTTGGAAGAAGAAGTAGTATGTCTCAGGAAGAAATTAGCAAATGCTCAAAGGAAAGTGGCTATAAATTCATCTCAAACAAAAAGCTCTGGTAAGTAGAACGAAATTCTAAATGCTCAAAGATCTCCTTTGATAAAAACTGGAATAGGTTATGAAGGAGAATCAAGTAAAAGCAAAGAAAAGGAAAAAAGAGAGATTATTTTTGTAAAAGCAAAGAAGGATGATGAAGCACCTAAAATAATTCGTACAAAAGAAGAAATATGTAAGGAGGGAGATAGAACCCAGAAGAATCCTCTAATAACAAAGAATGAAAGAAATACTCAGACAACAGAAAAAGATTCATATACCCCTGAGTATGTCAAATTTGGAAGCCATCAAAGGAGATTCTTCCCTCCTATGAAAAATGCTACCTGTTATGTCTGCCACAAGCTGGGACACATTGCTACATACTATCATACAAGGAGGAGTAATTCAAACTAGCAGAAGATACAAACAGTGAAGAGACTGCCGAAATAAAAAAAATGGAGAAGACAACCTCACATCAGGTATGCAGATTGTTTCTATGGTTACTGTTTTTATTGTAAATAATTTGGCCATAAAATCATTGAATGCAGAAAATATGGACAAAGATTTATGCTCAACATCTCAAGGAGGTTTATGAATCAAGGAAATTTTATTTGTACTCACAATTCTGCAAAAATTATGATCAAATGCTATGTATGCAATCAAGTTGGACATATGCCTTCCAAATGTCCTCTCAGAAGATGTAGTTCATCACCTCACAAAAGATACCAAACAAAAGGGTGCTTCCGGTGGATAAAGAAGGTGAATAAATGTGACTTTTATCTAACTGCTCAAGACCTGAAAAGCCAGTGGTATTTGGACAGTGGCTGCTCAAAACACATGACTGGAGACAGAAGCAAGTTTATAACTCTTGATGAAAAAAAAATCTGGAAATGTTACTTTTGGCAATGATAAATCAGGAAAAATAAAAGGAAAAGGCTCAGTCAGCCTAGACAATGGCAAAGGAAAGGCCCAAGATGTACTATTTGTAGATGGGTTGAAAGCAAATTTGCTGAGTGTCAGTCAAATGTGTGATAAAGGCTGTGAAGTTCTTTTTAGAGCACAATATTGTGAAGTCAGATCAAGCACCACAGGTAAGACTCTACTAAAAGGAGTTCAAACAGAGAGTAATTTTTACATTGTGAAAGAGGAAGATGAAGCATGTCATCTTAGCAAACTTGAGGAGTCATGGTTATGGCATAAAAGGTTGGGACATCTCAGCTTCAATCACATCATCAAACTAAGCAAGAAGAAAGTTTTCAGAGACATACCAGAAATAAAAGGGCCTTCTAATACCATATGCAAATATTGTTAACTGGGCAAACAGACCCGCACATAATTTAAGGCCAAATATGAGTTATCAACAAGAATACCACTCCAACTTATGCACATGGACCTGTGTGGGCCTGCAAGAACTAAAACACCAAGTGGAGAATCCTACTTCATGCTGATAATATATGATTTCTCTAGAATGACACGGGTTGCATTTCTCAAGAATAAATCAGAAGCTATGGAAAAATTCAAAATATTCAAAGCTTTAGCAGAAATCAGACAGGATGCAAGCTAAAATACATCAGATCAGACAGAGGAGGTGAATTCACTGATTATGACTTTGCGGACCTATGCAATGAACATGGCATAAAGCAACAATTTAATATTGCAGGGACACCTCATTCGAATGGAGTAGCAGAGAGACAAAACATATCTGTACAACAAATTGCCAGAGCCATGACGCAAGAGAGTAATATTCCTCAAACCTTCTGGGCAGAAGCAATACACACAGCGGTGCATATCCTTAATAAAGCTCACTTAAGACCAAGCAGTGACAATACTCCCTATGAAATATGGCATGGGAAACCAGCTTCAATCAAACATTTTAAAATCTTTGGAAGCAAGTGTTACATAAAGAATAATGATGAAAATCTTGGGAAATTTGATGCAAGAGCAGATGAAGAGATATTTCTAGGATATGCTTCCAAAAGTAAAGGGTATAGGTGCTACAACAAGACTCTTCGAAAAATAGTAGAAAGTATTGACGTGAGATTTGATGAAGAACTTCCAAACAATACAAGAGATACAGACTGCAGTAGTCCATCAGACAACCATGAAGAAGAAAACCAATATGATGATGAAACAGGAAAGACAACAAAAGATATTGAACTGAGATCGAAAGCCACATCAAGATACACTCAGAATAACCATCCATAAGATTAGATCATTGGAGACAAGAGAGTAGGGGTCCAGACAAGAAGGCAGCTAACTGAATATATAGAAGAGATATACATAGCCATGTTATCACAAATAGAGCCAAAGGAATTTGAAGAAACTAGCAAGGACAAGTCTTGGGTGAATTCTATGAATGAAGAATTGGACCAAATTGAGAAGAACACTACCTGGGAACTAGTTCCTAGACCCACTCAGAAAAATGTCATAGGCTCAAAATGGGTATTCAAAAATAAAATGAATGAGGAAGGACAGGTAGTTAGGAATAAAGCCAGACTTCTCTGCAAAGGATATTCACAAATCGAAGGACTTGATTACGATGAAACATTTTCCCCTGTAGCCAGAATGGAAGCCATCAGAATGTTTCTGGCCTTTGCATGCTACCAAGACTTCAAGGTATATCAAATGGATGTAAAATTTGCTTTTCTAAATGGAGATCTAGAAGAAGAAGTCTACATGGAACAACCATAAGGTTTCTCTTTAATAGACAAAGAAGACTATGTGTGCAGACTAAAGAAGGCTCTATATGGACTGAAACAGGCTCCTCGTGCTTGGTACTCAAGACTGGATAAGTATTTGCAAAAACAAGGCTTTAAGAGAGGTGGAGTAGACAACAATCTATACATAAAAGCCCATGAAAATGAACTCCTGATTGTTGTAGTATATGTTGATGACATTATGTTTGGAAGCAACATAGATGAACTAGAAAAAGGGTTTTCTAAGGAGATGAAATCAAAGTTTGAGATGTCCATGATTGGAGAGCTCAGTTTCTACTTAGGACTTCAAATTCAGCAAAAGAACACAAGTACATTCATCTCACAGAAAAAATACTTAAAATAAATGTTGAAAAAGTTCAAAATGGAGGACTGTAAACCTATGCCAACTCCCATGATCATGGGATGCAAGCTGTGTGCTGATGATGGATCTGCTGATATAGATCAAAAACTCTACAGATCCATGATAGGAAGTCTGTTGTACTTGACAACATCAAGACCAGACATCATGCTAGCAGTAGGACTTGTGGCTAGATATCAAGCAGCACCTAAACAAAATCACCTTCTAGTAGTCAAAAGAATATTCATATATCTACAAGGAACTGCACAGTATGGACTTTGGTATCCAAAAGGAAAAAGCTTCACTTTGACAACATACACAGATGCAGATTGGGCTAGTTGTGTGGATGACAGGAAAATCACAAGTGGAGGTGCATTCTATCTAGGAGAAAGTCTGGTGGCATGGCTTAGTAAGAAACAAACATCTATTTCTCTATCTACAACAGAAGCAGAATACATACCAGCAACAACATGTTGTACACAAGTCATATGGATGAAGCAAACCCTCCAAGACATGAAGGTAAGCATTGATGAACCTATCTCTATCAAATGTGATAACACAAGTGCTATAAGAATATCAAAAAATCATGTGCTTCATTCAAAAACTAAACATATCCCAATCAAGTATCATTTTCTCCAAGAACAAGTAGCTCAGAATGTAGTAAAGCTGGAGTATGTACCAAAAAAAGAACAAACAATAGATAAATTTACCAAAACACTTGCTAGAGGACCATTTGAGTATTTGAGAGATAGAATAGGGGTAGTATCTGTAGATACTACTCTCTGAAAGAAAAATGAAGCTTCAGTCTAGGGGGAGAACAGAAACGAAAATATCATTCCAAGGGGAGATCAGCTAGCAACAAAAGCATGAGACAGGTCATAGGCGAGGGTTGAAAGCACACTGAAAAATGAGCAACCCCTTGCCATTGATTTCAAAGGGGGAGGAAGAGCAAGCTGCAGGAGGAAGGGTCATAAAAGGAAAACAGAGGAAGTGTATTGCCATCAATGCCAAAGGGGGAGACTGTTGGAAATGTTGTCATTGATGGCAAAGGACAGCAGCAGGAAAACAACAATGGCAAAGGACAGTAGCAGAGGCAAAGCAGGATATAGTGACAGTATTTGCAGGAGCATGAGGAGAACAGAGTGAGAAAGAGGAAAAGTAGAATATAGTGACAGGATGTGTAGAAAGGAAGCATGAGGAGAAGATTTACACTACTGCAGAAGACTATACATATAGATCATGAAAGGACATATGTTTACATTTGGCAGAGCAGCAGACTGCACATACAGGAAATATAGTAAGGGCTTCGAAGAATTCGAAATAGCATAGGACTATACATATAGAGCATGAAAGGATAGATGTATACATTTGGCAGAGCAACAGATTGCACATACAGGAAATATAGTAAGGGCTTCGAAGAATTCGAAATACAAACCTGGAATGCGCATTGAGTTTCTGATAGAACTGTTGGTTTAGCATGCGAAGGCACCAAGAGTGAAACAGAACGTGTATACTAAACCATTGAAAGGTCAAGATGAAACCCTGAGGATAAGAGGTGGAACCGAGCTTCGAGCAGTGAAAACCTAATGGATTTTTGGTTTAAATCTTATGGTAGCGTCGTATTAAAATAAGAATAAAACACGCTTTTTTTGTTAAGGCCGAAATAAGAAGGAAAATCTCTGAACGGAGTATATATATATCTTTTTATATAACGAAGGCATGTTCGGCTTTACGGTGAGATCGAGCCCTGACATGAGATTAAAAACACAGAGTTGAATGAAGCCTGCGCGGAATGACGATTCAGTGGCAGAGCGATGAAGGAAACATAATAGAAGGTGGAGCTATGTATCAAAGGGAGAAGAACCGAAACGAGAAGTTATAAATCAAATAAATGAATTTTTGATAGTACGCGGGACAGAACCATGTGCAAACCGGAGCCATGAGTACTGTGAACAGTGATAGTGGGTTTGCGTAACCAACCCCACCATATCGCACCACTTTTGTATGAAAAGATGTATTCCTAAGTTGAACGCGATCAATGCCATCAGCTGCCATGTGTCCTTGAGAAAGTTTGTAAAACCAATCTCATCGCTAGTTAAAGTTCATGTGTAATAGTCCACGCGAGATCTGATTAGGGACGTCGGATCACCGAAGTGAGCGCGAGAACACCTTCGCCGTCGGATAAGAAGGGCGAGACAACCCAAGGTATGTTCGTGTGAATTGTGGGACCCGGAAGGTCATTAGCGCTAGAATCAAATTCAAGACTCGTTATAATGCATTATCGTTAAATGAACCTTTGCAAATATTACTCATACAAGATTTAAGTATTAAGGGTGTAGGCCATACAAATATGTTATGAAGTTAGGCGGAACCTAGAGTAAGGGGAGCAACTGGAATCGTGAGGTATAAACAGTGAACGTGGTTTAGAGCTTAAATCCGGCAGTATCGCGTGTGATCAAGGGTGGTAAGCTGTATTGAGGGAAACAACGCGATACGGTTTAGAATTTGACACGTGGTTTGAAATGGTTTTCGAAAACCACGTATTTCGCGTGCTTTTGGGATGTTAAAGTCTGAGGCCAAAATTAACATGAAATTTTCTTATGTCTATTGGATCATCCAACCTAATGCGACAAGCCCACCACCGTTAGATGTGAAGTGCGAGTTATGTTGCTGTGGGAGTGGTCATGTATCGACATTGGTTTAATAACCTAAGATTATATAGCTGGTGCAAGTTAATACATTATGATATGTCGAGAGTTATTTTTGTTCGATTAAAAGATAGTTGTACAGGCAGCAGTTATACAACTACAATGAACAAGGAAAATGAAAAAGTGAAATGAAAAAGATAGTGGTTGTTGTTGATGAACGAGAGAGGAAAATAGAGAGAGATCATATATTGGATTTATGACCATGGCAATATTAAAGACTCCGCATCCATTTATTTAAACTGCCAGTGAAGGAAACCAAAGCATTTGAATTTTCCCATATTTAAAGATCAGCAGCTATATATATATAGAAGACACACAATCATGGTGAACAGGAATATGCACATGAATGAATTTGACAGGTGTACAAGCACAGAAAACTGGAAAATATGCAAAAGATAGTGAGCAAAAGAAGGCAGAATAGTTACCTGACAACAGTAGAAAAGAAAAAGCCAGCAAAGCCAAAAGCCAGAAAATGGGCTGAGTAAGATTGTCTTCATGCAACTGAAAATGTGAATGTAAATGTTGTAATTGATTTTTTATTGTTTGTGATGCATTGGAAAGTATCCGGTACGAAAACAAAAATCCCACTGTAACATTGAAATTTGTACATATTGTTATATTTTTAATGAGTTGGACAAAGAAATGAGAAGGCAGAAGTCAAAAAGTCATGGATGTTCACTCCAAATTCCTTGTGAAATACAAATAGTCATGTGATGAACTCTATATATAATATCAACTTGATATGCATAAATAAGTGAGAAAGAGTAAGGATAGAGAATGAAAAGTATGGAAGATTGAGGCAGAGAAGATAAGGAAGAGAGGAGTAGAAAGAGATGCTACAGAACAGAGCTGATATCTGAGGTAAATCAGCAAACATTTCTTTTGATAAATTGAGGAAGTTGGAGCTTCCCTATCAAATTGAAGCTTGAGTAGTCAGATAGTTGCAGGGCCTAATCGAGAATAGAGCCTCCCGTAGGTTGAAGTTCGAGAAAATTAGCGTGCTTGAGCTTCCTTGCAAGTTGTAGCTTGCAGAATTGAGGTTGGAGCCTTCCGTAGGTTGGTGCCTGCAGAAAAACAGTGGTGAGAGGGAGTTGGAGCTTGCCTTTGCATCACAACAATAATAAGATGTGGTTTTCTCCCTTTATGGGTTTCCACTTATATTTGTTGTCTCTATCTGTGTTGCTTGTGTGCTGAAATGATTTACCAAATCTGCTTAATGTTTGCTGCTCTCATAATAAGTTTGATGTCACATTAATTTAATACTTGCTGCAACATATTAAGATTGTTCATATACTAAGGTTGATTATAAAAGTAAGCTATAAATAAGCTGATGAAAAATTTAAAAATCTCATGTATGTGTTAAACTGATTCACCCCTCGCCCCCCTCTCAGTTTAACTAAGAATTCAACAAGACAAACATAGTACAGACCCTCAATAAGAGCATAGTGGCATTCAAAATAAACAAAATAGAGAGGAAAAAGAGGAAATTGATGAAAAATCTGAAAACAGTCATCTTTGGAGCATGAGTTTTGATGGTTCTTGCACTAAAACTGGTGCAGGAGTAGACATATGGGTGCACAATACTGAAAAAAATCATGCAGAAGGCCATTCATATAGATTAAACTTTCACTGCACCAACAACATAACAGAGTATGAAGCGCTCCTTTTAGGACTACAATTGCTTAAAAAAGTAGGAGCCAAGAGGATAACAATTCATGGGGATTTGGAATTAATAATTAGGCAAGTATATGGGGAATATACTGCGAAACATCCCAGGTTGAGAGCCTATAGAGATGATGCCATGGACCTATTAAAGTCATTTGTTGAATTCCAACTTAATTTTGTCCCTAGAAACCAAAACATCATTGTTAATGGATTAGCCTTTGCTACTAGTACATGTCGGAAACCTTATGAAAGAAAACAATACACAGTCCAAGTCAAATATAGACCAGCAGTCCCAGACAATGAAAAATACTGGCAAGTTTTTGAAGGAGATAAACAAATAGAAGACTTCCTACAGTCCAAAAATGAATTTGAAATGCCAAACTCAAATTCAGAGTATGAAGAAGACTATCCTACTGAAGGAAAATCGCCCTTTAAAGAAGAATAATCTCCTAAAATTGTTGATATAAATCTGTTAACCAAAGAATCCAAACATAAAATAGAAAACTACATAGATTTAGGAAAAGAAGATCTAGAAGTGCTGCAATCTAAAACTGAAAGCTTGCCAAAGGGGCTGGTACCCTTAGAAGAATTGTTTAACTTTAATGATGTTGCAAAAAGGAAAAAAATAGAACCTGCTGAAGCTGAAGTAGAAGGATGCAATATAGGCAGTCTGCAAGAAAAGCCTAAAATGATCAAATTATCCAAAACACTGCCAGCTCACATCAAACTGAAATACCTTGAGATATTTAGAGAATTTTCTGATGTGTTTGCATGGAGTTATGAATATTTAAAATCATATGATACAGAAATAATTCAGCACAAGATACCCCTCAAAGAAAACCAGAAGCCTTATAGAAAAAAATTGCACAGGATAAACCCGGTTCAATTACCTCTGGTTGAGAAAGAAATTAGAAAAACGTATGATGCTAGAATTATAGTCCCTGTGAGATACTCAGAGTGGGTATCCAATATTGTATCTGTTAGGAAGAAAACAAGAGAGATAAGGCTTTGTATTGATTTTAGAAACTTAAATAAAGCCTCATTAAAGGACAACTACCCCTTGCCTAAAATGGATCATATTTTACAAAGGGTAGTAGGTTCTAGAAGAATTTCTTTGCTAGATGGCTTCTTCGGATACAACCAAGTATTGGTACATCCTGATGATCAACTTAAAACAACCTTTACCACACCTTGGGGCACTTTCTTGTATGTGAAAATGCCTTTTGGTTTAATGAATGCTAGTGCCACATTCTGGAGAGCCATGGATATTGCATTATCAGAAGAAATAGGTTACTTCATTGTGATTTACTTAGATGACATCACAGTCTATTCCAAAACAGATGAAGAACACCTAATACACCTAAGAAAAGTCTTTGAGAAATGCAAAAAATATGGTTTATCCTTAAATCCCAAGAAAACATTGTTTGGTCTCCAAGAAGGTAAACTTCTTGGACATATCATAGCTGAAGAGGGAATAAAGATAGACCCAAAGAGGATTGAAGGTATATTGCAAATCAACCATCCTAGAAACATCAAGGAACTCCAATCTTTCGTTGGGAAGATTAATTTCTTGAGAAGGTTCATACCCAACCTAGCTGAACTCTTTAGAAACATGAAAAATATGCTTAAAATAGAAGAAGGAGTTAAATGGACCTTAGAAGCAAAGAAATCATTTGAGCTAGTAAAACAAGCACTCACCCAAACACCAGTTCTCATTAGTCCTGATCTTACAAAAGATTTCTTCATTTTTTCATTTGCATCAGAACATACAGTGGCTGCTGTCCTATTACATAAAAACATGAAGGGACAAGAGAAGCCTATTGCATTTTTCAGCAAGGCATTAAGAGATGCACCTTTGAAGTATAATATAATGGAAAAACAAGCCTTTTCCTTGGTCAAAGCCTTAAAGGACTTCAGAGTTTACATTTTACACTCACACATCATAGCATGTGTGCCTCATTTAGTGGTAAAAGACATTTTGACACAAGATCTTGATGGTAAAATAGGAAAGTGGATTGCTGTAATACTAGAATATGACTTAGAAATCAAGCCCACTAAGCTCATCAAAGGTCAAGGACTGGCAAAACTTATGGCAGAATCCAAATTTCAAGCTCTTTATATAAACATGTTTAATGCATTAGATGAACAGGAGGAGTTGACAATTCCACTTATTGAAGATCATTTTTTGAATTCATCTTGGTATGCTGACATTTTGTATGTGCTACTTAATCTTAATTTTCCTCCTGGTTTGTCTAAAACAAAGGCAAGGTTTTTAAAGTTAAAATTTGTAAATTACTGCATTTTAGATAAATTTTTATATTGGAAAAATGCTAGTGGATTATTGCTTAAATGTTTGCTTGAGAATGATGCAGATAAGATCAAGCATGAGTTCCATGAAGGAGAATGTGGAGGCCACCTCTATTGGAAAACTACTATGAACAAAATCCTTAGAGCTGGTTATTACTAGCCTACCCTCTTTCAAGATATCTAAAAAATGGTCATTTCCTGCCATAAATGTCAAATCTTTGAAGGAAAAATAAAATTGCTTCCCTTACCTCTGCAACCAATCACTGTTTAAGCTCCTTTTCTATAGTGGGGTCTAGAATTCATTTGGGAAATCCATCCTACCTCATCTGCCCAACATAAATGGATCCTCACAGCAACTGATTATTTTACCAAATGTTGGAAATATTGTCATTGATGGCAAAGGAAGTGGAAACAGAGAAAAGACATGTAGTAGAGAAGAACAGAGAAAGAGTGCATCTACAGAGAGCAGTATCAGTCAAGGAGCCAATTGAATTCAGTAGGAAGGATATTTGTATCTCTGTGGAATTAATTCATGTGTGACCATATGTATGCATCTTGATGGAGGATAATTGAAATCCGTAAGAAACCCTATAGGGGATTAATGGTGTTGTGTATGTAGTTTGAGGAACCAATGCCAATACGGTCGACTGTGTATCCCAAACTGGTAGACATTGGAGTTATATACATTCGTTGAATATAAGACTGAAGGTAAATTGGATCAATGTTGGGGATTTATCTCGGACTTTCATTGGAACTGCAACCAACATGGAACTCGGTGACTTGGACTTTCATTGGAACAACTCTTCAGAATTACGAACAGTCCAAAAGGATTTCATCGGAGCTGTATAACAGTAATCGTGGTTATATGAACTGATAATGCGGAGAAACAAATTAGCAAAAGTACGCTGACGGAACCTGGAGTAGAGGGGCGGAACCTTGCGAATGAACAATGAACGTGGTTTAAGGCTGGAAGTGGTTTACATCGCATCGCTTTTGACGGGCAAGCGGTATTCAAGGGGTTGGCTCCGATTCCATAGAGTACTCGACACGCGTCCCTGTACGATTCCACAAAACCGCTTGTCACTGCGCACCATCGCGCATTATAGTTAGACCCAGGATTCCCAGCGATATTGTTGTGCGCCGTTGAACTAGAGGGAAGCCATCGGATGGTGGTCGTATGAGGAAGATGCACAAATATTAACCAAAGTATGACGGGCCATCACACGTTAACGTTCGGCATCGGAGGTCGAGCGATATGCATATATGTCGTTGATCTGGAAGCTTGCTATCTAACGGTGATCGGACGCTGGACTTGCGTGAAGTTTACTTATGGTACCATGCACGTATTTTATTGGCTATTGACTATATATGTGGGCCCGGGGTCAAAGGTTTATCATAAGGTTAATCGTTTGAAAGCATTGGATATTTCTCTAAAGTGCGAAGGGTTGTAACTTTAATCCTAAATTTCAGTTCAAAGTTGTAAATATATTTATTTATCAATTTCTTCAAATTGATAAATAAATTAAAAAGAAATAAAAAAGGCATGAGGGGTAAACTAAAGAAAATACTGTCAAAGGAATACCATTAGAGGTTAAATGGTTTTTATTCATGGTATTGATAAAGGCTAAACTATATAAAGAGAAGAGGATCACAATACAAGGTGTGCATGTGTAAGGGTGGTGAATGAAAAATTTCTCTAAGGAATTTCCAGATTGACGAACTCTGTTCTTACTTGATAAATCTGAACCTACGATGCACCCGTGGATATAATGATCTGACGATGATGAATCTCTGGTTTGATCGACTAACGAAATCATGAAGAACTGGTGTGAGTGTACTGAAGAAAATGAATAAATCTGGTGGCCTACAAGGTACGTTGTGTGGAAACTGGTGGATCCAGTATGAAAATTGATGAAACGTGGTCTGCAATGGTGCTGAGGGTCAAAGCCTTCAGTGAGGGGGTTGTAGCTCCCTTCCAGTGGTAGCTGGTAAACAAGAATAGGGGGTGTAGCTGCCTTCCAGGAGAGGCTGGTAAATGAGAAAAGGTTGTAGCCTTTCTGCAGGTGGGTGTCTGCGTGCTGGTACAAGTTTGCACTAGCATAAATTGTAAAAAGTTTTCTTTATAATAAATATTGAAGATTGAGATAATAGCAGCGGTGATTTTCTCCCAAATTGGGTTTCCACCTTAAATACTGGTGTTCATATGTGTTGCTTATGTTTGATGGTTTGTTCTGTTATTTCTGTTCATGCTTATTGCTTATTTGATGAATGAATGATGCAATTAAAGACATAATAAGATCTCTGGACATGCAAGTTGGATTCAGTGATGTAGCATATGGTTTAAAGAGAAAGGAAAACTAAAATGTTTTCAGTCAACTCTAAATAATGATTCACCCCCCCTCTCAGTATTTTTCCCAACAATTGGTATCAGAGCAGGTCCTTCTGAAAAAGCTTAGCCGCTAGAAGGAAGATCAAATAAGATGAGCAATCAAGATGGAAAACATCTATCAGGCCTCTGCTCTTTAAGGGAAACAATTTAATCTTCTAGAAAACAAGGATGAGATCCTATCTTCAGTCTCTGGGAGCATATGTATGGGAAATGGTTGAAGGAGGATATCAATATCCAGCTGCAATACCAATAGATTCAACAGAAAGAAAGAATTATGAAACCAATGCAAAGGTAGAGAATGCTCTATTGGGAAGTCGAACTGAATCAGAATTTGTCAAATTCATGCAGCTGAATACAACAAAGGCAATATGGGACAAAACCATTCTAATTTATGAAGGTGATGCAAAGGTAAAAAGTGCTAAACTCCAAACTCTCAGAATTCAATCTGAGAATCTAAAAATGGATAATGAGGAGAGCATTGCAAATTTCTTTTTATGTCTTGATGATATTGTAAATCGTATGAGAAATCTGGGAGAAACAATAATCGAATCTACTCTGGTTGAAAAAATTTTAAGATCACTAACTGTAAAATTTGAGTCAAAAGTTTCTGCTCTTGAAGAAAAGTAGTATCTTCAAAATCTTACTGTGGTGCAACTTCATGGCATCCTAACTCCATATGAAATGAGAAGAGGAGGACCATCTGAAGTCAAAGAAGCAGTCTTTAGAACTTCTACAAAAGGGAAGGAAGCACAAAAAACAGAAGGATCAGGATATATCTCAGAAGAAGATGAGATAAACTTTGTAAAGAAACTTCAACTTGGCAGAGGACGGTTTAGAGGTAAGCTTCCTTTCAAATGTTTTGATTGTGGAAGAGTTGGTCATTATGCTGCTAAATTTCCTTATAAAGAAACATATAAAAAGGGGAAGGAAGTAGCAAGAAGGAATTTTTTTAGCACTAGAAAAAGTTACTATACTCATGAAGATAGTGATGGGTTATCTGATAGTGAGGAAGAATGTGAACAAGATCTTAGACTTCTCATGGCATTTGAAAAAGAATCTAGAGAAGAAAAGGATACTTTTGTGGATGCTCTAGAAGATAATGATTTTCTTGATGAAAACAATCAACTCAAAATTTGCTTAGAAGAGAGTAAAATAACCATAGAAACTCTGAAAAATCAGCTTGAAGAAAAGGAGAAACACAATGAGAAATTGGAGTGTGAAGTAGTAAGTCTAAGAAAATAACTTGAGAAAGTAAAGACTCTGAATCTTAGATTTGCTAAAGGATCTGAAACCTTAGATGAGATTATCAAGGTACAACGTTCTCCTCTTATAAAGACAGGTCTTGGATATATCGGAGAATCTTCTCAGGCTTCAGCACCAAATTATCTAAAAGAAGTTACAACTGGTATACAACATACTGCCACTCAGCAAGGGAATAAAGAATCTTTACAGGTAAAGCATGATCATCTCAATTCAAAGAACACTAACAGGAATTTCTTTCAAAGAAACACCAATCAACATGTAAATTCAAGTAGAAGATTTCATGATCGCAGAAATTTCTTCTTCAATGGACAATGTTTCTCATGTCACAATTTTGGTCATAAAGTTGTTCAATCTGTTGCATATAAAACCATCATGACAAGAGAAGTAAGAAATAAAAGGATTGATATTGAAACAAAGAATAATGCTTATAACAAATTTTCTCCTCTTCAAAATGAAGTTGAATGTGCTTATTGCAATAACTTTGGCCATGAAGAATCTGAATGCAGGAGCAAAGTTCAGCCAAAATAACATGTTCCTTCAAGCTCCAAAGTATGGAAAAAGAAGGAATTACAGGTTGAAAATTGTGGCATAGCGTTATTTGCAGAAGATGAATAAAACCAATGGTACATTGATAGTGGATGCTCAAGACACATGATAGGTGACAAAAACAAACTTCTAGCATATAGTGCTTTAGAAAAATAAAAGAATGTTACATTTGGAAATGATACTCCTGCGGTCATTAAGGGAAGAGGGTCTGTTTTTCTAAAAGAAAAGGTGAAAGCTAATGAAGTCATGTATGTGGACGGATTAAAGCATAACCTGCTAAGTGTAAGTCAAATGTGTGATCAAGGAACTGAAGTTGTCTTTAGTTCAAAAGAATGTGTGGTACATGATATTGAGACAGGTAAAGCAATTATAAAAGGAAAAAGAACTCCAAGCAACCTGTATGTATTGAAGAACTTCAAAGAACAATGTTACTTGAGTAAATCTTCAGAAAATTGGCTATGGAATAGAAGGTTGGGGCATCTGAACTTCTCTCAAATCAAGAAATAAAGCAGACTTAAAGTTCTTCGTGATCTTCCCAATATTAATCTACCTGAAAATATCATATGCAAATCTTGCCAATTTGGTAAGCAAACCAGAGTACAATTTAATGCCAAGGAAGGATCATCAAGTAAGCCTCTTGAACTCATTCATACTGACATATGTGGACTCACAAGAAAATTCACCACGTGCAACAATACTATATCTTATTTATTGATGATTTCTGCACGTGTTGATTGGCTGCTTAAACACAAAGATGAAGCATTTGAGAAATTTCAGATATTCAAAGCACTAGTTGAGAATGAATTAGATCTAAAAATTAAGTGCTTCAGATCTGATTGAGGTGGAGAATATACATCAGATGAATTCCTTGAATTTTGTGAACAACATGGCATAAAAAGACAATTCTCTGTAGCTGGCACTCCACAACAAAATGGGGTTGCAGAAAGAATGAACAGAATAGTTCAACAAATGGCTAGAGCTATGCTTGATGATTTCAGAACACCTGACACATTTTGGGGAGAAGAAACACATACAACAGTAAATATTCTTAACAAGGCACATGTTCGTGTAAATAGTGATAAAAATCCATATGAACTATGGTATGGTAATTCTCCGACTGTAAAGCATTTTAGAATTTTTGGAAGAAAATGTTTTATCAAAAATAATGATGAAAAACTTGGCAAGTTTGAACCCAGAGCAGATGAAGGAATATTTCTTGGTTACTCCTCTAGGAGTAGGGCATTAAATGTTACAATAAAAGACTCCGGAAGATTGTTGAATGTATAGATGTTGTTATTGATGAGTCTCCAGTAGCTCCAAAAGAGGAAAAAAAAACAACAAATGAAGACGATGATGATGACATATATCCCTCTACATCAAATAGTAATGATACAAACAGTGAACCCAATGAAGATCCCGAAGATGATTTGTCTGAAAAGGCTCCATCCAGATATGTTCAAAAGAATCATCCAGAATCTCAAATTTTGGGAGAAAAGGGATCAGGTGTACAAACAAGAAGGACTCTTGTGGGGTCTTCTAGAAATCTGGCATTTGGGCCCACTCATTTAACCTCACAATGTCACTCAAGCTAGAAAAGATGAATGTTGGATTCAAGCCATGAATGAAGAGCTTGATCAAATTGAAAAGAATCACACTTGGGAATTAGTACCAAAACCTCATGACAAAAATGTCATTGGAACTAAATGGATATTCAAAAACAAGTTAAATGAGAATGGGGATGTTATAAGAAATAAAACTAGACTTGTTTGCAAGGGTTATGCTCAACAAGAAGGTATAGACTTTGAAGAAACCTTTGCTCCTGTAGCCAGACTTGAAGCCATAAGAATGTTTCTTGCTTTTTCAAGCTTCCAACAAATCAAAGTTTATCAAATGGACGTTAAATCTGCTTTTCTCAATGGTGATCTAGAAGAAGAAGTTTATATAGAACAACCAGAAGGATTCATTTTGGGAAATGATGAAAAACTTGTTTGTAGACTTAAAAAGGCTTTATATGGTCTCAAACAAGCTCCAAGGGCATGGTACTATCGTCTTGACAAATATCTTCATCAACAAGGATTTTCAAAGGGGTCTGCTGATAGCAACTTATACACAAAAACTGAAAATGACAAACTATTGATTGTAGTTGTATATGTTGATGATATCATTTTTGGAAGTAATGAAGATTATATGAGTCAGAAATTTTCTTCTGATATGCAGCAAGAATTTTAAATGTCTTTACTTGGGGAACTAGCATTCTTTCTTGGCTTGCAAGTGCAACAAGCAACAGATGGCATATTCTTATCACAAGCAAAATATCTTAAGCAAATATTGAAGAAGTATGGCATGGAAGATTGCAAACCTGTAAGTACACCAATGATAACCGGATGTAATCTCGCTTCAATGATGAACTTTCCATTGCTAATCAACCGTATTACGACCATGATAGAAGTCTACTTTATCTCAACGGGACGACCACATCAAGTATGTCAGATTATGACTATTCTAAGTTAACCAAAAGAGTCTCATTCTTCAAATGGAAAATAAGCACCAAATATTTCATATGAACTCAAGATAAGATTGGACTATGCATTCAAAGAACAAGCGATTCATTATGCACACCCACGCAGACAATGGTGTTGTTGATGATCGGAAAAGCACTAGTGGTGGTGCATTCTATATGGGGCCCCGGTTAGTATCTTGGTTTAGCAAGAAGCAAAGCTCTATTTCCTTATCTATAGCATAAGAAGAATATGTGGCTGATGTATCATGTTGCACTCAACTTCTCTGGATGATGCAAACCTTACAAGACTTTCAAATAAAATTTTCACCTCCTATATCCATTATGTGTGATAACACAAGTGCCATCAGTATCTCAAATAATCCTATTATGCATTCCAATACCAAGCACATTCCCATCAAATATCACTTTTTACGTGAACAAGTGCTTGAACAAAAGGTGAAATTGGAGTATGTTCCCTCCAAAGAACAAGTTGCTGATATATTTACCAAACCTCTACCCAGGGAAGTGTTTGAATATCTCAGACAGAAACTGGGAGTAGTCTCTCCCATGTAGAGGATCAGATCTACTTAAATACAGAAGATTAAATTGGTTGTGAGGTGTTGTTGGGAATCTCTGAATGCACAGGCTAAGGGGGAGCATTAGTCATATGAAAAGGCTATATTTTTTACATTTATAAGTCATTTTGTTATATTATGTTTGAAGATGCAGCATGATCTTAGGGGGAGCATGGTATTGTCGGTTCAAAGTATCTTGATCAACTCTTTGCCATTGATGTCAAAGGGGGAGGAAAAGTGAAAAGCAACAAAGGGCTTCTATAAGAAAATCAAAGGAAGAGTATTGCCATCAATGCCAAAGGGGGAGATTGTTGGAAATATTGTCATTGATGGCAAAGGAAGTGGAAACAGAGAAAAGACATGTAGTAGAGAAGAACAGAGAAAGAGTGCATCTACAGAGAGCAGTATCAGTCAAGGAGCCAATTGAATTTAGTAGGAAGGATATTTTTGTCTATGTGAAATTAATTCATGTGTGAACATATGTATGCATCCTGATGGAGGATAATTGAAATCCGTAAGAAACCCTATGAGGGGATTAATGGTGCTCTGTATGTATTTTTAGGAACCAATGCCAATACGGTCGACTGTGTATCCCAAACTGGTAGACAGTGGAGTTATATACATTCGTTGAATATAAGACTAAAGGTAAATTGGATCAATGTTGGGAATTGATCTCGGACTTTCATTGGAACTGCAACCAACACAGAACTCGGTGACTCAGACTTTCATTGGAACAACTCTTCAAAATTACAAACAGTCTGAAAGGATTTCATCGGAGCTGTATAACAGTAATCGTGGTTATATGAACTGATAACGCAGAGAAACAAATTATCGAAAGTATGTTGACGGAACCTGGAGTAGAGGGGCAGAACCTTGCGAATGAACAATGAACGTGGTTTAAGGCTAGAAGTGGTTTTCATCGCACCGCTTTCGATGGGAAAGCGGTATTCAAGAGGTTGGCTTCGATTCCATAGAGTACTCAACACACGTCCCTGTATGACTCCACAAAACCGCTTGTCACTGCGTGCCATCGCATGTTATATTTCGACCCAGGATGCCCAACGATATTGTTGTACGTCGTTGATCTGGAGGGAAACCATCGGATGGTGGTCATATGAGGAAGATGCACGAATATTAACCAAAGTACGGCGGGCCATCGCACGTTCACATTCGACATCGGAGGTCGAGCGATATGCATATATGTCATTGATCTGGAAGCTTGCTATCTAACGGTGATCAGACGCTGGACTTGTGCGAAGTTTACTTATGGTACCATGCGCGTATTTGATTGGCTATTGGCTATATATGTGGGCCTGGGGTCAAAGGTTTATCATAAGGTTAATTGTTTGAAAGCGTTGGATATTTCTCTAAAGTGCGAAGGGTTGTAACTTTAATCCTAAAGTTCAGTTCAAAGTTGTAAATATATTTATTTATCAATTTCTTCAAATTGATAAATAAATTAAAAAGAAATCAAAAAGGTACGAGGGGTAAACTAAAGGAAATAATGTCAAAGGAATACCATTAGCGGTTGAATGGTTTTTAATCATGGTATTGATAAAGGCTAAACTATATAAAGAGAAGAGGATCAAAATACAAGGTGTGCATGCATAAGGGTGGTGAATGAAAAATTTCTCTAAGGAATTTCCGCATTGACGAACTATGTTCTTAATTGATAAATATGAACCTACGATGCACCCATGGATATAATGATCTGACGACGATGAATCTTTGGTTTGATCGACTAACGAAATCATGAAGAACTGGTGCGAGTGTACTGAAGAAAATGAATAAATCTGGTGGCCTACAAGGTACGTTGTGTGGAAACTGCTGGATCCAGTATGAAAATTGATGAAACGTGGTCCACAATGGTGCTGAGGGTCGAAGCCTTCAGTGAGGGGGTTGTAGCTCCCTTCCAGTGGTAGCTGGTAAAGGAGAACAGGGGGTGTAGCTCCCTTCCAGGAGAGGCTGGGAAACGAGAAAAGGTTGTAGCCTTTCTGTAGGTGGGTGCCTGCGTGCTAGTACAAGTCTGCGCCAGCATAAATTGTAAAAAAAATTCTTTATAATAAATATTGAAGACTGAGATAACAGCAGCGGTGGTTTTCTCCCAAATTGGGTTTCCACCTTAAATACTGGTGTTCATATGTGTTGCTTATGTTTGATGGTTTGTTGTGTTATTTATGTTCATGCTTACTGCTTATCTGATGAATGAATGGTGCAATTAAAGACATAATAAGATCTCTGGACATACAAGTTGGATTTAGTGATGTAGCATATGGTTTTAAGAGAAAGGAAAACTAAAAATTTGTCAGTCAGCTCTAAATACTGATTCACCCCCCTCTCAGTATTTTTCCCAACACCAAATGGATAGAAGCCATCCCTTCTAGGAATGCCAGAAACTTAGTCATCCTTTCATTCCTTGAAAATCATATCCTCTATAGATTTGGCTATCCTAGGAAAACTATCACTAATAATGCTATTGTATTTGGGTCCAAAAAGATGGTTGATTTCTGTCACAAATATCATATTACATTGGGCCATTCCACATCTTATTACCCTCAAGGTAACGGGCTGGCAGAATCCTCAAAATTTTTTTTGGTAAACATCATCAAGAAGTTGCTAGAAGAGAATAAAAAATCATGGCACAACAAGCTAGTACATGCACTTTGGGCAGATAGATTGACAGTCAAAAAATCAACTGGGATGTCCCCTTATCAGCTAGTTTATGGAGCAGATGCAATATTTCCAAGCAGTCTAGGAGTGCCATTCATGAAGTTGATCCAAGAGGTACAGTCTGAAGAAGATGACATGACTAGATGAATAAACCAAACTGTACAATTATATCAAACCAGGGAGGAGGTCTACAAAATAGCACAGCAAGTACAAGAAAACAACAAGAAGCTATTTGATAAAAGAACAAAGGCAGGTGATTTTAAAATTGGTGACAAAGTTTTGAAATGGGATTCTAGGAAATAAGATAAGGGAAAACATGGAAAGTTTGAAAATTTATGGAAATACCCTTATCTCATTCAGTCTGGCATTGGCAACAATGCATTTTTTCTTCAAGAGATGGATGAAGCTGAACTTTTTGGAGGTCCTTTCAATGGCAAGATGCTCAAACATTATTTTTGTTAAGGTTTTTGTTCACAATTCTTTTTAATTCATTGTAAATAACATTGCTTGAAATAAATTTTGAAAATAAAATAAAAAAACAAAAGAAAAGAGAAAAAGAGGGCAGATTTAAAAGAAAAAGGTACAGCCCCATACAAAAAAGAGAAAAATCTGAAAGTGTGCAAGTCAAAATGCCACTGCTTGAACAGAAACTATTATTTAGTCATACAACCTAATCATGACTAAGTAAATTTAAATTTTGTGCTGATAGGTTAGTGAAAATAGATTTTCCAAACAGTGTAATCTTGGCTTATCAGTAGAATATATTGGGATAGAAAAGAAATGGTTCTAACAAACTCAAAATTTGAACCAAGAGAAGAAAAGAGAAATGGCTCTAGAAAGATCAAAACCTGAGCCAAAGAGAGAAGGAAGGATGCTTAGAAAATTTTAGATCTGAAGCCTTCACAATTTTGTTTTAAATTTTCTGCAAATAAAGTCTATGTGCAGCTTGTACATAATGCCATAGCCCCCATAGAAAATCAGACTATCTAATCCTAATTTGACTATGTTTTAAATTTTTTGTTTTAGAATTTAGAGAATGCAAATCTATCAAACAGTCTAATCTTGACAGATAGTTAGAATAGGTAGAGAATTATTGAGTTCAAGTGTTTAATCTGAACTCATGGAAGATATAAGGGTAGAAATAGATTAGTTTACTTCTTTCAAATAAAAGAATAAAATGATGTTGAAAGGGTTTGCAAGTCCAAATGCACCCACTGAAGAAAAATTTTTAGGACAAGTAGGGTGTGTAGGTAGAAGTTTGGGAGAAAAACTATCTGATTATGATGTTGTAGATCATCTTTTAAAGCAGCATGATCAAAGAAGGAAGAGGTTTTCAAAGTGCAGGAAAACATAAGGCACTGGTCTACTTTCTAGATATTTATCTCTGAGGTTCTTTACACCTCCAAGGAGCTGCCCTCCCCAACTGGAGCCACTGTTAGCCATCTATAAATTTTGTTATACCTCATGATGGCTAAAATAGGTTCCTTAGCTTTCAAGAAACAAATTTTTTGAAAATATGCGAGTTCTTGAAAGCCCACTATGTTCATTATCTTCAAAAGAATAATTCTACTGAAATATTCACTCAAAGGCCTCCAATATTATCCTTCTAATTCAAAATAAAGCTATTTTCAAGCCCTTCTCCATCAGCTCATTTCATAAGCCCCATTTCACCCATTCTTCACTCATTTTCACCTATCCTAAATATTCATCTATTCCTCTAAAAAACCCATTTTTCCCTTCGTTTTCCCTAAAAAACCCTTTAAACCTTATAAAACCACTTTATATGATTTAAATTACCCTTTTTATACTTATCAGAAACTCTAAAAAGGCCTAAAAACCCTTTTTAAAGCTTTATATCTGCTCCTTTTTGAAATTAAAGGCTTTAAGCCCTCTTGGCTTAAGCCCTAACCCCTTCTCCTCATATGACCTGAGGCCTGCAACCTCCCGCTATCCCTAAACCCTTATCACCCCAGCCCCCAGTCTTGTCCACTCCCACGGGACCATACCTCCATCCTTTCCTCAAACCCATTTTCCACTTTTTTTCACCCTCGCTCCACTTACCCCTTCATTAAATCACAACCGTTGATCTTTAAGATCCAACGGCCATGGCTCACTCTCACCATTTAACCCCACCTGTTGGGGTTCCCATGTTTTGGCCAGATTGGCAAGACCAAAAGATGAGACAACATCAAACCACTTTCAGACCTCAGGATCTAGCCCTCCTGGGTCCAGAGAGGGATCTCTCTAAGATATGTCAAAGGTATATGTCTTTGAGCTCAAAGTTTGAGATGTTAGGCTAGTTATAGGCACAAGGGTTGTTTATTTGATTTGTTTTGATTTGGTTGCTGGGAATCAAGAATGAAGGTTTCAATATAAGACAAGGTAAGGCAAGGAAGATTTTAGGCAAAGGTAAATAACTCATAGAACATCAATGCCATTGGGCAATGGAGTCAAGAAAAGGTTTACTTGCTGTTCAATGTGCAAGCTTTCAGTTGGGCTAGTCATCTAAAGCATTGGATCCTAAAATGATTGTGTGGCATGGAACATTAAGGATTGAAAATGAAGAGAGGAAAACCATCCAATTTTGTCTATAGATCAGGTCAGAGGTCATTTAACTCTAGACCTGCTTGGACATAATCAGGGGAAACTTGAGGGAACTTGGAAAGATTAAATGAAACGGAAAGATCCTAGTGAGGCAAAGAAATATTTCTAAACCTCCCAGTGTTCTCAACTCATTTAATTAAATCTAAACAAGAACATCTAAAAACAGACTCCATTAATCTATACATCAACTAGCAATATATCAGACCACTACACTGGTTAGATTAATTGAAATCGATCCTTAGATAGCACATTTAGTAGAAAACATTAAGGCAAGGAGAGCAAAAACATAGGGTGCCTAACAAGGGAAAATCCTATGCCAGATTTTTGATGCAAGCCAGGAGAACTGAAATGGAATGAAATAAAACACAGAGATAGAAAAACATCACTAGCTGCTTTAGATCAGGATCCAAAGAAATGTGCTTGTCATATTAAAAACAACACCAGTCAAGTACAACATTGCCCACAGCTTGAACATTCAGCCTGAATACATCTTTCTTCAGCCTATCTTACAACTCTACACAGAACTACATCTCACAGAAACAACTTGCAGTTCTCTGATCTCTCATCAAAAACATTTACAATAGTTTTCTCATGATTTTATAACTGAAGAGAAGCGAAGGAGGTAGGTAGAAGATTAAATGAAACATTAAACTCAGAAAGAAAGAAAAGGCCAAAGCCCATTCTGTTTTAACTCTGAGCATTAATCTCTGGCACCTTGGAGGAAAAAATGGTCTTCGTCGGGCTTCATTTACTCCATATAGGTCTTTGATGCATTTCTAGTTTTCTGTACTCTGTGGTAACTTGGGTGAATAAACAAACTGGTAATAAAAAATAGAATGGTCTGCCATACTTGTGAAACAAATGCTTTGAGAGCTTTGGACTGTGTTCTGGGCGGATATCTCCCCGGGAGCACGACATATAATAAAAACTGTATGGGAAACCTATCCTTCCTGGGAGGAAAACATTCTGCTGATGAAAATAAATCTTTTGTATAATAACTTCTGCATATCCGTTTCCTCTGGTGATCTATGATGTCTTTGAACTTGGTAGCTTGCTTTGAAGAACTTGGTTTGAGGCTTATAGATCTTCATTTTCGTGCCTGGAACTCTCTGCCACTTCATTTATACCTCTGTCAGCAAAAAAATTTCACTGAATCAATACTGTGCAATCATGGCAGCGTTTCCCAGCTGCTAACCCTGCAAAATATGGGACTGAGTTATGAAATCCATGCATAGGGAGGTGACCATGGAGGACGGGAGAACCATGGCGCGGCAGTGTGGTGAAACAATGTTTTTGAATGAAGCAAATGTGAAAAATGCATTGATATGGCGAACAATAGGGTTTGGTGAAGAAATGCATCGTGGATCGTTTGATCATGATGTGGAGGCGTAGATCAATGGCGGATACCATCAGTGGAATGATATATGAAATGGGCGAAAAACATATGAAAAGTTAAACTTTAATGCGAAAATTCAAAACTTTAAACTTGGATGGAAATGCAAAGGAAATACGTGAAATGCAGCGGAAATGCGATGAGGTGGGAACCAGCCGGAGGTGGAGGGCGATTAGATCTTGACCATTAGATCTTAGATCCAATGGACGATCGGGATCAACTCGGGTCATCGCAATCGTAAGGAGCAAGGGGGACACACTTCATAAGTTTCGGATTGTGATTCATGCAGGGAAGCGATGATCGTTGGATTTACCCGGAGATCGACGGTGGAGATCTGTTTGGAGGGCAGAAGGGGAAAAGCGACAGGAACAAAGCGAGAAGATCTGGGTCGTTGATTTCAAACTAAATGAATAGTTGAGAATGAATCAGGAAATCACAATCGGAGGGGGACTGGGGTGACACATATCAAAACTTCCGATTGTGATTGGGCGGAGGAAGCAATGACTGTCGGATTGGAGGGGAGATGGACGGTCAGGATCAGATCGGGAGATGGCGTGATCGGGCGATCAGAAGGTGGGATGAGATGGAATGTTGCGATTGTGATGGAGCGATTAGCGCCGGGCCGTAGGATCAATAGGGAAATGGACGGCTAGGATGAGATCGGGGGATTGCAATTGTAACGACGGGAAGTGACACCGAACAGAATCTTGCGATTGCGATTAGAGCGGGGAGCACGATTAGCGTTGGACCGTCCGATCCGACTGGAAGATCGACAGTCCAAATGTGATCGGAGCGTCACGATTGGGAGGGACAGATTTGGTGACAACAGAGACTTGCGATTGTGATCGGGCGGGGGGTGCGATTGTCGCTCCACCGTTGCATCGGAACAACAGATCGACGGTGTATAACCCATCGCGGGAGTTAATGTATTAAACTAATCACATCGGAGTTTTTTGATGATACAAAGGGTTTTAACGCTCCAAACTGATATTTCGATGCAATTAGCGCTTAAGGCTTAAGTGCTTGGCCTTTGGGCGACGGGCGTATGTGGGGAAGTGGTTAGGGCTGACGAGAAGAGGGCTAGGCCTATTATAAGGTCGGAAAGTGGGTTTTTAACCCATTTTAATGAAATTTGAAGGTTAGAGAGGGTAACGATAGAGAATAAAATGGGAAATTTAGCCAGACAAAGGGCAAAGGTAGGATTCAAGGGGGATTTTGGGGAAATTTAGGACTTAGTGGGAAAAATAGGGATTAGAAGGGGATTTTGAAGAGGGGAAGGAAAGGGGAAAAAGGGAGAATTCTGCAGAGGGACAGGGGACAAAAAATGCCCTTTATGAGCCAAAATTTATCATTCAGCTAGGCTCACTGATACCATAGCAGCAGAGGGAGAAATTCAAAAGAAGGAAACCTAAAAAGGCTTCAAGGATGATGTGTTTTCAGAGGAAATGCATTCCTTGAAGGCTCATAAAACAATCTATCCCCTTGCTTGCTTGTCAAGGAATTCATAAGGGGCTAACACCACCCAATAAACTTCGGGATTTCCTAAAAAATAGTTGACATCGTCGCTGGTCCCACCATCCTCCCCACGCCATCGTGCTCCACTCCCCGTTTGCCATCTGTCATCCACCATTCTCCTCTGCTACACATCTTCCCTGATCACACTTCAACTCTGCTGTGGATCTGGCTCCCCCAGATCCAACAGTTCACGTTCCATTTCACATGCATTTGCCAACAGGGGCTTAACCACCCATTTCCATGCAAAATGGGTGGTTTTTCCCAGGACACGTGGAAAAAAATAAGTGGGATCACGTCCATTCAGTTTAAAACCATTAACCGCTTATCTCCCACACGATACCACCCAGTTTCGTTGCCAAAACTGCATTTTACCAAATTGCGCCAATATTCAAATAAACCACCATTTCACCTAATTCCACCTGTGGAACCCCTCCCCTATGCATTTCTCCTCTTTTGTGCATCACTTTGAATGCCACCCGAGCCTCTGAAAGCAGTCTCAACCACAAAAATTCAGGTTTTATTTAACAAATTTGTTTGTGTTGTAGGATTTAATGGTGGCTGAAGCTAAAAGACCATCCCACAGCCAATCTAAGTGGCTTTCTGTCTTTGGATGACGATCCAAGGACCAAATAAATAAATAAAAGGGATGAAGGGTTCGATTTAAAGCTCCAATCAATGCTTCATGGCCATCGATGCATTCATGAAACAATCTAGTGCGTAAAGGACACCTGCACGCAGAACAGAAGGAAAGAACAATGAAGAAAATGGTCTCATGGATGATGATAGGTAGAAAATGGTGGCCGAAAGCTCCATCATTTCGACATCGGGAGGGGGAATGTCAATGGGAGCAGGTAGATCCTCTAGTTCTACAGAAGTAGAACTCGCAACCAAGGGGGAGGTGAGCTTGTTATGCGTGGCCTCATATTGGCGGAATTCTCCCAAAAAGGAATGATACTCTTCAAGGCGGGGACAGAGGTGAGTGTAATGGCCATGGAAATCACACAAAGCACAAGGGTTATTTGTGCACAAGGACTTGAGTTTTGGGACTGAATCGGGTATAGTGACATAAAACTCAGGGATATCAGACTCTAGAAGTGTCACATTAACCATGGGGTTGATGTGAGGCAACTCTAGAAAAGTATGGGTGGCATGAACGACAACATAACACAAAGCACATTGGATAGTACGCTTTGGCAACCAATGAGGGGCGGGGTTTGTCAGGGAAGTCTTGTCTTTGGTTGCCTTCTTGCTGGCTTTTCCCCCGTTACCAGAAGCTTCCACAATAGGAGGAGGTTCCTGTTGAGGTGGTTGAGGCACTGTATCAATGGGATAATTCATAGGGACCGGTTGAACTAGGGTCAAAGCAAGATAAGGTTTTGTAATATTCCAAATTCGGAACAACTACCAAGGCATGACTGGAAAATGAATTTTCCAGTAATGGCTGCTATAGGAATTGAAACCAAGACTTGGATCCCTTATAAAAATGTTTCTAAGTGCTATATCCAAGAGGAGGCTCCAAATAAATCCTTCTAAGTGGGTTAAACATATCTCCCGCACTTAGATGTCCTCAAAAAGTGCCCGATGAAGGGACTGCAACAATACATGAACATGAAATGGAGAAACAATGTTATTTTATGTTTTCTGCACACATGAAGAAGTAGATAGCCAACTAATGTATAATATAGCAGAAAATGTGTACAATGATTTGAGGAATCAATCACTCAAGCTGGGCAATGAAAGCCTCAATGAGACATGTACAAGACAATATAGCAACACTGTTATGGAGAAAGGTCATATGACTGAAATAACGCAGTTCATTGGAGATACTACAAAAAAATACATGATAATAGGATGATATAACAATATCAGCTCAAATAAATGAGGGGAGGCAAGCTCTCAACCCCTGAAAAAACTAATACATCACTAATACACAATCCTTGGAAGGATTGGCTATAATATACATGAAAATGAAAAATCTGTAGAAATGTCGGAGTTGCAGGGTAGCAGCTGCAACACAAAACTGGAATAATATGGAGATGGTTGTATAAGATGTACAATCTGAAGAAAACCTCCTCCAATGGACCTCCTGAGTGCAAGGCTGATCCTAGCACTAAAAATCTTTCCCTCCAAGATGATGGTACAAACCCTCACTGCAAATATGCACTGAAATAACGTAGTCTAGAGAAGGGACTGCGCTGCTGATAATAGGAGAAACTTGGCCTAATTCCAAGATATGAAAATCTGCCTTGGAAACCTCCCTCACTAATATTCTTGAGGAATAGAAGCTCCCTCCTCTGAAAGATGAGACAAGGAATGGTGTTGTGGAAACCCTCCACTGCAACACCCTGTAACACAACGTTACACTTGAGTAGAGATAATGTTGTAGTTGAAGAAATGGCTTTGGCCTTGAGCCTAGATGTGGAGAAATGAAGTGCAATCCTTCAAGAGGCCTCTCAAGAAGGATAGCAAATCCTAAATAGGAATCCCTCGTGCTAAGCAGCACTGCAACTCAGCTGAACAGTTGGAGACTGCAAATAGTCTAATTAAACAAATAATCAAATACTTAAAGATGTTCCTCTATGGCTGCCTATTCCTCCTTTTATACAAGTGAATGTCTCTTTTCCCTGGACCCCACACATTAGGGTTTCTTCCACAAAGAATATTCCTCCCTCTCAAACTGCGCTGTCTTCTCATGCAAGCTACACCCTCTTAGGCAGCGCTGTTGACTTGGTCAAAGTTGACCTTGTCCTCATGCATTTGCCCCTTTTCACACTGGAAGGTGAAAAATCAAGCTAATCCATAGATCCCTTTCACATTATGAGGGATTTTATTCCTACTCATGGGAATTTTACCCATTTTATTCATCTCCTAGGTGATATAAGCAAAAATTAATATTCCAATTTGTTGCTTGCAAATTTTGGAATATTACAGTCCTCCCCTCTCAAAGATTGCTTGTCCTCAAGCAAGTGCAAGGATAGACTGAATTCATCTTTCCTCCTCTCCTGTAGCATCCATGTATGATGATCTCCTTCAAGTGAATTGATGCTATCTCATCAATCAATTCTCCACATTGATCCTCCTCAACGTGCAAGTCAGCTATCAAGCCATCATCATGTAAAGGTGAAATACTCAAGAGGATAACAAGGTGATGTCTAGAGGTCCCCTTGAGGAATGGGATATGAAACTGGATGGGAATTTTCTCTCCCATATGGATCCTCCATCCCCAAGCTATAAGCCATGCAAAATGAGTCACCTCCCCACTAGGCAACTCCTGGAAACTGTCCTCCACCTTTGGCTCCAGTAAAGTAGGTGGGATGAAAATTTTCACATGGTAGACTATGTAGCCTACCCCACGTTGTCCCTCTCTCCACTTAAGATAAGTGTAGAGTGTATACTAATCTTGGGCTGTAATAAGGTTGCCATCAAGTGGAAAGATGAGGACTGGATCTCCAAAGACCTCTCCTCCAACGCTGCAAATCATGCTGGCCCAAATATCCCCATATATGATGAGTTGGAAATCATCATCATAGGGCATCATCTCCATCATATGGCTCACATCATAAGGAAACAAATGTGTTTTCAAGGTGACCATACCATATCCCATGCTCCCCTTAGAACATGTAGTGCAAAAAGTGTGAGTAATTTCTCCCTCAAAGGACACATTCACCCAAGGTGTCTCTCTCCCAAGCATGCTCCTCATAAAGAAAGAAACAATAGAACCATAGAGAGCAAAGATGAGAATCATGCTTGCTGCCATATGCAACAAATGTGAAGGAAAATGGTCCCTCAAGTGAAACCAACGTAGCTTGACCCTCAACTACAATAGAGACTGATAAAATGAGTGGCTTCTCAACCACTTTCCTGCTGCTCCAATATCCTCATAAGTATGGAGGAAGTGAATGATGTAAGGTGTACAATGAGCATGTCCTCCATAATATATCTTTTTCCCAAGTCCTCCTAGGGGATGGCCATCAATCATGCTTATGGCCTCATCTAAACCATGTGGTCTAGAAAAAATAATTCTCCTTGAAGCATCATCCTGCACATGTATGTTTAAGGGATGTACATCATACAAATAGTCATGAAAATCATCAACACCCTTACCATAATTTTTGTTCGTACAAATGGAGTGGCTCATAGATGAGTCTCCTCTCCTTCTCAAAGAGAAAAGAGGTGGTTGTGCTAACTCCTGCAAAGAGATATGTCTCTCCTCCATCTCCATCTGGTCCATGCATCTACTCATATGCTGATGTATCTCCTCCTTAAAGCCCATCCAAAAATACCCCTCCATGATGGTGCAGTATGCTCTCATAGAACAAGTGGGGCTGAAAAGGAAGTTCTCATGAGCTGCTTGTAACAAATTCTACTTGAGCTTGGAAGCTCTAGATAAGAAGATCCTACCATGATAAAAGATGACCCCATCTCTGACAGAATGCTCCTCCAAGTGCAACTGGCCATCCAATATCCTGCAAGTATGAAGATCCTCGGAGTACTCCACCAATAGCTGGGAGTTCCAATATGGATCTATCCTCCATAGTGACAGCATTGATGATCTCTCATGAAAATCACCTGTCATATGGTTACTATATTCTTTGACATCTCTCATACCAAAGATGCAAGTTGGAAGGCTGCTATCCTTTCCCTGTTGTTTCTACCACAACGCAGAGTCTGAAATGGAAGTGGGTGATGTCGATGTTGAGAGAATGCTCTCTCTCTCTCCTTGAGTCTACCCCAGACTTCCAGTGTTGTATCAAGCTCTCCCAAGGTTCCCACTCTTCTGAAATCACTGAGTGGTGCCTCAACTGGTGAAGCATCCATCCTCCTTTGCTGATCCAATGGTCTCCCTAGAAAAATTTCTCCATGCAATGAGACATCATCATCAAGAGATGACTGAATAAATGAGTGGAAATAACTCTCCATGCTTCCACTGCGCAATCCAATCACCTTCTTAGGTGCATCAACCTCCAAAATTGAATAGGGATGTATACTCCTCATCTCATGATGCTGGGTCTTCTCCCTACCTTCTCCTTGTGTCTCCATGGTTACACACCTCCTCAACAATGGCACATGTAAAACATGAGTTGTGCCTTGATCTCCACACATGAGATCCTCGGGACTTCCTTGCAAAGATGTAAGCATCCCTCCGCTTGGAGCAAGAGCTCCTCCTTCCTCTACATGAGGCACTAGAGAGTCTCTAGACATGACAGCGTTGTTTCCCTAAATCTCTACAACATGAATGGGAAAACCTCCAATAATTGGATCCTTTTTTGAAAAAGAGATCTCCATTCTCCCTTGCTCAATGGTGTGAGAAGAAATTCTTTCTTCCGGCAAAGTATGGTGCAATTTTTCAGCCTTCCCCATGGTTTTCTACAATGGTACTGCATTCTCATGCAAGGGTTTTGTTTTATTTTTCTTGTTTAGCTCTAACTTGGGTGTTTCATGAATCCTTTTATCAAATATTTCCACTAATCCCTTAGTGAAACTAGCATAGGATGCAATGTTTACATTTCTCAAAGAAAAAGATTCAAAGATCCAGCAGGCATAAACCTTTCCACTCAAATGCAGCGCTGCAACTTTGATGGCTTCATCTCCAAGAATGTGGTGCTGCTGCAAGAAGGTATCTAACTCCTCCACCCAAGCTTTGGCTGAACATGTAGGTGAACCCTCCAAGATAGATAGAAGAAATCTATCTTGCTACTCTCTTTCTTTCACCTTCATCTTGCAAAACTCTGAAAAACTAAGATGATTTCAGAATTTCTGAGTTTGAAACTCATACTCTTTCAAGAAATCACTAAGGGTTTCCCTCCTAGCAACCTCTTCTTCTCTCTCCATCTCTCTTCCGAAAATCCTAGGCATGTGACTACGCTGTGTGTTAGGATGTGTAGTTTCTTGCTCACACTCCTCATATGTCAACCTAGAGCTTGCTTTAGATTCAAACTCTCTTGGAGATTTTCCATACATCTCCCTCCAGATATTCTTGAAATCTTCATGAATAATATGTACAGATTTAGGAAGAAGCTTTTTCATCTTATCCCCTTTCTCTTCTCCAAAAGATGAATTTGTTTTCCTGCTTATCTCTTTATCTCCTTCTCGATGAGAATAGGAAGTGCAGGGGATTTCCTGTTCTATTTGCTTATCCTCCCTGGGGAGGTTCTTCATGGATCTAAAATATGATGAGATAAAATCCAGCCTCTTCAATATTCTGATCTTCTTGGGCTGAGACTCATAGGATAAGCCAAGAAAGTTACTCTGATACCACTGTAATATTCCAAATTTGAAACAACTAGCAAGGCATGACTGGAAAACGCATTTTCCAGTAATGGCTGCTACAAGAATTGAAACCAAGACCTGGATCCCTTAGAAAAATGTGTCTAAGTGCTAAATCCAAGAGGAGGATCCAAATAAATCCTTCTAAGTGGGTTAAACAGATCTCCCACACTTAGATGTCCTCAAAAAGTACCTGATGAAGGGACTGCAGCAACACATGAACATGAAATGGAGCAATAATGTTATTTTATGCTGTCAGCACACATGAAGAAGTAGATAGCCAACCAATGTATAATATAGCAGTAAATGTGTACAATTTTTTGAGGAATCAATCACTCAATCTGGGCAATCAAAGCCTCAATGAGACATGTACAAGACAATATAGCAACACTGCTATGTAGAAAGGTCATATGACTAAAATAACGTAGTTCATTGGAGATACTGCAACAAAATACATGATAATAGGATGATATAAAAATATCAGCTCAAATAAATGAGGGGGAGAAAGCTCTCAACCCCTGAAAACACTAATACAACAATAATACACAATCCTTGGAAGGATTGGCTACAATATACTTGAAAATGGAAAATCTGTAGAAATGTCGGAGTTGCAGGGTAGAAGCTGCAACACAAAACTGGAATAATATGGAGATGGCTGAATAAGACGTGAAATATGAAGAAAACCTCCTCCAATGGACCTCCTGAGTGCAATGATGATCCTAGAACTGGAAATCTTGCCCTCCAAGATGATGGTGCAAACCCTCACTACAAATATGCACTGAAATAATGAAGTCTAGAGAAGGGACTGCGCTGCTGATAATAGGTGTTATCACCCAAAAATTCTCAAAACATCATTGTGTCAACTCTAATTTAGTTCATGATTTCAAGGAGGTTTAGAAGTCATTTTAAGTCATTGGTAAAGGGTAGGTCATATTACAAGTTCAAATGAAGTCTTCTAGGTCCACTCCATGATCAATAAACTATGAAAGTTTGCCTTATCTCCAGTCATGGTATTAAATAAGTCATAGGTCATTTCATGCTTAAAGGGTTAAGTGATAGGGTTAGAGTCTCATTTTCATTGTCAAATAAAGTTTAACAACCTTATTGCATGGTTTAAAGGTCCCATCATCCATTTACAATTCATCCCATTAGGTTTAAGGTCAAATTTTGCAATCATGCTAGGAATCCATGTTTTTGTAGCACAGCTAGTTCAAAAAGGGTGATTTGCACTACGAAAACATTGTTTTTTTAGCATGCTACGAAATGGTTGAAGTCCTATTCTATTAGCTTACTCTTTGAGACAGTTAGCTTATCAAATAAATTTTGTGTGGCTAAAAATCAGTTGTTAGAAATTACAGGATGTTATGAGAATCATCAAGATGATTATGTATTTTGGGACCCCATAGCTAGATACATGGAAGATTTTTATTCTTCAGAGTTTTACTCTCTAGTGTTTCATTTTTATTTTTACCATAAAGATCAATTACAATTTCAGTGGCAATGGTCATCACAATTTCATAGTTTCTTTGAAGTCTAATGCAGACAAAAACCTCAAATATCAGATAAAACATATGGTTGGCTACATTGGAAATTTCACATTGATTGAGTTGAAGGAATTTTACAGTTGATAGGGTAGATAGGTAGGAATATGCAAATAAGCTCAAGGTTGACTGAGTATTTTTAGTAGGTACAGTTTGAAGCAGATTGGGCAGAATTTCAGAGTTTTATTTTAAAGGAATGGATTGCAGCACTGGAGCTACCAGTTCTTAGTGTACCACAGGGGCACACTATCCCAAGTGGAGCCACTGTTATCACCCAAAAAATTCTCAAAACATCATTGTGTCAACTCTACTTTTTTTCATGATTTCAAGGAGGTTTAGAAGTCATTTTAAGTCATTGGTAAATGATAGGTCATATTACAAGTTCAAATGAAGTCTTCTAGGTCCACTCCATGATCAATAAACTCTGAAAGTTTGCCTTATCTCTAGTCATGGTCTTAAATAGGTCGTAGGTCATTTCATGCTTAAAGGGTTAAGTGATAGGGTTAGAGTCTCATTTTTATTGTCAAATAAAGTTTAACAACCTTATTCCATGGTTTAAAGGTCCCATCATCCATTTACAATTCATTCCATTAGGTTTAAGGTCAAATTTTTCAATCATGCTAGGAATCCACGTTTTCTTAGTGCAACTAATTAAAAAAGGGTGATTTTCACTACGAAAACACTATTTTCGTAGCGCGCTACGAAATGGCTGAAACAACCTTTTTCAGCAAAAAACCATGTTTTTCCGCTTTTAGTACTATTTTTCCAGAGGGGTTCCTGAGCAACTAAAACCTCATTTTTGAAAAATGAAAGATTTTTTTCTTCCTAACATACTTAAATACAAAAACCTCTCTCCGTTTCTTCAAATTCGTTATGAGGTGGGAGAAATTGATCACTCAACTTGTGCTACGAAAACAGCTAAAAGACATTGAGAAAAAAACTATGTTTTCTGTTTTTAGTAGTCAACTTCATGATCAGTTTCTGTCCACAAGGAAAGGTATTTTGGAATTATGAAGGAGGTTTTTCTTCATAAAATATGAAGATAAAATAATCCATCTCACTTTTCCCACATGTGTTACCAGTTGGGAGATACAAGGATTTATTTGAAGCCATATTTTCAGAAATCGGGATTTTCCAGTTTTATATAGGTTGTTCAAAGACAGTTTCTGGGCAGTAGTAGAATTATTTCAAAAAACCAAGATATTTTTTTGCTCAAGACATCATGGTATCCAAAAGCATGCTTCATTTTTTCAAAATAAATTATGGGTGATTAAATAAAAGCTCTGTCTCATCACCTATTTTTCAGATAAATTAGAACATTAAGTTATAATTTCTTAATGCAGTTTTGTTGTGGAGAAGGACTTCACTTTTTGAAAAAACTTCAAGGATGACATATGTTGGTTATTAAATCCTGTATAAATCATGGAATAAGTGCAAGAAGTTTTAAAAAATGATATTTTTGAAAAATTTTGCTGTAGATGACATACAGAGCAGTTTCGTAGCGCACTACAAAACTGTTGTAGGTGCAGTTTTGAGAATTTTGTTAAGGTTTCAAGAGGTAAAAAATCTGGTTTTTGAAGTGTTGATGCTGCTATAGGATGGAAAGGGTTAAAAAATGAAGTTCCAGGTGTTAAAGAAGAATAAATTAGATGTTAAGAGACGTTTATAAAGACATAGTTATTGCGCTACGAAAACAGCTAATATTTTCGTAGCGCGGACACATCAGCTCTCTTTACACTCTTTCAAGGAATTAATTTTGCACAGGTGGAAGGGCATGGTTCTGTTGAAGTGACAACACATGTCACTTATCTAAAAAGGTCGTAACTACCAGCAAAAGTGTTGGAAGACAAGCATGAAGGTAAGGGATAAATTTTAGCAAACTGTTTCCTAGTTTCTAGGGCAGTTAGGTCATGGAACAACAGGGTTCATAACAAAGCTGGAGGCATCCCCAAATTTGAAATCATGAGGTTGCAGGTGGAAAAGAAGCATTGAAGGTTTAGATAAGGTTGTTGAAACATTTTTTAGGAGTTTTAGTCCTATTTGTATTAGGACTTCTAAAAGAGACAGTTAGTTGTCAGTTGTAATTAAGAGCCTGTTTTATGGTTAGAATAGGTGTCAATAATAGAAATTCGAATTCTCTTGATGATGGATCATAGAATCCAATATTGTAAAATATATATATGAAGCAAGAGGTCGAATTAGAAAATGGGTTGGAAATTTTTTGGCAAAAGTTGTTGCTTTATGTAATTGACTGTGATCAGTAATGCAAGAAGGTTTCCTTCTTGACAGACCTGAGATTCTCATGGGGTTTTAATGCTTTATCGATATACCTATTATGTTTAACTATTTGCAGTAGATCTCATTGATATTACTCAGAATTCATAACCATATGCTATGAATTCCTTTAGTAATGAGCTGACTGTGTTTTTTTCTGTGTTCGATGAGTGAATTTCCTTTGAAACACTAACAGTAGATTTCATTACTATTACTCAGAATTCATAACTCTATGCACTGAATTCCTTTAGTAATGAAATGATTGTGTTGAAATTATGTTTTTGAGTGAATTGTCTTTGTTTAAAACCCCATTTGTCTCAGCTTCCATGTCCATAAACCTTGCCATTGAATCTACTGACTTATTGAATCCATAGCCCAACAGTAGCAAGCCTTCATCTTTCAACCTACAAACACACAAAACCAAGATAGAGTTGGCCATCTATATTATCATTAATAAATATCATAAACCCTTGAGAGAGCTCTCTTAGGCTAAGGAGGCTAATCCTAAGCTAAAAGTTTGGTTTGAAATAGTTACACTAAGCTAGCTTGACTAGTAGCCTATCAGGTCCTATTTTGGTGATAACAATAGGAGAAGCTTGGCCGGATGCCAAGATATGAAAATCTGCCATGGAAACCTCCCTCACTAATCTTCCTAAGGAATAAAATCTCCCTCCTCTAAAATATTAGACAAGGAATGGTGTTGTGGAAACCCTCCACTACAACACCCTGCAACACAATGTTACACTTGAGCAGAGATAACGTTGTAGCTGAAGGAATGGCTTTGGCCTTGAGCCTAGATGTTGAGAAATGAAGTGAAATCCTTCAAGAGGCCTCTCAAGAAGGAGAGGAAATCCTAAATAGGAATCCCTCATGCGAAGCAGCATTGCAACTCAGTTGAATAGCTGGAGACTGCAAATTGTCTAATCAGACAAATAATCAAATACTCAAAGATGTCCCTCTATGGCTGCCTCTTCCTCCTTTTATACAAGTGAATGTCTCTTTTCCCTAGACCCCACACATTAGGGTTTCTTCCATAAAGAATATTCCTCCCTCTCAAACTTCACTGTCTTCTCATGCAAGCTACACCCTCTTAGGCAGCGCTGCTGACTTGTTCAAACTTGACCTTGTCCTCATGCATTTGCCCCTTTTCACACTGGAAGGTGAAAAATCAAGCTACTCCATAGATCCCTTTCACACTATGAGGGATTTTGTTCCTAATCATGGGCCTTTTACCCATTTTATTCATCTCCTAGATGATATAAGCAAAAATTAATATTCAAATTTGCTGCTTGCAAATTTTGGAATATTACAGGTTTGGGTTGACCAGGTGGGCTAGCGGTTGGGGGATAAAGGTACCAGATGGGAATCCCAGGGTTAGGTTAGGAAGAGAGAGGGTAGCCATAAAAGGTATCGTGTATGCTCCAGGAGGGGGAGCTAGGAATGGTATCTGACCGGATGTGTAATGGCCATGTGGAACGGCTCCAAGATGGTTAAGGCCTGGAGGAAAAATTCCAAGAGCATAAATAGGCTCATGAATACCAGCTGAAGGTGAAGGGCCAGGAGGAGGTGGTCCAAAAGGATGAATTGAAGGGCTAGGAGCAGGTTGTGGAGGGCGAGGAGGCTGCTGACTAGCTGAAGCAGGCTGCTTGATGGCAGCCTGAGACGATTGTATCATGCAAACATTTGATGAGTTGGGATTAGAGACAGGAGGAGGAAGACCAGGGAATGTACCAAGAAAAGAGGAGTCTTTTTAGACTCTGGGTGAGACACTGGTCAAAGGATCGACAATTTTCTTATTGGCAACCGAAGAGATGATGGACTCAGGGGAGGTTTGAGACCTTGGTTCGTAATATGTCAACTGGTCAATGGTGACTATCTTTCTGTTATGAGGGAAGGACATATTGTGGTGGACCACAGATGGGATAACAGACATTGCATAGGTGTAGCTACGACCCAATATAATGTTTTTATCTAGGGGGGCATCAATGACTTCTACGTCAACGCAAACATTCTTGCCCACAAGAGTAATAGGAAAATTGCGGAATAGGCCAATGGGCTGGGAGGCATGGCCATCCCATGCTTGGAGAGTGATCATGGAAGGATTCAACTTAGGTGATCCAAGTTGCTTCCAAAATGAAGTGGAAATCACATAAGTGGATGCCCCCTCATCAATTATACACCGGGAAACGTTGGCGTTCTAGATTTTGACTGGGATTTGGAAGGCGACAGAAGCAGGAAGAGGAGGATGTTCTGACTGGTCAACATCGAATATGATCAAGCAATCATCGGCAGGGTCTACAGCACCCATGGTATATAGTAGATCTTTTCGTTGTGAAGGGCACAACTATAGGGGTTCGAGTGTTGAGATGGAGGCATGAGATTGCGCCAAATCATCTACTATACTATACGAATGGGCAACTTTGCCAAAAGCAACATTTCGGCATAGTGGTCCCTCAGGGATCTTGGTATGAACCTCTGCCTTAGGCTGAGGGATCTGCAAGGGACCACTAGGTGTCAAAAGAGGCTCTGTAGGACCTGAAGAAGGTAGCTCGGGGACATACGTAGCGGGAGTCTTGTTGTACTAATGGGACCAAGTCTGAAGGTTGAGGTCAACGATAACAGGTTGGTCAGAGTTCATCATGAAGATCTGGTAATTGAAGGTACTAGGTGGAGGAGATTGAGTTTCCTCCTGACCTTTAGGTGGTTGGGTAGCCACAAATCCTTGCTGAAGGAAAGGATTAGTAAACACAGTCGGTTGACTAGGTGCAGGGCTACGAGGGATGGAAGGGGAGGCTTGCTTCCCTCGTAATACTACTTGAGACTCCCACATCTGCTTCATTTGTGGTAAAAGAGGACAACTGTGCATGTAATGACCATAAACACCACAACAAGAATAAGGATTATTCATGCGAACATGCCTGTCGTGCTTGGGCTGAGTGCCCTGTTGCTGGTTAGCAGTGTTAGGAGCATTATTTTGCGGATTAGGTCCAGGATTACCAGGAGCATATTGATTTTGAGTGCCTTTCCTCTTCTTTTTGGAAGGAGGAGGATTAATCGTGCCCTGCTGTGCATACACCTGCCCCTGAGGGGGTGGTGGCTACTGTTGCGGGGGTTGAGAAGGCAAGGGAGGTGGAGGTGCTAATGCTGGGGGAGCTGGAGCACCAAGCTGCGAATACGGATAATAATGAGGTTGGGTAACACTGTGGTAAATAGGAGGTTGGGAAAAAGGAGGAGGCATGTCGTATCCTGGATACATGCTACCAGGAGGGGGAAAGGTGCTGGAGGTGTTGGCCCCTCCTTGAGGAAAACCATAGCCAATAGGAGGCTGAGTGTATGGATGAGAGAGAGCTCCAACGATACCATCGGTGGCATGAGATTCCCCCAGTGCGTTGGCACCACCAGGTTTGGGAAGATCAGGTAGAATGGTGTAAACATAACCCGACTAAGCGTAGATCAGGTCATATTTTAAGGCAATCTGGAGAGCAGCTTCTTTGGTTTGAGGGAAATGCGATGCGACATCTTTTCCAATAGCAGGCAAGAGAGATCTAAGGAACTAGTCCATGTAAAAATGGTCTTCGAAGGTACGAGCTCGACATAGGCTTTTTCTTCTCCACCATTCCTGGACATGATCGGATAGGCAGGTCGCAGACGATTGACGTAAAGAAGTCAAAAGTTCGGTACCAGTGTCATAATGAAGGGGAAGATGGAAGTAAGATAGAAAAGCTTGGGAAAGAGTGGCAAAGGTGGTATGAGAGGAAGGGGCCTGATCAACACACCACTTAGAAGCTTCACCAGTAAGCGTACATTGGAACAACCGAAGACAGACATAGTCATCGGTAATGGATTTAGACGAACACCACATGTGGAAAGATCGAACATGATTTGTAGGATCTTCACCAGCAAGACCTTCAAACTTGGGGATGTCAGAAGGGAGCTTGGTTGGCATAGTAGGCCAACCAACATTATGGTGTATAAGGTCATTTATCAACTGGTCAAAATCGAGAAGACTGAGGCCTGCCATATAGGGGAGCAAGGGAGTAGCCGGGATAGTTCCTATTGCGGTCCCACTAGTAGTATTCCCAACATTAGGGTCGGGGTTACCACCAGCGTTAGGTCCTGAACCAGACATAGTGAAGGTGACAGGGGGAGAACCGAGGGCAAAACGAGAAGGAGAACCCAATGAAACAGAATAAGAGTCGAAGTGCAGACTCAGTGGAGGGCTAACTCGCTTCCTACGCAGATGAGTAAGTCTTCCTACAAGAAACTAAGGATGAAGGCCAAGAAGTCTCTGGGATAAATGACTTGGTGGCACAATTCGATGACACAAAAATGGCACAAAGGAAAAATAGACCAAAAAGGGAAAGGAGGTGCAGGACCAACTTATTATAATGTCGAAAAAAGGGTAGAGAGGTGTAGGATCAATTGATTTCAATGTTTTAGAGTCTTTTCTTGGTGGTGTTAACCAAGCTCTTGTTCGCTTAGGGTGTGTGTGAAAAGTGTGTAAATTTTAATTTTTAAACCCAGACGTTTGTAAAGAAAAATAAAAAGCATGTTGTATAACTGTAAATAAACCTGGAGATAACAGTATATGAAATTGAAATAACAGAAAATAAACAGCCAAGAATGCAATAATCTAAACCCAAGGAGGCGAGCCTCTCAACAACTAGTCTATAGGTGGGAAAAAAAATAATCAAAACACACTAAAATAGCCAATAGATCTAAGGTTTAGAGGGACATGGATCTAAAGGCTAGATCTGCAGGAAAGTGGTGCAGAAAATTAGCAAAAAATCAAAGGATAGATTGTTGTAAATGAGGTGGCGAAAGGCTATATCCTGGAGGGAAGTGGAGGGGACCCTAGAGGAAAACCCAAAAAAAACTAAATGAGGTGTTGTGGATGGTTAAATAGCCAATCTAAAGTGGATTTGAAGGTGAGGTATCAGATCTGAAAAATTGCTGAACGCCCTGAAAATTTCAGACAACCTGCAGCAGTTAAAACTCTTCCACAAAGTGTGGAGGGCACTGAAGCCCTAGGGGGCTAGGTTCCCACTTTGTTGAGAAAGACAGAACAAGTGCAGGTCTAAAATGGGTGGAGATGGAGGTTGTACAACCCTGAACAGAGGCCCAGATAAACCCAGAAAACTTTCTGAAAAATTCCCACAAAAAAGTGAGGTTGCAGTTTCTGACCTATTTCTTGTTGAGGTCACATTTTTTGGGAAGATTCTCACTTCCCGAAGCTCCAGGTCATAGGTTTAGGGCCAAAAAGTGTGACCTGCACTTCCAGCACTCTCGGTAGCAGATTTCAAAAGAATGTGTCATCTCAGCTACGACTGATGTCTATCACCTGCGCAATAGGTTCGAAAACACACGGAATTTAGAATTTTTAATGTTTTAGGGTTTTATAGGTTAAAAAAAACATAAAGAAAAGAAGAACAAGAGGCTGAAGAGAAATCCTAGGGTTTGAAGCAGCTGGATATGCAGGGATCTGAAAAACGACAACAGTCGTAATCATAAACCCGTGTGGAGTCGTCAGTTGTTAGTATGAATTTTAATTGCAAGTGTACGAAAAAAGACCAATTTAGCTGTGCATAACAAACAACCCTAATAGAAAATATGGCTACCAATATCCTTATATCTGCAATCAGGTGATCAAGATAAATGCTACAAAAATCTACATCTATGAATTAAAAGACATTAAGCAGCAAATAAAAAAAAGATCTACTGCATGCATCCAATAGACAAGACAAGAATATGTTGAATGAATTTTGTATTAATGGCACCTTGGAGGAAAACATAGAAGGATGTTACCAGTTCTCCTCAATGGGATGGGTTCTTGTAAGTCCTCAACACTTTAGATCTAAAATCCCTCTCTCTTGATGGTGTAGAAAACCCAGACAAAAAGTGGAACTCAAAGGAAGCTCTCAATAAAATGGTAGCAAAATATGACAATGATGGTGGATCAAAGTTAGACCAAAAGTATAGATCTAGAGTGGTCTTTAGGCAACAAAAGGTGGTAAATGAATGGGAAAAAACCTTTTATTTATAACAAAATATTGAGTTAGTCTAGATATTGATGCATAATTAAAAAATTATTAACCAAATCAAGATCCAAATTTTATGGAATATTTTATTATATTTGTTCGAGGGAAAAAGAATTTGACTTGGGTCAAATCCCTTTATTTGTAAATAATAAATAAATAAATGATTTATTTATTATTTTAAGGATGTGGTTGAGTAATAATAAAAAAAATAATGATTTATTTAATTATTTATGAGTGATTTAGTCATATTTAACAAGGAATATTATTTAAATAATGTTTAAATAATTATTCCTAGAAAATAAAAAGATAAATAATGATTTATCTAATTAATTTCCCCGTTTTGGGTTAAATATAGCCAGGAATATTAACTAAACTATTTTTTAACTAATTATTTCTTAAGGAAAATCAAACAAATGTAGATTTATTTAATATTTCCTCATGGGGTTTCCTGTTTAGACCATAAACAACTTAATAAAGGTGGTTTACTAAGTTATTTTTCATAGTGAAAGCAATTTTAATTAGGGTAAAATTGTTCTTACAAGGTGTACTTAGGTCCATCTAATAATAATATGTTAGATGACGAAAAAATGGTGTAACAAAGGGTCAACGACTCTTTTAATGTGGATTTTAGGGGGGGGGGGGTGGGTGGTAAGTAATTTTTCCAGGGGGGTGTGAACTGTATGAACGTTTTCCACATCGTAGAGTAGTAAACCACTTTTCGAAACACCACCCCCCCGTCACCATGGTTAACTCCTTGAGGGGTTGGGGTCACCGAAGTGGATGGCCCACTGTTGATCCAGGTGGGCCAAATCCTAGCCACCTGATGATGCGCTTATTTTATCGCAAAATGAAAAAGTGTGTTGGGTCCACTCTATTACATAAAAATATTCACTTACACTATACAAAGTGCTTTTATAACATTAATCGAATTAAACCACTAATATAATTAAACCATGTTTAGGCAATATGGCTTAATTTATTCAATTTTAATCATGATTACACTGTGTGATTAACAAATTTACCTATCTATACTAATTATAATTAATCAAACTTAATCACTCTTAAGTGGTGTGATTAAGATTCTAATCGTATTTATCAAACTGCAATGTGGCATTTTAATTAGCAACACATTATTTCAAATTCTTGTAAAGTATTACTCAAACTAATTTTTGAGTGGCATTTAGATTTGCACATTGATTTTTATTTTTGGGGTATTTTCATCCTTTCTTATTTTTTCATTGTTTTTATATATTTTTTTTCATATTTTTCTTCTATTTTTTTGTCCCCTTTTCTATTTTCCTTTTCTTTCTTTGGAAATAATTTACAGGATGGAATACTATTTACAACATTATATATAGCAAAACTTTACAAATAATCAAAAAATTATCCTATGAATCATAGGGCCATAACATTAGCTACAATGGGGATGGCATCCTCCCTGTGAGGTGTCAAGAACATTGTAGACTAGTAGCCTGATCCATTTCAATTTTTTTTCCTTTTCTGCAGCTAAACTGATTCTCTGTAATTATTTGCAGCAAATTCATCAGGAGTTTAGGGCATTCACTTTGGGCTTTAATTCTTGACTTTAGCCGCCCCTTCTTGTAGGAAAAATAAATAGTATTTATAAAGAATTTAATGGAGCATTATCTATTCTTGAAAATAATGTTTGAGCATTCTTCCATTGACATGATCACCTAATAGTTCTTCTGCAGTGGAATTTCTCAAAAATAATGCATTTTTACCTCTATAGGATTATATATTATAGGGACCTTTCCATAGACTGTCAAATTTACCATGTTTGCATTTGTCTTCATTCCTTGCATCCCACTTTATGACTAAATCATTCAGTTTCAAATAGGGAAACTTTTAAGGATGGAAAATTATCTTGAAGTTTAAAAACATTGGCGAATCTCACTAGTCCATAATATTCAACCTATAAAATGTTTATTGATGTATTTGTAAAAAATTTCAAATTTATAATGATTTTATATATACTCTCTATATAATGTTGGCGATTTTTAAGGTTAAATAATTTTATATTGTAAAATTTGGACGAATCATTTTCATAAAAAATGGAAATTGGGAAATATTGTTTTGGAAAAAGCATGCAAAATTAGCCCACCTGCGAATATTAGCACGTAAAATTTTCCATCATTTCAAATCACCTGCTTTAGTCCTTTTGTCATAGGTATTTTTTATTTTGTCTTGAATCACTTGGGTTCTGTTGTAGACCTCCTCTCTATATTGCTGCAAGTGTATGGTTTGATGTATCCTTCTTTGTCAATAATTTCCCTCCACTTGTGCCTCTTGTAACCATTTTAGCACATGAATTTCTAGGGAGATAGGAAAAATTGTATCCATTCGATACATCAATTGGAAATGAGACATTCCAATGGATTTTTTAGTTCTAATTTTGTCAGCCTATAGGGCATTAATCAAATTTTTGTGTCAAGATTTTTTATTTTCCTACAGTAATTTCTTTATGATGTTGACTAAAATTTTATTAGAAAACTCAGCTAGCCCAATTCCCTGGGGATCATAAGCAATATATTTTCCTAAATTTATGCTATGCTGGTGACAAAAGTCTATCATTTTCTATGATTTGAATGAAACATTGTTGTCAGTAATGATCTTATTAGGATGCTCGAATCTATACAGAATGTTACCTTCTAAAACTGGATAATGATAGTGTTTGTGGCTTTTCTAATTGGGATGGCTTCAATCCACTTGGTAAAGTAGTGAATGGTTGTCAAAACCCACTTTTTTTTGGCTGGAGAGCTTGGATGGATTTCCCCAATAAAATATAGACCCCATTGTTGAAAAGGAGACTCGATTGAAATTGGTTTTAATGGAAAGGGTAAAAGTTTCCTCTTTCCTTGAGAGATTTGGAATTGGTGACATGTTGTAACCTTTTTATGGACATCTACAAATAGAGAGGGCCAATAAAAAGAAACCTTTAGAATTTTTTTGACTTTAGTTTTCTAATACAAATTTCCTCCACATTCTCGTTGATGAAATTCCTGCATCACTCTATCTGCTTCATCTTTCAATAAAAAGTTTAGTAAGATTCCTCCAGTATCTTTCCAATACAATTTTTTTTCTAAAATGAAAAATTTCATAGCTTTCAACTTGAGAAATCTAGCTTTTGATTTAGTTAAACCAAGAGGATCTTGTAAATCATATAACACAAAAATAATGTCTGCATTACCAGGGGGAGATAGAAAAAGCTTATAATACTTGTGGAGTCGCTTGCTCTTCCTATTCATCAAGTGCAGCTACAAATATTTATGTCTAAAGAATGAAAATTGGACCCAGCCATCAGTTTTCCCAATCCTTTTCCTTTTATGATCTTAGTGCATTTATCTCAATGTTATATTCTAGAATCTTTGCAATCCATTTTCCTCTTTTCCATCAGGTTCAGTTTGTGTAAGAATATCCTTTACCACAACATTTGGAACAAAAGCTATGATACAAAAAGGTAAAATATAGACCCTAAAATATTTAATTTCTTTTACTAAAGAAAAATATTGTTTCTCCATGATGTTGTAATTTAATGAGGCATCTCTCAAAGCTTTTCAATAGAAAGCTATAGGTTGTTACTGTCCTTCATGGTTTTCCTACAACAAAAGTGTTGCAATTGTATGTTCAGATGAAAAAGATAAAATAATGAAACCTTTTGTAAAATAAGGACTAATCAACATAGGAGCTCATGTTAATTCTTGTTTTACTTGATCAAATGTGTAATATCCCAAAATAGGAAAAGACAGTAATACAAAACACAATAACTAGAAACTACAGCAATATGGAAATAAAATGAATACACCATGAAAATAGACAGAATAGCTGAGTCATTTTATTATTAAGGAGGTGAAAATACAATTACAACAGTGCCAAAAAATAATAGCACTCAAGCCAAGAGAGATGACTAGAACGACCCTCAATTCCACTCAGTGAAAGAACTTCGTAACTACTGATTTGTTGGAGGCCATTCTACGTTGTCCCTAGTAGAAATGCTGGAAATATAACTGTTGGCTGAAAAGGGTTGCGTAGATCAGGCTATTTCGGAGCTCATATAATGTCTGGATTTCAGATTCAGGCCCGATGATGAAAACCCAGAATAACCCAGAAAGGATTTCCAGATTGGATCACCTTAGAAAATCACCCTCCTAGGGCTTACAATACATAACTGCTAGGTATGCAGATCTATGGAATGAGATGAAGATAAAATAGTTGCAATGATACATAATCAACTCAATTCATGAAGGGATTGTCCCTTCACCTAATCTCCAAGCTAGAAGCTTGAGATCTAGCTCCTCCTTCCTCCTCTCAAGTTGCAGTTTTTGAATGCACAACTACTGGAATGGACTACATTGTCAAGAGGGTTGAAGTTTTAGCCTGCTTCTAGGTCATGGAATATATCTCATAGCTGATGGAAACAATCTCACCAAAGTTAGAGGATGGTCCCTCATAGTATTCCAAGCTGAAATACTAGGAACTTACTTCCCCCACTAGATCTACACTGCTGGAATGCATAACTCATGAAAGGAATGTTGCTGTAAGGAGGTGTAGAATTATGGCATGATTTTGGACATAAAAATGCTACTCCTGGAAGACATAAATGAAAGTAGAAGGTGAAAGGATGATCCCTCGACTAGTTTCCTAGCTGAAATGCTAAGAACTACCTTCTACCTCTCAAACCCTAAGGCAGGAATGTTTATTTCCTGAAGATGAATATGTTGTAGAGAGGGGATTAATGTGGCACCAATTCTGGGTGATGAATGGCTTCTCAAAGAAACCTTTCCAGAGTATGCACTCGAAGTCCCCCATGGATAACGGTGGGATCTTCGCTCGGAGACACTCGTGTGCTAAACAACACTGCAGACTTAGCTAAATAGCTGAAGCGTGCAAATAAATGTCAAACGACAATACAAGATATAAATCTATAATTCTTTCTATGGCTGCCCTCGCCTTCCTTTTATGCTTTTTGAGCCTCCCCTAATCTTGGCCCACCTCATTACAACGTTGTACATGTGGCCACTAGCCTCCATGAAGATTGCATTGTCTCTCCATGATCTCCATCATCTATGCATTTATTCTCCACTCCCTCCATCATATGTGCATTTAATGCACCACCTCCTCCATCACTTCATCATTATTTCTATAAGATCTTACCTTTATTACTCCACTATCTCCATGATCTTCCTTATTATTGCTCCATGATCTCTAATCTTCCTTCATTAATAAGTTGCTCCACTACTCCATAATGCTGATCCACTATCTATCTAACCCACATTCAAACAAAAAAAGTGGATTTTATTCATCTATGGGGTTTATGGGTCCCTCCACCCTTTTATTTACTTAACTAATTAAGAAAATTAAGAACTCTAATATTCCAATTAACTGGTGGAAATTTGGGAATATTACAGTCCTCCCCACCAAAATGTTGCTTATCCTCAAGCAACTACAAAAGTAGATGCTGCAGAAGTTCATCTCCCTCCCAAGTGGCATCCTCATATTGAAGGTTTCCCCATCTGCTCCAATGTGTTATGAATTCCCAGCTCCGTAGCTACCTCTCTAGAATGTCTAGAATGGCCTCCAACTGTGTAGTTAGATGCCTCACCTCATCAATGAGTCTCCAAGTGGAAATTATCTATTGTCTAATAGCCTTCTCTCTGCATGTGATATATGAAATGAAGTGATTCCTTCCCCAAGTGGAAAGTCCCAACTCATAAAGTATCTCTCCAACCCATGCTATATGGATAATATTGTGTCTCTCCATGCTTCAATCCTTGGCCTTGCTTGCTCCAAGAATCATCTCAACACTGTGCAAAATAGGAAATAGAGACATATGGGTTGACATGTATAATTTTGGACCATAATCTCCCAATAGCAACCACCACAACAATGCCTCTTGCTTCCATATCACACCATCATCATACCAACTATGGTAGCCATATTCTCTCAAGAGAAGCCACTGCAGCAATGCCTCTTCCTGCCACAACACCTCATCATCATACTAAGTATGTTGGCCATACTCTCTTAACAGAAGCCAATGAAGTAAGGCCTCCTATTGCCATCCTACATCATCATCATGCAAGGTATGGAAGAATGTCAGCCCATATTCTCCCAAGAGTAACCAAAGCAGCAATGACTCTTGCTGCCACCTCACATCATCATAATGCAAATCATGGAGAAAAAATATACTGATTGACATGTAGAATGTCACATCATACCAACATAACCAACCTCCCTGTTGCCACAACATGTGAGTGCTATGAAATGTCCCAAACAATAATACATCCATTGACATAGGATATTTCATGTGATGGCAAAACTCTCTCAACAGTAACCAGTAGAGCCATGCCTCTTGCTGCTACATCACACCAGTACTATGAAAGGCATGGATCATACAAATTTGAAATGTTGGGTAGTAACTATACTCACCCAAAAGAAACCAATGCATCCATGCTTCTTGCTGCCCCGTATCATAGATATACAAGTAGCCTTTCAACCACTTGCTCCTCATCCTCACACATCCATCCAACTGTGGGTGATGAATCCTTTGATGCTCCAAATTGATATCCACCCAATGGAGAATACCATCCTCCCCAATATGATGACAATATTTGCACTCCATGATATGTTTAAGTGCATCCTCCTTGAGGTCTCTCCATGAGATCCTCTTGTCGATGGCCCGAGAGAACACATGAGGTTCGGAATATGCTATAGGAAAAAGCTTTTCCTTGAGCTATAAGGTGCTCATTACGAAGGCTCCATCCCAATAATGGAAAATGTTATCCATCACAAGATTTTTACCATCTACCATTTGCCCATCCAATGCTTCATAAGTGACGTGGTCATCAGAATGCTCCAAGAATAATTAGGCCCCCAAATCATCACTTCTCATGAGTGATAGAGTTTTTGATCTCCATGATGGTGCATCTATTGTCTCATGGCCCTCTCCATATACCATGTTGAACTCATAGTTCTACATTGTACTAACTAGGACTATGCTCATCCCTATCCTCCGAAACTCCACACTCCAACACAAAGTGTTGTGTACAGCTCAACAACGTAAAATTGGGATGGCTATGCATCTCGTCCTTGAACAAGTGAAGTGTCCTCTACGAAGTGATAGTCTAATGCTCCAAATAATCAAGCTATTCTAACCCTTGGTTATGAAACTTCCCTGATGGCATGACCCCAAAAATCTCAAGCTGAGGTGATGAAATAATATGGAGTGGAAATTTTTGTAAACCTTGGATAAGTTGATACTTTGGAGCCTCTTAGAAAGATACAAGAGTTCCTCCAACCGGTTCAATGGCTTCACCAACTGCTGGTGATGGTGATGGCTGCTCCTCTACTGCTGCACTAGTGTTGGCATCTGATTCCTCCTCCTCATGCACCTCCTAAATCATGCATGGGACTCTCAATGTCGAGTGCTCCAAACCATCTTGCAAAGATTCAAGTGCTCCTCCTACTGATGCAAGTATTTCTACAGCTAGTGGTGGGGGTAGTTTCTCTTCTTCCGGAGTAATAGTGCTAGCATATTTCCTTTTCTCCTCATATGCTTTCTTATCCATGTTGGGAAACGTCTCTATGGAAATTGTCTTTGGTTTTCTTCTATCAAAATTCTTTACCAACCTTTGAGTGAAGTTTTCATAAGTAGACACTCTTGCATGTTTCATATGGCTGAACCACCAATCCTTTGCTTCACCCTCAAGGTGCAGTGCTGCAATCTCAATAGTGACCCTCAAGTCCTCTCACTAAAAGCACTGCATAACTATTGATCTGCTGGAGGCCATATTGTGTTTTCCCTACTGGAAATGTTGAAAATATAACTATTGGCTGAAAATGGATGCGTAGATCAGGCTATTCTGGAGCTCAGATAATGTGGATATTTGAGATCTGGGTCTATGATGAAAACCCAGAATAACCCCGAAAGGATTTCCAGATTGGATCACCTTGTAAAATCACCTTCCTAGGGCTTGGAATACATAGTTGTTGGGTATGAATATCTGTGGCATGAGCTGAAGATAAAATAGCTGCAATGATACACAATCAACTCAATGCATGAAGGATTGGTCCCTTCTCCTGACCTCCAAGCTAGAATCTTGAGATCTAGCTCCTCCTTCCTCCTCTCAAGTTGCAGTTGTTGAATGCACAACTTCTGGAATGGACTGCGCTTTCAAGAGGGCTGAAGCTGTAGCCTGCTCTTAGGTGATGGAATATAGCTCACATTTGATGGAAAAAATCTCACCAAAGTGTGGGGATGGTACCTCACAGGATTCCAAGCTGAAACACTTGGAACTTCCTTTCTCCACTATATCTACACTGTTGGAATGTGTAATTCTTGTAGGGACTGCTGCTAGAATGAGGTGTAGAATGATAGCCTGATGCCAGATGTAGCAATGCTACTCCTAGAAGAATGAAATGAAAGCACAAGGTGAAAGGATGATCCCTCCACTAGTTTCCTAGCTGAAATGCTAATAACTACCTTCCTCCTCCCAAACCATAAGGCAGGAATGCATAATTCATGAAGATGAATGTGTTGTAGAGATGGGATGAATGTGGTACCAATGTTGGATGATGAATGGATGCTCAAAGAAATATTTCCAGAGTAGCCACTTGAAGTCCCACATGGATAAGGGTGGGATCTCTGCTCGGAGACACCCATGTGCTAAACAACACTACGGACTTAGCTAAACAACTGAAGCATGCAAAGAAATGTCAAACTGAAATACAAGATATAAATCCAGAATTATTTCTATGGCTGCCCTCAGCTTCATTTTATGATTTTTGAGCCTCGTCTAGCCTTGGCCCACCTCATTACTGTGCTACACATGTGGCACTAGCTTCCATGAAGACTGCATTGTCTCCCCATGATCTCCATAATCTCTACATTTATTCTCCACTCTCTCCATCACATGTGCATTTAATGCACCACTTCCTCCATCACTTCATCATTATTGCTATATGATCTTACTTTTATTCTTCCACTATCTCCATGATCTTCCTCATTATTACTTCATGATCTCCACTCTTCATTCATTAATAAGCTGCTCCACTACTCCATAATGTTGATCGACTATCTAACTAACCCACATTCACACAACATAAGTGGATTTTATTCATCTATGGGGTTTATGTGTCCCTCAACCCTTTTGTTTACTTAACTAATTAAGAAAAATGAGAACTCTAATATTCCAATTAATTGGTGGAAAATTGGGAATATTACAAAATGATTGTTTTTCTTCTCAGTTCCATCTTACTTCAATGTCTCTTTTCAGCATATTAGTTATATCTCTTAGAATTTCAACGAAATGAGGTATAAATCTTCTTAGAAAATTTATCTTGTCAATGAAAGATTGCATCTCCTTTTTGTTTCTTGGAGGTTCAATCCTACTGGGATCAATTTTAATACCATCTTTTGAAATGATATGGCCTAACAATTTTCCTTCTTCTAATCCAAACAAAGAGTTCTTTGGATTTAGAGATATGTCATATGTTCTACATCTCTCAAGAAAAAAATTCAGAAGTTGTAAATGATATTCATCAAATTGGGAGAGAAAAGTTATGTCATCTAGATATATCACAATGAATATGTCCTTGTCATCTAAAAAGGATATATACATTTCTATTTGAAATGTGGCCACTGTATTCATCAATCCAAAAGTCATTTTTATATACATAAAACTTCCCAAAGGAGTCGTAAAATTCATTTTATCTTGATCATCAGGATGTACCAAAATTTGATTGTAACCATAGAATCCATCCAACAATGAAATCCTACTTGATCCAGCTACTTTTTGAAGTATATGGTCCATTTTAGGTAAATGGTAATTGTATTTTAGAGAAAATTTATTTAGGTTTCTAAAATACACACATAAGCTTGCTTCTCTAGACTTTTTCCTTACCGGTACCAAGTTTGAGACCCATTTAGATAATTTGAGTGGTACTATAATCTTTTCATCAAGCAACTTTTTAACCTCTTTTTCTATTAAAGGAAGTAAAATAGGATTAACTCTCCTTAATTTTTGTTTAAAATGTTTTTGATCTTCCTTGATGGGTATAGTGTGTTAAGTCTCTATATTAATAGTGTAGTCCCTTATTATGTTAGTGTAGCCCCACATATTTTTATTGTTGTACCCCTGTAACCCCCATATTGTTATTATTGTGCCCTTACATTATTATTGTTAGGTCGGCTAGGATTACATTATGGCCCCACTAGGATTATATTGTGGCCCATGGACTCCTATATATAGAAGGAGGTTTTGTTCATTTGTATCATCCAAGAATTGTTCATTTATGTAATGTATTGGAGGTTTCCCCCTCGAAGTGGCTTATTTCTAAGGCGGTGATATCTTTTTTCTTCTATTTTTGGAGCTGGTTACACAACATTTGGTATCAGAGCCTTGGATTCTAGGGTTTCTCTGCTCCAAACAGGTCATCGTGGCATGTTCGCTATAACGTTTTTTCTAAGAAGTTTCAGAAGCTGAAATTTTTAGGGCGCGAAGCTGAAATCCTGAGGAATCATGTCTAAAAATTTCAGAGCTTGGTTCCCAATATTTTCGGAGATATGATCTGTGGAAGTTAGGTCTTTTTTTAGTCTCATAAACAGGTCATCGTGGCATTTGCGCTATAAATTTTTTTCTATGAAGTTTCAGAATCTGAAATTCATATGGTACGAAGCTGAAATCCTAAGGAAAGTCATAAAAAAGTTTCAGATCTTGGTTCGTAATATTTTTGGAGATATGATCTGTCGAAGGTAGTGCTTTTTTAGGCTCCTGAATTTCATCTCAAAGAGGTGATCATGGGAAAAGTTCAATAACTCTCTCTCTGGGCATCGGATTTGAGTGCCGTAAAAGGTGGTCACAATCTCATGAACTGTAGTTTCTTGGCTATCAATTTCAGAGACAAAAGAAAAAACAGTGACACGTGGCAAGTCGTACAAGTTCGCTCTACTGAAGCAGTCCATAATTAGGTCATTGTGGGAGATTGGACACAACTTTGTCTTGGAGAATCCAAATCAGGTCAGACCTGTGGCATTCAAAATAGAATTCAGAGGGCTATTTCATTTCTAAATTTCAGATATTGAAGATTCACAATCACAGAGATAATCCAATTCCAATATCGAGCTCCTCAAAAGCAAGTAAAAGGTGTGTATTGTTTTTCCCGAATTGCATAAATCTTGTTTGAAAAATCAGTTTGAAGTGATTCGAAGGGCCTATTGAGCATATATTTCAGTATTTCATTATGCCTCCTAAAAATAATTCAACACCCATTAAGCCCTCAAAAATCTATACTATGATGCATGAAGTGGAAGAATTGCAATATGAGATATCAAAATTATGGTACCAAGTGCAACAAATTTTGATCTTACGGAGAGCAACCGAAGATGAAATAGATGGTTTAAAAGAAGAAATGGAGGCTAAGTTGGATGGTTTGAAGGATAAAATAATAGCTAATATGGATGATAAATTAGTGGAAGATGACATCGAGCATCAACAACAAGTTCTCCAACTCTCAAAGGATAACTTAACTTTGGTGCAGAATCTAATGAAACAACAGGAATATCAACATCACATCAAAAGAAGTTCTGAAGTAGTCACAAAAACAAGAACTAGACAAGTAAGATCAATTTCAGAGTATCTCAGCAAGTGGAAGAACTTTCCTGTAGAAGATTCCACATGGGAGGATGAGAATTTTATACAGAAGCATCAAGAAATAATCAAGCGTTGAGGACAACACTTGTTTTAAGGAGAGGGGCATGTTAAGTCCCTATATTAATAGTGTAGTCCCTTATTATGTTAGTGTAGCCCCACTTATTGTTATTTTTGTACCCCTGTAACCCCCATATTGTTATTATTGTGCCCTTACATTATTATTGTTAGGTCGGCTAGGATTTCATTGTGGCCCCACTAGGATTATATTGTGGCCCCATGGACTCCTATATATAGAAGGAGGTTTTGTTCATTTGTATCATCCAAGAATTGTTCATTTATGTAATGTATTGGAGATTTCCCCCTCGAAGTGGCTTATTTCTAAGGCGTTGATATCTTTTTTCTTCTATTTTTGGAGCTGGTTACACAACATAGTGTGTTGAATTATGCCCTTGTCATACACTTTTAAATCTTGATATCCCCATGAAAAAACATTTGTATATTGTTTGAAAAAATTTATGTATTTTTTTTTTCTTCTTGCCATAATGATTTGGAGATTTTGAAAATTTTGGGATTTTCTTGAGTACCTATGTTGCAATATTCTACTTCAGATCCAATTGTTTGTTTTGAGGGCTTTTTTGCTACATTGTTTAAATCAAACAATTCCTCAAGTGGTACAAGACATCTTGGTATTGTATTATTATTTAATTGCATTATTTCAGATTCCTCAAAGATTTGATCAGTTTGATTAGATGTGTTTTCTTCTTCCTTTTGTTCACTATCTTGACCTATGTAAATATTCAAATTTTCAAATTCCCATTTTATTTACAGAAAATTATCTCAATGTTTGTCATTATCAAAAACTTGCCAATATATGATATTATCAGGGATAGCAGGCCTGTGTTTAACATAAATTTCTAATTTTTTGCTTGCTCTAAAGGTAGTTTTTCAAGTACTTACCGAAGTGGCTAATGCATCAGCAAAAACGTTTTGGTCTCTTGGAATTAATGATAACTGGTATCCTCGAAAACACTACAAAAAATCTAAAACAACTTTTCTAAAGGCTCTAATTATAGGATTTTGAGATGAATATTCAACTCTTATTTGTTTTATGCTTAATTCAGAGTCTCCATGGATGGATATTGTCTTTGCTCCTAGTTGTTTTAGTTTTTTCAGTCCTAATAGAAAAGCTTCCTACTCGACTACATTATTTCTGCACTCAAATTTAATTTTGTAAAAGTATTTCTTTGTTGTACCTAATTGTGTATTAGAGATCCATACTCCAATACTAGCTCCTTCTTTATTCACTTCCAAAATCCATGTTCCATAACCCATCTAGTTTTACCTATTTTTCTTCTTTAATATCTTTCTATGCTAGTTTGATGTCTAAAACCCGGTCCTCTGTTTCCAAACAAATATCATTATGTAAGATGAAATAATCCATATCTGAATGCACAGAGTAACTAGGATAATTGTTGGGTTTGTCTTGGCTATTGAAAATATATTTCATTAAGGTTTCCCTATATAGTTTCCTTTGTTATCAAAAAACAAGAATCATTGCATATGTCATCTTTAGTTGTAAAGTAACATGTAATTCCGCCCCCCCCCCCCCCCCCCCCCCCCCCCCACCCCCAAATGATCTTGACAAAAGCATGGCATACTTAGGGGGGATATCAGCCACAACAATGCCCATGACTAAAATTATAGTTGGGATTTGAGCTAGAGTAACACACAAATATTTGATTAATCCCAAGCAGTTTACTCTAATTGAATCGAAGGATTAGAGGTCTTTATAAGGTCTTGTTATGTCTAAACCCAACTTTTCCATAATTGCTTTTGGCATAAGATTCTTTGAAGCACCTGAATATAACATGGAATTATGTAGAATAAATCATCGATGTTTAGACTAACATAAAATGGAGGAACACTAGCATCTTGTGGAATACCATCTACATTAGGTCTGAATAGTAACTTGGGTTGATCATTAGTTACATTAACACTATCAGTTCCTTCCTCAATTTTTAGTGCCTTTATGACTTGATTTATGTAGGCATATTTTCTTACTAATTCAAGCAATGGAGCTAGGATTTTGAACTTTAAAAGCTCATTTTCAATTTTAAAGAGTTTCGAGACCATTCTACTTCTTAATACTTATATATTTATTTTTAGTGGTTTTTTCTATGAAGTTTCCTTCTGTGAGGTTTCCTTATGTGAGGTTTCTTTCTGTGAGGTTTATTTCTGAGGGGTTTCTTTCCATGAGGTTTATTTCTATGAGGTTTATTTCTGAGGGGTTTCTTTCCATGAGGTTTCTTTCTGAGTGAATTCCTTTGTTTGACTAGTAGAAGGTGTATCAATGGGTGAATTTTTGGGAGGGTTTCTTGTTGTCTTCATGCTTCTCAGATTATATTATTTGTGTACTTCTATAACATCATTTTAATACCCTTGCTGATATTCTGGTGATTTAGTAGGCATGTCCTCTGGTAATGAACATTGAAACATGTCTTGTTCTTCTTCAGTTAGAAAAATAAGGTATGTTTCTCCTTCTACAAACATATTTATTTGATATTCTTCAAGTTCTTATGTGATTTATTATTCTTCTTCAGCAAATTTTTCTTGGAAAGGAGGCCTAATTTGTTGTTGATCAATTGGACCTCTTTATTCTCTCTTTTAGATCTGAGGATTTGGTCTTCTAAAGTTATAATTTAATATTTGAGACCCCCCTTGAGGTTGTCTAGGAGGTTTTCTATCTGCTACAGTTATCCTATACATCATTATTTACATTTTTCTATATAGGTTATATATTTTTAAGTGTGATGAAGAAGGAGGTTCCTATTTAATAGTAACCCTTGTTTTAGATATCATCTCAGCTCTTTTGGCTAATAAATTAGCCTCTACGCTAACAACATTACTTTGCATCTCTTCAAGTGTCGTTTGGTTTCTTTCCCTTAACTGATAGGCAATATCAGCATTAAATCCGTCTAGAAAACAGATTAGAGAGAATCCAGGTGGAGGTTTTATAGCAGCTAGTGTTAGCCACCCATAAAATTCTGTCATATCAGATGGTGGCTAAATGATGTTGGATAGCCTTCAAGAAACAATTTCATTACTAAAATTTCTGATACTTGAAGACTTTTGATAAAATCCTATCCTTGGGTAATATTCACTACTGTTTCCCTTCAAAACTTAGAATCCTGCTGATTTCCAAAGCCAAAGTACCGCTGAAAACCCCATTTTTTCCCTCTTTTTCCTTCCCAAACTAACTTCATTTTTCTATCCCTCCATCTCCCATGAAAATCCTATAATTTTATGTTTTCTCCCCTTTCCATTTCATAAAATCCATTTTATAAGGTTTAAGACTCACTCTTGGCCTTATCGAAACCCTAAACCCCCTGAAAAATCCTTAAAAACCATTAAAAATACATATTTTTATGTATTGGACTTAAGCCCCTCGGGCTTAAGTTTTTTGGCCCTCTCCGTCCATATGCCCGGGCGCCAGGACCAGGCGCCAAGACACTTGGGCGCTTATCCATTTTAAAATTATATTTCCCCGCCGGAACATATAAAACCTTTGATTTTATAAAACCTGTCATTTTATTATTTTTATCTAAAACCCGCCCGTGTAAATTATGGAGCAATCTCCATCGTTAATTTTCTCCATAGATCGGACGGTACGGAGCACGCCTACCTGTGGACCCCCCGTCCGTGCGATGTCTGCCTAAAACCGCGTGGTTTTCATCACACCACTCTTCGGTGGATGGCGGTTTTTCCCTGATGGCCAGCGATTCCATACGACGATTGACGCGTGTCCCTTGTATGATTTAAAAACCGTCGTGCGACCGTCGTCCATCGCGCGTTAAAGTCCGGACCAGGATGCCTAGTGAAATGGATCTCTGCCATCCGATCTGGGCCCACTCATCCAACGGCCATCGCTCTTCAAAAGTGTCTGATGTATAACCAAAGTGCCCACATGATAAACAAGCCATCCTGCAGTGGCAAATCAATATCCGTCGTCGATCTGATCTGCAGATCGACAACCCATATTTCATCACCCAATTCCGTTGCCTAGTCAACGTTTCCCCTCCACTGACTTTCCATTGCCTGATCCCGACCGTCGATCTCTGCGCGATCGATGGCTCAGATTCATCCTTCTCCTCTGACCGCCCCTTTCAATCTCGACCGTCGATCTCTGCAGATCGACGGCTCGGATTTAATCCTTCTTCCGCCCATTCCACGGTCACTCCTGATAAATCTGGACCATTGGATGATGCCATCCAACGGCCATGCTCCCTACATATGCCTCTGCAGCAGTTAACCAATAAATGCATGGATTTTATAACGTTTTGTTTGTATTTTTCAGGGTTTCAAAGGTTTTCACTATGAACGAAGAAAATTCGAAAGAAGAGGGTGACGACTCTCTTGCTTTTGATTTACCAAAGAAGATCAACCACCGGGTTTAAAATTTCATATTTATCAATGTTTCATGAACCATTGATGTATTACAGACCCGGTACAGCCCTACGCAACAGCAAGAAAACATGTATTAAAGCGCAGAAAAAGAGTATCAGCGCTGAAGACCAGGAAATTATCAGAGCAAAGGATTAACAGACTGTTTTGCGAGGATTATGGCCCAAATGATCATTATAAACCTAATCCCCGGGTTGAAACAGAGTTCAAATCAAATCTAAAAGGTTTCACCGACAAGAAACCCTCCACCGTCATAGATTGAGGCAAATTGATCCCTCTAGCTACCACGTCGCCACCTATGCCTCAAAGAATTCAATCAGGAGCTGAATTTATTGATCAAGATCAGATGTTTTGGCTCGACACAACCGAAGAAGTTATTTCTGCCAGGAACATCAATGCAAATGATATCTGCAGAGTTACTTCAATGCCACACAGTGCCTCAAAGGTCAAAAAATTCCTACCAAGCTTGAAATCATTATGTAAATCATTTAATACAGAGCATATGTGTGTAAGTCTCCTCATTGAGCCACTCGAAGGCCAATGAGCCATTTAATTTTGTATTAATTGTAATTGAGATCTTTTATTAGATCTCACCTCCTCATCCTTCTATATATACTACAGCAGAAGATGAGTGAGTGTTGGTTGTTGGTTGTTGTTTGATTACAAGTTTTAACACTGAAACTCTCTGAATAAATATACAAGTCTGTTGAAGTTGAAAACAAATTGAAGCCTTGGATGTTTTGATGATGTCGTTGCATGTCTGTTCCTGAGAAGGCTCTATCATTGGATCCATGAGCTTGGCTGTTGGTGAAGTATTCTGAACTGTTTAATGTTTTCTCATGTTTTCATTATGTTTCATAGTTTCTTACTACAATAGGCTGAAATTTTTAGGCTAATAAATGACTCCTGGAAGCACCTTAGACCTGTTCATCCTTCACTGTTTTATGTTTTCTTCTGCTGAAGTATTTTAGAGTCTTTAATATCTCTCTTTAGTCTTCATTCTTTTTTATTTCCTTAATAGCTCAAATAGTTGGTTTCAGCATGATTTATGGTTCTCCCTGCTTGTCTTCTATCACTTGAAAGCTGTTATTGAAGTCTCCCTTTGAAGTACCATTGTTTTAAAGTTAATCAAAGAGGTCAGTTTTGATCTTGCCCTTTTCCATTGCTTGAACAGTTGTTTTGAAGGTCCTTATAGTTGTAAGCATAGATGTTATTTAGGTGTTCCCTCTTCTATGAATGCAACTATCAGTGAATCTTATATGTTTTCTAAGTCCTTTAAAATAAAATCTTTGAGGAAATAGGGAGTTCCCGAATCTTAGATTTCATTTTAAAAGTTGTCTTGAAGTCATTATTTTGTAAAAGTGTTTGTAGAATTTATGGTTAGCCCTGTCTATCAAATATCTCTTTATTGTTAAGTTATGTTTTCAAGTTCCCTTTGTTGAGAATTAAACTTCTCTTTCCAAATCATTAATGTCCATATCATTCCAAAAACAAAAGGATCCTGTGGCCAAGTTAGATTTTCCCTTTGATATCCCATATCCCTTGAAGAGCTTTGTCATGACCTTATTTTGGCTCCATTGCCCAATGAACCAGATATTTCGTCTTTCTGTCTATCTTTCCTAGACCTTTCATGTTCTGCTGTATCAACTCAATCCAACCAAACAAACATCTGCACTTAATAACTAGTCTAAAATCCATAATCAAAGCACACAAGATAAACCTTTGCAAACAAACATTTGAGAGATCCCTCTCTGGCAACAGGAGGACTAGATCCTGGAACTCTAAAGATTGGTTCTGATGTTGCCTTGTCTTTTGATTTGCCAAAATTTCAAAACACAGGAGACCAACAGCTAGGATAGAGTTATAAAAATTATTAAACCTAGTGCAATAATCTTGGATTGTTTCATTTGGATTCCTCTTTAAATTTTCATATTCTGCAAGGATTTGGGTGGGGGGGGGGGGGTATTTTTTACTTCCAATCTAGTGAGAATACTCTAATGGAACTATTGTAAATATGCAATACCTCTAGCTCTTAATGTCCTATACCATTTCCTTACTGCTCCCATTAAACTTTGTGCAAACAACCTCATTTTCACATCATCATAATCTACTTCTTCTAGATCATATAAGTCATTCATCTTATCAATGTATTGTTGAGTTGTTATAGGACATGTACCAACAAATTGTGGTATTCTTTGTGCACATTTTTGTGGCATTTCATGTAATGGGGCTTGTAATTCCGAGGCAACATATCATCCTGCTATAATTGGTATATGAGTTGTGGATGAAACTACAATAGGTGCAGGTATCAAAGAAAGTATTATTCCACTTTATTATGTTGAATTAGAGGTGGTAGGTATAGAATATCATAATGGGTGTAGTGATAATAAGGAGAGTTATTAAAGGAGCAGTAAAAATAGAAGATATTCCTAAAGAGGTAGAGATAGTATAAGTCTCTAGTGGAGCCGAAAAAATTAGGTGAACATATTAGTTAAGCTGGAGATGAAGCAACAAAAGAAGATGATGAATATTTGGGTGATTGATGGAAAATGGATTTAGGCACGATTTGATATAACTTATAAGGTTTTAGAAGGCTTTCATCAAGAATTGTTTTAGGCACAAAACTGTTAGATATACTTCTATTTTTTTTTCTTGAAAAGCCAAATCAAACTCTATATCTTCTAAAGTGACAAAACTCTCAGGAAGGGAATTAACCCTAGGTAGAGGAATTTTTCTTGATTCACTCTCAGTTACACTCTTTTTTTTAATTTTTTTTTATGGGTTATCTACAATTTCTGGAGGGTTTGGATCTGGATGTGCTGCAGTCTGAATTATTTTTGGAGCCAAATCTACTTATTTATATTTACAGATTTAGAATATGTGAAATTTATAAGTTCCAAAAAACCTTAAATAATATCTATTTCCCAGCCACAAACCTAGAAATAGCTTTAAACACTAAAACATAAATGTTTAATAGGAAAAAATAAAATATAAATGAATTTTTTTTCATTCACCGGTATGGTCGCCACTATGTTATCACTCCATAATTTCTGAAGGATGTGAAATAAACGTAGAGGTAGCCACAAAACACTTTGGACTCTGGGATCTAGCCTTTCTAGCTTCAAAGAGGGATCTCTCTTTCAGATTTAGATTTGTTTGTCTAAAGTATTAAGCTAGTTATTAAGTTCAAAGGTTGATTTTCTAATTGTTTGGTTGAAACTTTGAATATAAGGCCATTGAGAAATGGAGTCCAAAATCTTAATCAGATCAATTTCATAAATAAAATATGAAGTGAAATAGGGAAAGGTAGGCAGAAAATTGGATCTTTTAAAGTCTTTGTGGAGTGGATTAGAAGAAATATTTATATTTTCACTAAACATAGAGCATTTTTATATGAATTCTATATTTACCTTCAGTTGAAAACATAAATGTTGTTTATAAGTTAGAGATGAGTGTAATTAAAAAAGTTCAACACAATTTTCTTTAAACAACACAAATAAGAAAAATACACGAAATAATAGTGAAACAATAACTTAACATCAAGAAAAAAGTCACCAATTTATCTTGCACATGAATCTTGGAATAGCTTTCTGCATTTACTGAAAATGATCACCTTTACCTTGGTTAAAAAATTTACATTAGCAATATATTTCTTCATACAAGTCCCAACTTATATTACCTCGAATTATGAAGTATTTATACTAATTCTAAGAAAAATATCTTGATTTAAAATATCAAGATTTATTACAAATATCTAAAATTGATTTTTACAAAAATAAAACAAAAAAGTAGGAGGTCCATAACTGTTGAAGCTGATAGCACTATTTCTCAGGATGTTTTTGTTGACTTAGCCTAAGAAGATGTTTCTCTATTGCTGACTCTAAGCTACTTTATTACTCCAGAACCTGACCAACTTTCTATAGGTTTCATCTACATCATTATATTTTTCAAAATTTGGCTTGACCAGAGACATATGTTTGATTTCAAATCTGATGAGCAGGTAAAACTCCAAATCCTCTAAGAGGGCTTTTCCTATAAGTGTACCTTTGATAGCATAAAATTTTGATTTATATTTGGCTATTGTGTACAACTTCTTCTAATAATCTGAAAACTCTACTAATTTATCTTCCATTCCTTTCATCCCTGGTAGTCCCTTTGAATGTAAAACATTAATTGTTTATAGAATTTCTGAATACTGACCTCCATGTTATGGAACTTATTTTCCAATTGAAACATCAAATTTTTCTTTGTGGTTACCCTCCTAACCTCAAGAATAGTTTTGTTCTTGTCTATTATCTCAAATTCTTGCAAATCATCCTAAGTTGTTGAATTTATGACCTTTATTAATTTTTTTTCCTCTCCTAGCATCTGCCCTAAACTCTTTTTGAGTTTCTCAACTAATTATTTTGACCTTTGTACTAGTTCTTCTTGTTCGAAGGCTAAATCTCTGTAATAGATTCATTTATTTCCACCCATATATTTTCCTTGCTCACTACTAATTTTTGAGCCATTATAGAATTATCCTCTAGATGATCAATTCTATGTGTTAACCAGTGATATTTTTGCAGTTTTTCTATATATGAATTATCTACTCTTAATTTTGGTTCCTGGAATGTTTTGCATTGGGCCTTCAATTTATCAATTTACTATCCTCTAATGGACAAATCATCCATGGCTTTGACCAAATATTCTGATGCATCTTTAGACTGTGTCCCTGTTGTAATTTATGCCAAAGTAGATGCCTCTATTTTTCCTGTAACTGGAATTGTTCCTGCAATAGGAACTGTTGTTAATGGAACAACTACTAGTTGAGAAGATTGTTCCTTTTCCTTTAATATTTTTTTTATATAAAATTCCATCTACTTGATCTGAGCATTTTGTTCAATAATTAAATACAACGTGTCTTATTTCTCTTGTTCTGAATGCCCAACTTCCTTTGGTTGATGATATTCTGTTGATGGATGTTATAAAACCAACTCACAAAATAGAAAAAAAAAAGAGATCAACTACATAGAAATCAACCTCTTCGAGGAGGAAACCTCCTTTACATTACACAACTGAACAATTCTTGGATGATACAAATGACAAAACCTCCTTTCAATATATGGGATTCCATGGGGTCACAATATAATCCTAGCCAACCTAACAATAATAATTTAAGGGCACAACAATAACAATAGTGGGCTTTTATGGGGCACAATAAGGGGACTACACTAACAAAAATAAGGGACTACACTATTAATATAGGGACCTAGCATGCCCTTATCCTTCAAAACATTGTTGTTCTCAATGCTTGAGTATTTCTGGATTCTTCTGTATAAAATTACTATCCTCCCACGTGGAATATTCAGTGGGTAGGTTTTTCCACTTGATGAGATACTCTGAAATTGATCGATTTCATAGTTGTTGAGTTCTTGTTTCCATGACTACTTAAAGTTCCAATATAATTTTTCCTTCCTCACCAAGTTATTGCAATATTGTTTTAACTGTAATTTTTTCACCTATAACCTTCTTTAAGCATGAAACATGGAAAACTGGGTGCACTCGAGAAGAAGAAGGAGGCTCCAACTTGTATGCCATAGTATCAATATTTTGCAACACCTTGTAAGGACCATAGTACTTTGGCAATAATTTATTATCCTTATTAGCTTGCTTGAGGGAAATTTGTTTGTATGGTTATATCCGTAAACATACCAAGTCTCCTACATAAAAAATTCTCTCTTTGCGATGTTGATCTTCTTGTTGTTTCATTCGATTTTGTGCCAAATTTAGGTTATCCTTTAAGAGTTAGAGAACTTGTTGTTGATGTTGATGTGATCTTCCACTGCTTGAACCTTAGAATTTTATATTAAAGATGATATGATGGATGGTGGATGATATCCATAAGTGCCATAAATGGGGTCATTTTTGATGTAGTATGGAATGAAGTGTTATACCACTATTCAACTAGAGGTAACCACTTGACGCATTGTGTTTGTTTATCAAATACAAAACAACAAAGATATCATTCGAAACATTTGTTCACTATCTCATTTTTCCCATCAGATTGAGGATGATAAGATGAGCTATGAGCTAGTTTAGTACCCAGACAAGAAAATAATTCTGTCCAAAAATTTCCAGTGAAAATGGGATCTCTGTCGCTTACAATAATATTTGGGCTTCCATGTATCTTTTGAATTGTTTCCATAAAAACGGTAACAACTGTAATTTATTTAAATGGATGAGATAATTCAAAAAAATGTGTATACTTGGTAACTCTATCAACTACCACCATGATTATGCTCTTTCCTTTGGACTTAGGTAAACCTATGATAAAATCCATTGAAACCTTCTCCCAACGTTGAATTGGAATGGATAAAGGTTGTAGCAGACCCGAGATCTTAATTTTCTCAACTATATTTTGTTGGAAAACCAAAAATTCCACCACAAACTTTTGAATATTAGATTTAAGGCCATCCCAAAAAAATTATTTCTTCACCCTGTGGTATGTTTTTAAAAATATTGAGTGTCCTCCTAAGGGAGAGGTGTTCAATTCCAAAAGATTTTTTTTTTTTTAGTTAGAAATTCCTAGAAATATGTTAGTGATCTTTGTACCATAAGGAATAATTTTTCCAACTAAATCTATCAGATGTATTGGGATCTTGCTGCAAATTTTAAATGAGTTTCCACACTTCCTCATCATTCTTCCATTCCTCCCTTGCTTCGGTTATCCAATCTATTTGGATAATAGAAATGGCACAAAGCATTGCTTCCACCTCCTCATCCTTTCTTGAGAGTGCATCTACAACAACATTTAGCTTTCCTTTTTCGTAGATCATTTCAAAGTCATAACCCAACAACCTTTTGACCCATTTTTGCTACTCTTGTGAAGATAGTCTTTGCTCCAAAAGGTTTTTAAGACTAGCATCATTTGTTTTTACCTTGAAGTGTCTTCCCATTAGATAAGGTCACCATTTATTTAGTGCATGTAGCGTCTACCTTAATACCCTCCCGAGATACAATATACCCAGATATTCCACCTCTTGTACTCCAAAGAAACATTTGAAGGTTTGTGCATATAATTGTTTCTCCTCCAATATTTTGAGAAGCATGTCAACATGTTGAACATGATCCTTTGAAGACCTACTGCAGATTAGTATATCATCAAAAAATAGTAACAAAAATTTTCTAAGGAATGGTTTGAAAATGGAATTCATCAACCCTTAAAATGTATAAGGTGCATTGGTAAGGCCAAAAGTAATGAACAAAGATTCATAATGACCCTCAAAAGTTAAAAATTTTGTTCTTGGAATATATTTAGCCTTCATTCTAATTTGATGATATCTTGAATGAAGATCTAATTTGGTAAAATAAATTGCTCCATGTAGTTCATCCAATAATTCATCAATCATAGGAATGGTAAATTTATCTTTAATAGTGAGCTTATTGAGCTCCCTATAATCCAGACACATGTGCCATGATCCATCCTTCTTTTGCACCAATGCCACTGGAGCAAAGAAAGAACTTTGACTAGGTTGGATTATACGAGCCTCTAACATTTCTGCAATCATATGTTCAATTTCTCTCTTTTGGACATAAGGATATCTGTAAGGCCATATGTTTGGAGGAACACTTCCTGGAATCAAATGAGTAACATTATCATGATCATGAATAGGTGGGAGTCCTTTTGGAGTTTCAAAAACCTTGGAATGATTATCCACGACTTTTTGGAGATTTGGAGAAATAGATGATTTTGATGTTCGAACTTCTAGTGAGCATAATTGTGCAATTACATCTCATTGTTATTTATTCAGAAGATTTTTCATGACATTAGAGCTTATTATTTTTCCAGGCTTCCCCACAATAACCCATAATTCAACTTCCTTTCCTTTCGAAATAAATTTCAAGAAAATTTCTTGAAAATTAAAAGCTACCATCCCCAAAGATTGTAACTTTTGTACTCCTAGTACAACATCAACACCTCCCATTGGAATGGAAATCATTGGAATATTCCATAAATATTCCCCCATCGTTAGCTTGATATTATGGCACTTTCCAAAGCAATTTATAGTTCCTCCATTTGCAACCATCACTTGACACTTTGTGTTTTACAGAAATCAAACCTACGGATAAGTATGCTTTCCGTAAGTGTGGTGGTGCACTTAGAACAACAGAAAAAAATATATCTAAACTTTTCCTTAAAATGAATAGATAAAGGGAGGAAAACCTACTTGTAATATTGTTGCGTTTCCTCCCCTACCTTCGTTGCTTTCGTCGCTCTCAATCTAACTTAACTCGCTTGATTGATACCTGCAATGGCAAGCAGAAGATAGAAAACAACATAAAGGAAATGAGATCTATTCAATTTAAAAAATTTAAATTTATTAAATTCATAAATACACATATAACATCATTGACACGTGAATTAGGAAAGGAACAAATGTCTTTATTATGAAGTAGAAGGAAGAGCACAACCAGTTGATCGATTCACTGTTACTCATCCAGGTTTAGTCCCATCCTCATCACATCCAACATCAACAATCCAGAAGCACCATAGTACATGCACAATACCTCCAAGAGCTATGATCTCACCAGCATAATTCTAATTAACACAAATTCTTTCTCTCTTGTGCACTATGATCAGGGCTCTATTTATAAGTAGATGAAGGTAGTTTGACATAAATGAATCATTGAATGGCTTTCCTAAAAATGGATGAATAGGTTTCCTTGTTCATGGGAATAGGATGATAATAGTTTTAATGGCTTCATCGGTTCCATATTCAAAGCTATCAGATGAGGTGAAAGTTGGAACAACTTCTAGAAGCCACTAGAGGTTGGGAAGATTCCCAGAATCCAATGAAAAATTCACTCCCAATCGACCAACGCACTTTAAAGTGGGCCTATATCCTCTGCAACAAAACCTTGCATGGGAGTAGATGATTTGAAAAGAAGTTACAACTATCTAGGGGTGCATTGATGGATTAATGGGGCACTTCAACTAGAATCTAATAAATGAAACTTTCATGAAGGAAAACCACCAATGGAATGACTTTTTTAGGGCATGTAGCAACCAATTTAGAGTATGATATACCCAATAGATACTAATCTGTGTTTTTGGATGATGCCCAAATTGACCTGTAACAACTTCCCCCTAAAGCATGAAGTCAGAAATGATAATGTTGAGTGATTTTATTTATGACGTGATGAGGTGGAACTCAAGCAGACGACGACTTGCATCAATTACAATACATTACATCATGATATTTTTTCATCTTGGACATGAATTTCTAAGGGACCCATATCCCATACTCAACACATAAAGTATCATAACATCAGAAATTCATCTACAAAGGTAGACTTGTCTATAGATATAGACGCATGATAGGATGAACATCTGAGTAATGACCATCGTACAGATGATTTGGTACTACTCCTGAAATCACAGCCTATATGGATGAAACTAGATCTAGGGTCTTATATCTCATTCACTCGATCGCTTAAGGTACGAGTCTAACCATGTGAATATGTGATCTGAAGTCAAACATGGGAAGACACTTTCTGATTACCAGCCAATGATGTGATTCATTAAGAGATGCAAAGGAAACCACCGTTGATGATAATGGCTCTCAAGGTACTGCAGTACATTCGGCATGGTGTGAATAGATTATTTGATGTTGAACACCATACAAAGTCTTTCAGTCAAAGACCTATGATGTCAACCTGTCACCAGAAGTGAGAAAGCTCCCGTTGATGTAAAAAAGCTCCAATGTACTGATAGGTTGTTTGTAAGTAAACTACCTGGATGATGAGTTGATGTCAATAGGAAGCGACTCATCGTAGGAGGGCATTGATGTTTCCTCGATCAATGAAACGAAACTGGAGTAATGATTTTGGATACAGAATGTGACTAATGAGGCAATGTTAGGGATGACATTCATGAAATGAAGTTTTATTAGTATTGCAAATGATGAGGAATAACTGAGTGACTTCTCTTGAACATATCAACAACACTCAATGAATTGGCAACATTTGACCCAAAACCAAAGTGATGGATGGTATGATAGACCATAGGTGTTATATACCATCAAGTATATTACCAAACCCAAAAATCATGGATATGAAGTTAATAAGTGTTATGTTCAAGAGCGACTTGCTACGATAAGTGTTTTATTCCTTTCCAATTTTCTCCAGTCATTGCTGACCAGTACCTCTTTATTTTTAACAAGCTTGAGGAGGATAACATATGCTTGATGTATAATTCCACCCTTCGAATGAATCCATCACTATTTTATGCTTTAATGAGTCTAGAAAATGTGAAAATCAATCTTGTCATGATGGACAAGTCCGTCGCTATTTGATGCTTTAACGAGCCGAAGGGCAGTGAAAACATGGTCCGTTTTCATGTTTAGAGAGTTTGAAAAAGATACTAAAAGAAAACTCCACAAGTTATTTTTCGTATAATAGTCCCTTAGATCCGAAAAAGCGTAAAATAAAACCTGAGAGAACCTCCTAGCCATGATAGACTAGGGTTTTACTTTTGCGTAAACATAATCTATCTTAGTTTGGAAAAGGGTTAAACTTATACTAAGTAGATGTCATTTCAATTCCTTTTACAAGCACGAAAGGATAAGTGCTCAGTAATATTTTCATATTTTGAGTCTGAAAAGAGTTGAAAGAGAAATCTAGGGGGGTTCTTTTTTTGTGTTTAAAAAAGTTTGAAAAAGAGATAACAATATGCTTTGAGTTCCTTTTTCATGTTTGAAAAAGCTCAAAAAAGAGATAAAAATATGCTTTGTGGTAAAAATTTCATTTCACGATCATGCATGACAAACTCACTGTAATCAATTGTAAAATTACTCAAAGAACCATAAAATGGATTAACAATACCTGTTAAAATAGTAAAAATGGGTAAAAATCATAGTCACTTCATTAAATATGCATAAATTAATCAAAAAGACTATTAAAATAAGAAATTACCAAATAATTTCTACCATTTCACCTTTACCATTCGAATTTCAGTGCTCTAAGCCTGTTTTACCCTCGAAATTCAACGACTAATTGCAATAGATTCTGTGGACCATTCCTCATGCTGTCTGGACTAGGTAGAATATTTTACCCTCCTCCTTCTATTGGTTGCATTCTTATTCAGTTTCATGCACATTTTTTAGGGTTTTGGGGCTCCTAGGGTAAACATACAACGCCCTAGGACAAACGCACCCTTGGATGTTGAAAAGTGTGTCACAGAGAGGCTGGAAAGAGGCCCAGTTCCTCTACAATGCTCTATCTTCCACTAAACGGTGCGTTGGGTGCAATTCATAAACTTGCATCTTGTTTTCTACCCAAAATTTCTCCATTTTTTTTCATGGAATGGATCCTAACTAAGCCTATGGTGTGATTTTATACTCTGATCAGATCATAATGTCGATATCATGGTGAGAAAGATAACATGAAGAAAAGGATATGGTTGCCCTAAATTATCCTAGCATTGTGATAGCCCTCAGAGACTGTGGGTTGCTCAAGTACTTTAAGGCAACACATGGAAGTATTGTATTTCTTCATCCATTCATGGGACCTGGCACTATAGGAATTTCTCATTGGGGACAAAGTCCTCCCAATATTGGTTGATGACATTTAATTTTTGACAGGTTTTTCAAGATGTGGTGCCTCCATTTCCATTACGGGTTCCATTCATGGAGGTGAAACAACGAAGGACTACATTCGAAAATTTTTTCAACCACGAACTGAGCGTAGCAAATATGGAAAGATAACTATCAAATATGTACGTGATATGCCTTTGCGAACACTCATATTCACTATCGCAAAGCTAGCTGGTAGTGTGACACTACATGTTGCGAACAGATCATACATACAGTATGCGCTTGAGTGTCTCAAGCCAACTGTGTTAAACTAGGTTAAAGCAGTACTCCTTCAGATGAAAGAACAATTGACCAAGCTAAAAAGTGGAAAGACCAAAAAATTTAGCTATGGGTCGATCTTGATCACTTTCGTTTTGGAGCGAGTTCCATTGATGCGGCCACAACATGTGACACTGGGATTAGCTGGTCCTAGATATCCATGGATTTAGTGGTGGGTTGAGATGATGGCTAAACATGCTGGTCAGTCATCGATCTCATTTTCCATTGCATTCTTTAGTTGTCTCCGAAGACAAAATATCTTCATAGAGGAGCAACCATATGTAGGGATGGATTTCCGTGGAGATCTATATTTGATTTTACCAGCCGATGCTCAATGGGGTGCTATAGGTAAAATGTTGACCATGTTTTTTATTTTTTGGGTTTTTTTACATATTTTTGTGTTTTTTGATGTTTCCAAGACTTAACTAAGATGTTGTGTGTATGTAGATGTAATTACTGTTCGACTAGTGGTTCGTGCTCAATAGACGGGAGAACCAGGAGAGAGTATTGTCAGTAGAACAATCCTTCAGGATTTGTATTTAGCCAAGACTCTTGCTAAGTTTCAATAGCATGTGGAGGGATTGACTCTTGGGATACCAGATGCCTGGATCGAGGATTTACCTATGTGGTTGTAGCGCCATACCATTAGTGTGCCTAGCCATTGGATGAGGCTATTGCACATGATAGCCCAAGAAATGACCTTCTATCATGAGCATCACTAGGTTTACTTAGATTATGCTATGTCTGTACACATTTTGAGGTCAGATGACCAATGTGTATTGGACACAATTTTTTTAAAAAACTCAATAAATCTATTTTACTTTCATTGTTTTTCTATGATTATGTGAAATCGTATTCAATTGTATGGTGTGAATTGAAATTATATCTTTACATATGTTGCAAATATCTATTTAACACATAATTCGCCATTGAATCAACCAAAGTGTTAAAGTTTCTGCAAATATGTTTATATTGGATGAATCAAATTGTCTTTCCAAAATACAAACTCTAAGGAACATGCGAAGAATTGCTGAATTTTGGACAGTATATACGCCAGTAAGCTGTAGTATGACAAGTTCTGAGTCTAGCCTGATGATGATGCAGCAAATTCCAAGTTAAATGGCATCAGGGAGTAGTTCAATCAACCTGCTATACTCAATGATATTGTTGGTAAATTGACCAATACAAATCCCTTGGAAACTCACTAACTCGCCACTTGGAGAAAATATGGCCCATGCTGCAGAGGATAAATTCTGAGTACTAAAACTAGCACTGTCGGCATATCCAACAAATGTTTTCGAAGGTTCTGACATCTGCAAAAAATGCAAAGTGGATTACTAACCACATCAAAAACTCTAAAAGACACAACGCTACACACATGCAATCAAAGCATATAATACAATGTTTACTACGCAAAATCAGGCATAGTAATGTTTAAGATGCAACCCATTTCGAGGCTGTGACAATGGAATCCCATCATAATCTACCAACTTGTCGGCACCCTTAGTCAGAATGCGCTTGAAAATGTAGGGGTCATGCCATAATGGCTCAAATTTCCCTGTTCCTATCTTATCAGCTTCCTGATCATAAACCAAGACCAGGTCTCCTTCCGAGAAGGTGCGAGGCTTTACATTGCGCTCATATTATACCTTGGTTCGTGTCTTATGCACTTCATTGACCAATGTGGCTTCACAAAATGTTTCTTCTAGATGGATGAGATCTAAAAGACGTGCCTCTTCTTTAGAAGTTTTAGGTAGCAGATCAATTGTGAGTTTCAATGATGGTATTTGGTATTGGATCGATAAGATAGCTTCCAGACCGTAAAACAGCTAAAAGGGAGTGAATCTGGTCACATTTCTCACTGAGGTTTGATATTCCCACAAAGCTGAGTACAGGATCAAATTCCAGTTTCGTTTATGAACCCCAATCATGCGTTGAAGCATACGCTTAAGAATCTTGTTGATAGCTTCAACTTGTCCATTAGCTTGCGGATAATAAGGGGTAGAACTATCATGTGACAGTCCTAACTTGGCAGTCAACTCATCTATCATGTGATTGCGAAGATGTTTTCCATGATCTGTGACTATGGCTTGCGGTACACCAAACCATGTAACCACATGGTTACAAAAGAAAAATGTAATTGTCTATCCCGTGTTGTTGAATGTAAGCATCGCCTTGACCCACTTAGTAAAATATTCAACGAAGACTATAATATACCCATGCCCCCCCCCGCTCGAGTGGGGGTTAGATGTCATGAAGTCAATGCACCATTTTGCAAATGGTCCAACAACGACGACATGATGCATTGGTGCTGGTAGCAAGATGGTTTTATGATCAAATATCTAGCAAGCATGACAAATTATAATCGTGATAATGCAGTCGTGAAATATGGTAGGCCATAAGTAACCAGCGCGTAAAATATTCTGTGTGGTAGCATATCTAGACAAATTTCCACCACATGCACCATAATGGAAATCATTTAGAATTTTTTTGGTTTCTTCATGCGTTAGGAACCTACAAAAAATCGTATTTACACCAAGACGATAAAATGTATCGCTGACAATTAGATAATCTTTGGCTTGGTATCGAATACGTCATTGTTGCGAGCAAGAGGTATTGGGCCGAAAATTGTGGGTCTAGAGATAGATGATGAAATCTCCATACCACGAGTCAGATGACCTGATTAGAAACAACGACTCATCCGAAATTGATGGTTCCGTAGTAGGATCGGTACTAATCGAAGGAAGGTCACAAATAAGCTCAACAAACACCAAAGACTTCTTTGACTTGGATTTGATAAATTGCAAATCACAATCCTACAAAATTATGATCCATTTTGAATATTTCCCCCCCAGCAATTGATGTGATATAATATATTTCATAGGGTTTCAATCCGAAATGAAAATGGTCTTTCGAAGCAAGATATAATGGCGAAATATTTGTACACCTTGAATGGCTGCCAAAGCGAGCTTTTCAATGTATGTATACTTAACTTTCGTATCATTGAGATTACGACTCAAATAATATATTGGATGTTCAATCCCATATTCTTCTTAGACTAAAACCATATCGGTGGTTGTATCTGTAGTGGAAAGATATAGGAAATAATCATTCTCATAATTTGGGGAATAGATTAATGATGCTCGGATCAGGGTATCTTTAAGAACACCAAAGGAAGCTTGCACAACCTCATCCCAATGGAAGGAAATCCACTTTTTCAAGAGTCGAGTAAATCCTTTAGCCATTTCGTCCTACTTAGGAATAAACCTCCTTAGAAAGTTATCCTTCCCTTGGAGTCCCTATAACTAAATGTAATATCCCAAAATAGGAAAAGACAGTAATATAAAACAAAATAGTTGGAAACTACAACAATATGGAAATAATCTGAATACACCATAAAAATAGACATAAAAAATGAGTCATTTTTCTAATATGGAGGTGGAATACAATGTACAATACTTCTAAAAAATAATAGCACTCAAGTCGACAGAGATGGATAGATTGACCTTGAAGTCCTCTCACTCAAGTCACTGCGTAACTGCTGATCTACTAGAGGCCATACTACGTTGTCCCTATTGGAAATGTTAGAAATATAACTGTTGGCTGAAAATAAATGTGTAGATCAGGTTTTTCCAAAGCTCAGATGATGTTGGGATTTCAGATCTGAATTATATGATGAAAACCTAAAATAACCCAGAAAGGATTTCCAGATTGGATCACCTCGGAAAATAGCCCTTTTAGGGCTTACAATACATACCTACTAGGCATGCAGATCTATGCCATGAGTTGAAAGATAATAGGGTTGAAATCATACACAATCATCTCAATGTATGAAGGGATGATCCCTTCCCTTGATCTCTAGGCTAGAAGCTTGAGATCTAGCTCGTCCTTCCTCCTCTCAAGTTGCAACTGTTGGATACACAACTGCTGGAATAGACTGCACTGTCAAGAGGGTTGAAGTTGTAGCATGCTACTAGGTGATGGAATATAGCTCAAAGCTGATGAAAATAATCTCTCCAAAGTGAGGGGATGATCCCTCATAGGATTCCAAGCTGAAATACTTGGAACTACCTTCTTCCACTAGATCTACAAGGCTGAACTACACAATTCTTGGGGGAAATGCTACTTCTTGGAGGTGTATAATGATGGCCTGATGCCGGATATCATAATGTTGTTCCTCGAAAACTGAAATGGAAGAAAAAGGTGAAAGGATGATCCCTGCACCGGCTTCCTAGCTGAAATTCTATAAACTACCTTCTTCCTATCAAACCCTAAGGCAGGAATGCGTAATTTATAAATTTGTAAGTGTTGTAGAGAGGGGTTGAATGTGGTACCAATGCTTGATGATGAATGGTTGTTCAAAGAAACCTTTCCAGAGTAGGCACTCAAAGTCCCCTATGGATAAGGGTGGGATTCTCACTCGGGAACACCCATGTTCTAAAAAACACTACAGACTTAGATAAACAGCTGAAGTGTGCAAAGAAATGTCAAATTAAAATCCAATATCAAAATCTAGAATCATGCCTTCTATGGATGCCTTCACCTTCCTTTTATGCCTTGTGAGCCTCCCCTAGCCTTGAACCACCTCATTACTGCATTGCACATGTGGCCACTAGCCTCCATGAAGGCTACTCTATCTCTCCATGATCTCCATCATCTCTAGATTTACTCTCCACTCCCTCCATAATGTGTGCATTTAGTGCACCACTTCCTCCATCACGACATCATTATTGCTCTATGACCTTACTTTTATTCCTCCACTATCTCCATCATCTTTCTCATTAATGCTCCATGATCTCCACTCTTCCTTCATTAATAAACTGCTCAACTAATCCATAATGATGATCCACTATCTAACTAACCCACATTCACACAAAAAAAGTTGATTTTATTCATCTATGGGGTTTATGGGTCCCTCCACCCTTTTATTTACTTAATTAATTAATAAAAGTAAGAACTCTAATATTCCAATTAACTGATGGAAAATTTGGAATATTACAGTCCTCCTCGCCAAAATGTTTCTTTTCCTCAAGTAACTACAAAATTATATGTTTCATAAATCCACCTCCCTCCCAAGTTGCATCCTCATATGGAAGGTATCCCCATCTGCTCCAATGTTTTATGAATTCCCATCTCCAATGCTTCCTCTCTAGAATTTCTAGAATGGCCTCCAACTGTGTAGTTAGATTCCTCTCCTCATCAATGAATCCCCAAGTGGCAACCATCTATTGTCCAAGAGCCTCATTTATGCATGAGATATATGAAATGGAGTGGTTTCTTCCCAAAATGAAAAGTCCCAACTCATAATCTATCTCTCCAACCCATGCTACATAGAGTAGATTGTGTCTCTCCATGCTCCTAACCTTGGCCCTATTGGCCTTTCTTGCTCCAAGCAACATATCAACATTGTGCAAAATAGGAAATAGAGACATATGGGTTGACATGTAAAATGTTGGACCATACTCTCCCAATAGAAACCACCGCAACAATGCCTCTTGCTGCCATGTCACACCATCAACATACCAAGTGCGGTAGCCATCCTCTCTCAAGAGAAGCCACCGCAGCAATGGCTCTTTCTGCCACACCACCTCATCATCATATCAACTATGGTGGCCATAATCTCCTAACAGAAGCCAACGCAGTAAGGCCTCCTATTTCCATCCTACATCATCATCATGCAAGGTATGGGATAATTTCAACCCATATTCTCCCAAGAGTAACCAAAGCAGCAATGAATCTTATTGCCACCTCTCATCATCAGAATGCAAGACATGGAGAAACAACATACTGATTGACATGTAGAATTTCATATCATACCAACATAACCAAGCTCCCTATTGCCACACCATGTGAGTGCCCTGCAATGTACCAAACAATAACACACCCATTGACATAGGATATGTCATGTGATGGCCAAACTCTCTCAACAGTAACTAGTGCAGCCATGCCTCCTGCTGTTGCATCACACCAATACTATACAAGGTATGGATCATACAAATATGAAATTTTGGGTAGTAACCATACTCACCCAAAAGCAGCCAATGCAGCCATGCTTCTTGCTGCCCCGTGTCATAAATATGCAAGTATCCTTTCAACCACTTGCTTATCATCCTCACCCACCCATTCAACTGTGGGTGATGACTCCTATCATGCTCCAATTTGGTATCAACCCAATGGATAATACCATCCTCCCCAAATTGATGACAACCTTTGCACTCCATGATAAGTTTAACTGCAACCTCCTTAAGGTCTCTCCACGAGATTCTCTTACCGATGGCTCGATAGAACCCATGAGGTTCTGAATATTTTGTAGGCAAAATCTTCTCATTGAGTTGTGAGATGATCATCAAGAAGGCTCCATCCTGATAATGGAAAATTCTATCCATCACAATATTTCTACCATCTATCATCTATCCATCCAATGCTTCATAAGTGAAGCGATCATTAGAATGCTCAAAGAATAACTGGGCTCCCAAATCATCACTAGTCCTCAGTGACAACGATGTTGATCTCCATGATGGTGAATCTATTGCCTCATGGCCATACACAATGGTGAACTCATATTCCTACATTGTACTGATTAGTATTATGCTCATCCTATCCTCCAAAACTCCACACTCCAACACAAAGTGTTATGTATAGCTCAATAATGAAAAAATAGGAAGGCTATAAATTTCCTCCTTGAACAAGTTAAGGGTCCTCTGCGCAGTGATAGTCTGCTACTCCACATCAGCAAGCTTCTCTAAGCCTTGGTTATGCAATTTCCTTAATGGCATGACCCCACAAATCTCAACCTCAGGTGCTGAAATAATATGGGATGGAAATGTGTGCAAAACTTGGATAAGCTAATAATTGGGAACATCTTTCAAAGCTACAATAGTTCCTCCAACCAGTGCAATGGCTTCTCCAACTACTGGTGATGGTGATGGTGATGGTTGCTCCTATATTGATGCACTAGTGCTGATATCTGCCTCCTCTTCCTCATGCATCTCCTAAATCATGCATGGGACTCTCAATGTCAAGTTCTCAAGACCATATTCCTAGTGCAAGTAATTTTGTAGCTGGTGGTGGTGGTAGTTTCTCTTCCTCTAGAGTAATAGTGATGGCATCTTCCTTTTTCTTCTCATATGCTTTCTCATCAATGTCGATAAATGTCTATATGGAGATTGTCTCTGGTTTTATTCTATCAAACATCTTTACCAAACTTTGAGTGAAGTTTGCATAAGCAATCACTCTTGCATGTTTCATATGGCTGAACCACACATATTTTGGTTCACCCTTAAGGTTCAGCACTACAATATCAACAACCTCTCTTTCCGCTACTAGTTTTTGTTGAAATAATGAATATAACTCCTTCCTCCAAGCCTTTTATTTGCTTGTGGATGACCCATCAAATGTAGGAAAGAAGAATCTCTTATGTATGTGCCCTTTCCTTCTACTGTTGCTGCGAGGTCTCCAGTTTTATTTGATCTGGAAAAACTGTTGGAGAGTTAGATTCTCCTTGAATGATCTAAACTGAGATTTGTACTTTGAAAGATAATTACTTAGAGTCTCATGCTCCAAGTATCCTCCATCTCCATGCCATTCACCTTCTTTTGCAAAGAAAGTGGACATAGTAGAGTGTTTTGGAGCTCTCTGCATTGTCGGTTTCTTCTGCTGCTGATAGGAAGTGCTTAGATATTCCTCATTCTGAAACCTTCTTGAGGTTCCTTTTTTCCTCTCTCTCCTCATTTCTTTGACCTCGTTGGAGAGATCCTACATAGATCTAAAGAGAAGTGTGGCAAAAATTAATCCCTCTATCATTGTAGTTCTATATTTTTTGCTTCTTCTTTTGATGTCATGAAATGTAAAGCCCGCTAGCTGAGCCAAAGATCATGCTCTGATACCACTGTAATATCCAAAAATAGGAAAATACAGTAATATAAAACAAAATAGTTGGAAACTACAACAATATGGAAATAGACTGAATACACCATAAAAATAGTAAGAAAAACTAAGTCATTTTATTAATATGGAGGTGGAATACAATGTATAATCGTGCTAAAAAGTAATAGCACTCAAGTCGATAGAGAGGGCTAGAGTGACCTTAAAGTCCTCTCAATGAAGGCACTGCGTAACTGCTGATTTGCTAGAGGCCATATTGCATTGTCCCTACCGGAAATGATGGAAATATAACTGTTGGATGAAAAGGGATGTGTATATAATTTTTTTCTAGAGCTCAGATGATACTGGGATTTCATATTCGAGCTCTACGATAAAAACCCAAAATAACCCAGAAAGGATTTTCATATTGGATCACCTTGGAAAATCACCCTCTTAGGGCTTGCAATACATAACTACTAGGTATGCAGATCTGTGGCATGAACTGAAATATAATAGGGCTGCAATAATACACAATCCAGTCAATGCATGAAGGGTTGATCCCTTCCCTTGATCTCCAAGCTAGAAGCTTGATATCTAGCTCCTCCTTCCTCCTCTCAAGTTGCAGCTACTGAATACACAATTGCTCCAATGGATTGCCTTGTCAAAAGGGATGAAGCTGTAGCCTACTTCTAGGTGATGGAATTGTTGGAAATACTGAGAGGGGGGGGTGAATCAATATTCCTTTCAATTAGAAAATTAGTTAATCTTCAATTATTATCAGTGTTTGTACAATGATAGCAGTAAACAAAAGGAACACAAATGCACATAGTTTTTAAGGTGGAAACCCTCTCCGGGACAAAAACCACCTGAATGCTTTTCTAATAATTCTTTAATATTCAACTCCAATTGAAAATAAAGCTCCAAATTACTAGAATCTAGAAAATCATTCTTATCCAGTTCCCACTGGATGGACACTCCAACGCTCGAGATTCTTCAGTAGTCAACTGAACAGATGGCCCAACACCCAATGAGCTACAACTCACCCTAGTACCACCCTACCACCCTATAGAAGAATAAAAGAAGAATGGACTCTCGTACCAGGGAAAACGATCCATTTTACAATGATATAGAATGATGTAGAAGAAGAAGACACACTAGACCATAACCCCAACTATGACACAACCACCTAATGATGATCCTAGACCTCCTGACAATGCCTCTTCAACTCTTGGCAGATAGACACCTGTACAATTTTTACAATGATGCATTTACAATGACTTAGTACAATGATACCTTTACAGTGACTGTATGCAGTGCTGCCCACCTAAAGTCTTCATATGATGAACTTCTTGCTGTTGTTATGCACCTTTATTACTACTCATTTCATGCAACCCTCTGATGCACCTTGCTTTGCTTTGCTGCCCTAGAAAGTCTAGTCCTTTGCAGCCCTTGACAACACATGATCTAAATTTTTCTTGACTTCTAGGATCTCGATATTAAATCTGGTGTATCTATGTTATTTAAGATCCCCAATATGTTATTTTTTATTTTGTAGTATTCCTTTGAGTCTTCTTTCCAATGCCACAGGTCTGACCCAATTTGGATTCTTCACAAGAGAGTTATGCCCAATCTCTCACAATGACCTAATTATGGATTGGTTCAGTAGAGCGAATTTGTACGACATGCCACGTGTCAATGTTTCTTCATTTAGCTCTGAAATTGATACAAAAAACACTACAGTCCATGAAATATCTTCCACATTTTATAGAATTTCAATTCGATACTCAGAGAGAGAGTCATGACAATTTTCCCAAGGTCACTTCTTTGAGATGAAGTTCAGGAGCCTGCAAAAACACTGACTTCCATAGATCATATCTCCAAAAATGTTGCACACTTTAATATTAAATTTTTACAGGAGCTTCCTCAAGATTTCAAATTCTCCTCATAAAAATTTCAGCTTCTGAACCTTCGTATAAAAAAAGTAAGAGCGCAAATTCCACAATGACCTATTTTAGGTAGCGAAATTCCCACATAAGGAGGATATGAGGATCACAATTGATATAAATGCTTAGGTTCAGAGGGGCTTCAACAAGTGAATGTGGGAGGGATTTTAGGAGCTTAAAAATTATTAATTATTGACTTTTCAATGACCCATGCCACAACCCCATGGGTTTTTAGCCCACTAACTGGGGTTACAAACTTCAAACATGAATATCTCTCAAACTGTGAAGAATTACATGGTGTGACATATATCAAAAGAAACATCTCAAAAATTAGAAGCCATCAAAAATATTTAGGTCAAAATTACCATTCAATATCGAGGTAGCCCCTGGTGCTTCTTGGGTTGACATCAATGACAACCACTGATCAACAATCTCCCCCTTTGGCTTTGATGGCAACACAAGTACTCCCCCCGCGATCATGACACCTCTTCCTACAACATTCTCTCCCCCTTTGACATCAATGGAAAAGTGTAACTGCCCCTGACACACAACCATCCTGTGGACCTATACACACTTACACTCTCCCTTTATATTCTAAATAAGGAAAATCTAATGATAACTTGGGAGAATCCCAAACTTCTGGTGAAGATATTCAAATGCTTCACGAGTACTCTTACTATCATCAACATTTTCTACCCAATCTGCATCTGTAAAGGCTTGAATAATGAGATTGTTATCCTTGAGATACCACAAGCCATATTCTGTTGTTCCCTTTAGATATCGAAAAATTATTTTGATGGAAATAATATGTGCTTCTTTTGGTGCTGCTTTGAATCTTGCTACTTGTCCAACTTCTTGCATAAAATCTAGCCGAGAGGCTGTTACATATAGAAGACTACCAATCATAGATCTTTACAACCTTTGATCCACATCCTTAGATGAGCCATCTATGCTCAATTTGCAACCTGTTACCATCGGTGTAAGGATGGGTTTGAAATCTTCCATGTTTAATTTCTTGAGAATTTCCTTGATGTACTTGGCTTGACATATAAATATTCCTTTCTCTTGCTGGGATATTTGAAGCCCTAAGAAGTATGTCAACTCACCAAGTAAAGACATCTCGAACTCAATTTGAATATTTGTAGCAAAATTCTTACTTAGTCGATCATCATTGCTACCAAATATTATATCATCCTCTTTAGCTATTAGACGTGCTTTAGGTGCTTCATCCAGAACATATATGTTGTTTGGAGCTTGACTTGCTGTAGCCACAATTTCACCATACCTATCTTTCCTGATTTCACATTTTGTGGAGTTGAATAGTGTTGTGTTTCCTTGATCACACATTTGTCCAACACTGAGCAGATTGTGATTCATGTTTTCAACCAATAGAACATTCTTGGCTAGAGCATATTTTCTTCCAAGAGTGATGGTACCTGATCCTATAACATTTGAAGATCTATCATTTCCAAAGGACACGGTTCCATCCTTCTTCTCTTTTAGAGATATAAATTTCTTTCTATCTCTAGTCATCTGCATTGAGCAACCGCTATCAACATACCACACATATTTGTTGTTTTTAGCCTTGAGAGTGAGAGCACAATTATCAGTATTCTTCTTCTTCCATGTTCATTCGTTCTGTGGCTTCGATGATTCTTTGGGAGGATTTTCAAGTTTGCAGTCTCTGGCTATGTGTCCAAAGTTATGACACTTGTAACATTCCATATTATTTCTTAAATGTTAAAATCTATTGATGTTTCATTGAGCCCTGGGAGGTTCATATTTGACATATCTCCTAGAATTGTATTGGTTCCTAGGGTATGTGCGACATTCTACAACTTTATGACCAAATTTTCCACATGAATAACAATAGCCATGAAAAATATGTTGGTACCTGGATGGAAATATTTGTCGGGGAATCGTCTTCCAAGGATGTTCTTGCGAATCGTGTCCAATGAATTCTACATGCATTTCATATCTCATAGGTTCATTGTATTTTTTTGTAGAAGGTCCTACTTCTTCTTCTTTGTAACTAAGGCTAGTTCTGTCATTGCAAGATCGTTGATTGTTGATGATTTCTTCCAATTCCCTTGAGCTATTGGCATAGTTTTGGATAGTTTTTCCCTTCTTCACATCCTTACACAACCACACTACTTTGGCTTCTAATGCTTCCCTTTCTTGTTTGATTTCTTCCAACTTATTTTGAAGTGACTCTTCAATACATTTGTGTTCTTCAACTTCAATTTTGAGACCTTGAACTTGTTCTTCAAGAGTATTGGAACGAATCTTCTCAGCCTTGAGCTCTTTTATAAGCTTGATTTCCTCCTTAGAAAATTCTTCTATGGTCATCCCTTCTTATTCATTGTTTGATACCTCTTGTTTAATGTGTTTGGACATAAACAATACTCTTTCATTGGATTCTTCTTCACTGTCATTGTCTTCATTGGATGATGAGCTATATTATTTAGAGAGAAATTTCCTTTTAAATCTTTTATTTTTTATTTGCTTGTTGAATTTCTCAAAGCCTTTATTTTCTTTTGAGTTTCCATCACTTATGTTCGGACATTTTGCTGCAAAATTCCCAACCTCACCACAGCCGAAACATATCAATGGAATTTTACCCTTGAATTTTATCTTACCAATTTTTAGTTTTCTTGTAAAGTAAGCATATTCTCCATCTAAAAGACCTTCTTCATCATCTTCCTTTTCTTCACACTTGTAGGTGCAGGCTTGTACCTTTGAAGGTTGTTTCTCATTATTGGTCTTCTTAGATGCAGTGGACGCAGTTTCTAGATGCGAAGTACCCTCTTCTTCATAAAGTCTCATTTCATATGCTATGAGAACTCCATGTAATTCCTCTTTGCTCAGTTTGTCCAGATTTTCACTATATTCTAAGACTGATACCTTTGGGTTGAATCTGCCTGGTAACGTTCTAAGAATATTTCGTATAATAGTCTTCTTTTCAACAGGCTCTCCCAATCCTTCCAGAGTGTTGGTTATTTCATCAATGTGTTGGAAGTATGCAGCAATGTTGTTATCTTCTTTCATTCTGAGTTGCTCAAATTTTTCTCTGTAGATTTCAAGCTTTTCTTCTTTGACATTTGAGTCACCTGCATATATATATTCTCAATCTTTCCCCATAAATTTTTGACGGTTTTACAACCCAACACCTTATGATAAGCAAATTCAATAATTCCATTGATAATAATATTCTTTGCTTTTGCATCATTTACCAAATTCTTCTTACCTTGTTCATCTGTGGTTGATGTAAATCCATTTTTAACAGTGTCCCATACTTCGTAACCTTGCGCCAAGAGATAGACCTCCATTCTTCCTTTCCAGAGTGCATAATTATTTTCATTGAACAAAGGTACATCATTCTTGGTATGCTCAATGACCTCCTTCCAGCAGTTAAACTGTTATTGAAGGAACCAAGCTTTGATACCAATTGTTGGAAATACTGAGGGGGGGGGGGGTGAATCAGTATTCCTTTCAATTAGAACATTAGTTAATCTTCAATTATTATCAGTGTTTGTACAATGATAGCAGTAAACAAAATGAACACAAATGCACACATTTTTTAAGGTGGAAACCCTCTCTAGGACAAAAACCACCTGAATTCTTTTCTAATAATTCTTTAATATTCAACTCCAATTGAAAATAAAGCTCCAACTTCCTAGAATCTAGAAAATAATTCTTCTCCAGCTCCCAGTAGATGGATGCTCCAATGCCCGAGATTCTTCAGTAGTCAACTAAACGGATGCCCCAACAACCAATGAGCTACAACTCACCCTACCACCACCCTACCACCCTAAATTTTTCACAGGCTTGAACCTATTGGTGACTTCATGCACCATCATAGCACCACCCTACCACCCTATAGAAGAATAAAATAAGAATGGACTCCCATACCAGGGAAAATGGTCCACTTCACAATGATATAGAATGATGTAGAATATGAAGACACACTAGACCATAACCCCAACTATGAAAAAACCACCTAATGATGATCCTAGATGTCCCGATGCTGCCTCTTCAACTCTTGGCAGATAGACACTTGTACAATTTTTACAATGATGCATTTACAATGACTTAGTACAATGATACCTTTAAAGTGACTGTATGTAGTGCTGCCCACTTGAAGTCTTCATGTGATGAACTTATTGTTTGTGCTCAACCTAGTCTCCCAAATTGAGTCCATTAATTGTCAACCAGGGTTGGTAAACTGCTGAAGTGAAGTGCACCATATGTGCCTAAGTAACCTCTTCCTACTTCATTGTGTTTAGTGTTTTTATGATGTTTTTGGTTTTTTTTTTATGGTTTTATGTTTGCAAGGGAAAGAACTAAATGTTGATGAAAAGCAGTTGTTGGTCACACTAGAAACAATTCTAAATCATGTGTGGTATGCAAAACTAGACAGTAACTCACAACACAAATTTAGTCCAATTCATTTGTTAGAGACATGTTGGAATACTTCAAGAAAAGGATAAATTTAGTGCAGTGAGGTTTTCCTAAACAACAATTTACCATATCACAAAACAGATCTTATCCATGACTAGATATTTGTTTGAACATATTTGGAAAAGTTAGTTCTGCAACACAGTGAATAATTCTACTCTAAATCAATCAAGGATACCGAAACTAATCTATTCTGCAACCTAAATTGTCATTACTAAGCCTTATTCGAAAGTTAAAGTCTTTTGAAGTAATTTTGAGGAAAAGGCTAGTTGCACAATTAGAAGAATCTGCAGAATAGTCAAAGCCATGAAATGATATTACCAATTCGTGTCTGCATATTGATATGTTGGAAGAGTTTAATAACAGGAGTGGTTTTTGTAAATAATGAAGGCCTTAGTCTAGTAGAACAGAACTATCATTCAACTAACTAGTGAGACTTGGCTATACGTTAAGCAAAACATGAACGAGAATGCAATTAATCTATTTTGAAATACAAGTGACAGAGTTAAGCTAAAATTAAATTAATCAAACTGAAAACACAGTGACCACAACTGAGCTAAAATGCAATTATTTAAAATGGAAAGATGGTGAACAGAATTAAACTAAAAAGCCATTATCAAACTTGAAATGAAAGGACAGAGCATGAACTAAATGAAATTTGCCTCCGGAGTACTCTAACTAATTTTTCATGCAACTAACTATGGGATTCTACAGCCTATTTTGTCCATCATGAATGGTATTTTGGAAGAGATTGTTAGAACAATCCTGGCTGTACAATTCAATGCAAATGCAAACATGAAAACTGAAAGCAATTACAATTTAAAAACTAAGATATCACAGCTATTTCCTACTCATTATTATAATGTTTTGGAAGAGCTTTTTCAAGAGTAAGACTAGCTATGTTACTTAGTATAAACAAACAACAAAAACCTATAGTACCACAGTTATACATTATTCATCATAATGGTATCTTGGAAAAGTTTATTAGAATAAGTTTCACTGTGATAACTTAACGAAAGAAATTGCAACTAACACTACAGCCACTCCCTATTCATTGTATTGATATTTTGGAAGAGTTTATTAGAACAAGTGTAGCTGTAATGATTAACAAAATTAACTATGATTCAAAAACTAAAAAAAAACGAAATCAAGATACTTATCTAAATTATAAAACAGAGCTGCACAGGAGGCAGGGGCCCTCCACCACCTGGTAGCACGCAATCTAACTCAAAATCAACTCAACACGTTCACAGAAATGATTTTTCTTTCATTAAAGGAGAAAAAGACTGAAAAATAGAGTATTCACGGCTCTGAAACTTAACAGCAAAAGCCAAAATCTAACCAGCGTTGCTTGGTCTCCCAAGTCATATTTATAATGAAATTACATAACATAACTTGAGATAATGCAGGGATTACTGTCTTTCCCATTCCTATTAAAATTAAAACTCTTATTGAAGGTTGCGTACTTTGCTGCAGACAGCTGTAGAGTTTGTGTCCCGGTAGAAATCTACCTCTTGGTTTTGGTTTCCCACGTGCATAACCACATGTAGAATTGTGCTCAGACTTTGTAGGGAGCAAGGAATGATGTGGATGAAGTCTGGAATTTTCCCATATGCGCATTTCTTTGAGACGACACCTGTAACCCACTTAAACTGTAAAACAGCTGCGGAAAACGTGATCAGCTACGGAATGCGCGGTCAGCTACGGAATGCCTGTATTCTGTAGCTATTTTGCAGAAAATTATTAAAATAGCAAATATCATGAAAATACGATATGTTAATCAATTTCATGTAACCTTTAAGCAATCCTAATCATTCTTCATTGATTTTAGGCTTATGAAGTGATAAAATAATGATGAAATGAAGTGAAGGTTTGTAAAAGAGAAGGAAATTCTAGGGCTCAACACTTATTGCTGTTGTTCTACACCTTGATTGCTGCTCTTTTCATGCTACCATCTACTTCACCTTTCTTTGCTTTGCTGCCCTACAAAGGTTGGTCCTTTGCAGCCCTTAACAACACATGATCTAGCTTTTTCTTTCCTTCTAGGATCTCGATATTGAATCTGGTTTATCTATGTTATTTCAAATCCCCAATATGTGATTTTTGGTTCTGTAGTAGTCCTTTGTGTCTTCTTTCCAATTCCATAGGTCTGACCCAATTTGGATTCTTCAATAGAGAGTTATGCCAAATCTCTGACAATGACATAATTATGGAATGGTTCAATAGAGCGAACTTGTACAGCATGCCACGTGTCATTGTTTCTTCATTCGGATCTGAAATTGATAAATCAAAAACTAAGGTCCGTGAAATATTAGAAAATTTTAATATAATTCTAATCTGATACTCAGAGAGAGAGAGTTATGACGATTTTCCCAAGGTCACTTCTTTGAGAAGAAGTTCAGGAGCCTGCAAAAACAATGAACTGCACAAATCATATCTCCAAAAATATTGTGCACTTTGATCTAAAATGTTTATAGGAGCTTCCTCAGGATTTTGTATTCACCTCATAAAAATTTCAGCATCTTAAACTTCGTATAAAATAATTTAGAGTGAAATTCCACGATGACCTGTTTCAGGTAGCGAAATCCCTACATAAAAAGGATATGAGGATCACAATTTATATAAATGCTTAGGTTGAGAGGGGCTTCAACAAGTGAACATGGGAGGGATTTTAGGAGCATAAAAAATATTAATTATTGACTTTTCAATAACCCATGCGGCAACCCCATGGGGTTTTAGCCCACTAACTGGGGTTACAAACTTCAAACATGAATATCTCTCAAACCGTGAAGAATTTCATGGCGTGCCATATATCAATAGAAACATATTGATAAGTAGAAGCCATCAAAAATATTCTTGACCCAGAATATAGTAATTTTGTAGGTCAAAATTACCATGCAAGATCGGGGTATCCCCTGGTGCTACTTGGGTTGACATCAACGACAACCATTGATCAACAGGAATATTAATCATAGATGATGGAAATAATCTCTCCAAAGTGAGGGGATGATCCCTCACATGATTCCAAGTTGAAATACTTGGAACTTCCTTCCTCCACTAGACCTATAAGGCTAGACTACTCAATTCCTATGGGAGCTGTTGCTGCTTGGAGGTGTATAATGATGGCCTGATGCCAGATATCACAATCCTAATCGTGGAATACTAAAATGGAAGCACAAGGTGAAAGGATGATCGCTCCACCAATTTCCCAGTAGAAATGCTAGAGACTACCTTATGCCTCTCAAACCCTAAGGTAGGAATGCGTAATTTCTGAAGCTGTAAGTGTTGTAGAGAGGGGTTGAACATGGCACCGATGAATGGTTTCTTAAAGAAACGTTTCTAGAGTAGGCACTCGAAGTCCCTCGTGGATAAGGGTGGGATTCTTGCTCGGGAGCACCCATGTGCTAAACAACACTACAAAATTAGCTAAACAACTGAAGCGTGTAAAGAAATTTCAAATGAAAATCCAATATCAAAATCGAGAATCATGCCTTCTATGGCCGCCTTCACCTTCCTTTCATGGTTTGTGAGCCTCCCCTAGCCTTGACCCACCTCATTACTACACTGCACATGTGGCCACTAGCCTCCATGAAGATTGCACTGTCTCTCCATGATCTCCATCATCTCTGCATTTAATCTCCACTCCCTCCATCATGTGTGCATTTAATGCACCACTTCCTCCATGACTGCATCATTATTTCTCTATGATCTTACTTTTATTCTTCCACTATCTCCATCATCTTTCTCATTAATGCTCCATGATCTCCACTCTTCCTTCATTAATAAGCTGCTCCACTACTCCATAATGCTGATCCACTATCTAACTAACCCACGTTCACATAACAAAAGTGGATTTTATTCATTTATGTGGTTTATGGGTCCCTCCACCCTTTTATTTACTTAATTAATTAATAAAAGTAAGAACTATAATATTTCAATTAATTGATGGAAAGTTTGGAATATTACACTGAAGCAGATTGGAAGGAGTAGGAAAATAAAGAATATCCTGGACCTTCAATGGATGAAGCCAAATTTCATCTTTTGACACTATGAATCAAAGAAAACGACCAAAACCAACACCAAACACATATTTGTGTAGATTGAGATGTATTTTATAGTGACGACATTGTAAAAAGATCGCTCTAAGATGTAGCGGGTGGTTAGCTCGTTTCCATGAATGTGCAAGTAAGTCATCCAGATACGGTTGAACTATGTGTTTGATGTCATGAAAATCATAATTAATTTCCCTCTGGAATGTGGCCCCGATGTTCTTTACACCAAAAGGGATATTGAGATAAGCGAATGTGCCCCAGGGATAGATAAAAGAAGTTTTATATTGGTCCTCTGGGTGAATATTAATATGATTGTAACAAGAGAATCCATCGATGAAAGAAAATATTTCACATCAAACACATTCATCAATAATTTGTTCGATAAAGGGAGTGGGATAGTTGTCTTTCGGACAAGCATGATAATTAATATCCCGATAATCAACACACAATCTAATTGTCCCTTGTTTCTTCATGACAGGAATAATGTTAGTGTAATATTCCAAAATTAGCATGCAGCTAATTGGAATATTGATTTTTGCTTCTAACACTTGGTAGATGAATAAATGGGGAAGGAGACCCATAATTATCTTGAATAAATATAAATTCCCTCTTGATGTGAAAAGGGATCATAAAATAACTGGATCTAGCACTCTCATGTGTGAACAAGGCATAATGGATGTGGACAAAGTCAAGTTTGACCAAGTCAACAACATTAATGTGGGAGGAGTGGATCATCAATAAGAATAGCTAAATATGAATGAGGGCCAGCCTAGAAAACTAGATGTGAGCTGGATTGAAGACCCTTAGGTGTGAAAAGGGCTTAAGCAAGTTGAAGAGGTCAACCTTGACCAAATCAAACAGCGTTGTTTTATAGGAGTGGCATTAATGAAGAACAACACAGTTTTGGAGGGATATTGATTGTGTGATGGTGGAAACCCTAATGAGTGGGACCCTTTATAAGGAAGATGATGGTAGCCATTTGAGGTTAGCTTATGAATGATATTTTGATGTGTCTTCTTAGACTTTTCTCTCTTCAGTTGTTTAGCTAAGATTGCTGGTGTTGTTTAGCACTAAGTTATTCCTATTTAGGAATTCCATCTCTTCCCTTTGAGTAGCTCTTGGGAGAGACCTGATCTATCATTCCACACATTTGGCACTGGTGCCAAGCTTCAGTCTTCAGCTACAACATTATTTCTGCAGAAGTATAATGTTGTGTTGCAGGGTGTTGTAGTGGAGGGTTGAGAACCCCATTTTCTGAGTTGGTTTTGCATAGGAGGATGGATTCCTTCTATTGGGAGATCATTTTGGAGGGTCATTGGGCTGATTTCAGATCTTTGGAAGTAGGCCAACATATTTTGATCACTTACAATGTTATTCCAGTCTGGAATTGCGTTATTTCTGGAGGGCAGTTTCAACAGTGTCTCTTGTGGCTCTTTTTGGGAGTTTTCTTGTGATTGGAGGGTTGATCCTTCCATGGGGGAAGACCTTTGATCAGATCTGCATCAGATATACATTATTTCACCCTTCTATACTCCTGTGCTTTAGTTTGTAGTGATTATTCAGTCTTATTGCTGAAGATCACCATTTGTATTCGGGTTTATTCCTAGAAACCCTTCCTGAGTTCTCTAGATTTTGTATAAGGGAGGCTAGATCTCAGTTCTTGAGCCATATTGTTTAATATAATATCAGATCTATTTTTCTCAGCCATTTTTGTGCATAAACTCTCATTAGAATACACTGTCTCTTTATGCAGTAACTTCATGTTGCAGTAGTTTTGGGGTTTTAGCATTTTCTAGCTATACTAGGTGTGGGAGGTCTGTTTACCTCACCTAGTTTGACTTGCTTCTGATATATTATTGGATCTAGGTTGAATATTGCAGATATAAGGGATCAAAGTTTTGATTTCATTTTCTGTAGCATATATTTTTTAAAATGCATTTTTTATGCATGTATTGCTGAGCAGTCCCATTTTGGGATATTACAGTGGTATCAGAGCAAGATCTTTGGCTCAGCCTGTGGACTTCAAGCCAAAATGATATAAGAAGAAGGGAATATCATAATGATGGATAAAATGAGCTTTTTCTCATAATTTTTTAGATCTCTGAAGAACCTCTCCAAGGAGGTTAAATTGAAAGAAGAAAAGAGGAGCAGTGAAACTTATAGAGAGTTTCAAGAGGAAGACCCATGCACTTCCTATGATCAGAAAAGAAAACCAATGTTTCAAAGAGCTCCAAAGAATTGTACTATTCCCTTTCCTTTTGAAAGGAAGGACAAATTGCAGAAAGATGGAGGACACTTGGATGAAAAGATTCTAAGTGAATACCTTGTTGAGTACAAATATCAACCTAGAACCTTCAAGGAGACTCTAGCTTTCCCTCAGTTCATTCAACTAGAGGAATAAATAAGACCTTGTATCCAATGGAGGATCAAGGGAAATAGGTTTCTATTATCTACTTTTCATGGGTCAACTATAGCCAGGGTTTGGGCAAGGAAGCTAGATTCATTCTTCCTACTACATCCAGTGGTAGAAAGAGAGGTTGTAGAGATTGCAGCACTACACCTTGAGGGTGAAGCCAAAAATTGGTGGTTCAGCCATTCGAGCCATGCAAGAGTGACTAATTTTGCTCATTTTACTCAAAGGTTGATTGGAAAATTTCATGAAGAAAAATCAGAGGAGGAGAAGCACTCACCACCATTGGAGGAGACTTGTACCAGCGCTGTCACAACTATGGAGGAGCAGCCCTCAACATCTTCAATTGGAGGAGCCAACACATTGGAGGAAGAAGCCCTTATAGCCATACAATATACTTCCAAATTCCATCAAAGTATGCCTAAGTCTCCATCTCCTATTGTTTCAGCAAATCATATGGAGGGTTGTATACCATTGCATACTCCTCATTTGGAACAACATAATTGCTTTGCGCTATGCAACCTTGAGTTGATCAAGGAAGGGATGAACCATCATCCTCATGTACCTTTGTTTAGTAGCACACAACACTTTAGGGTGGGGTGTAAACTTTTGGAGGATAAGATGAACCTTGTTCCAAATAAACTGATACCAAACCATATGTTCATTCTTGAGATGGAGCATGAGACAACAAGTGAACTGTTGAGGAGTTTTACAGTGCTGTTAAGAAGTAGTAGTGAGGATGTTTTGCCTTCAACACACTTGTATATTTATGGATTCAAGATGTTCATGGGTGTGAGATTTTTTCTAGGAGATCTCCAAGGAGTTGCATTTCAACATCCCATGAAATGCAAGAAGAGAAATCTGATTTGGGAGGAAGGTAGTCTTCATTGGAAGGGTACCAAGGTTGAGCATGATGGGAGGCACCCACATTTGGATTAATGGGTGTGGATAGTGAGCAAGAGGCTGGTAATATACTTGCAAATATATGACACTAGGCAGCATGAGGCTTGGCTGCGTTGGCTACTCTTGAAAGAGTTTGGCCATCATGAGACATATCCTTTTTCAAAGGGTATATGGTTGGAGGCATTTTGGCAGGATACTTGCATCATAGAGCAACAAGGAGTATGGATGCATTATGTTGGTATGACATTCTTCATATCAATCATTATGTTTTCACCACATGATTTGTGTGATGGAGGTGTGAGGAGGCAGCAAAAATTTTTTTTGCTTGGGTTGTTCTTTGGAGAGCATGGGCAGATTTTATCTCATACTTTGCATGATGTTGCAAGAGTGGGAGATGGCACTATCATGGTGCAAAGGGTGTACTCTTTAGCCTTGGATGATCAATACGTACTTCCACTTTGGAAGGAACTTCTTATATATAGCAGCATTGTGGGAGACATCTTTGACAATGGGCATGTCAAAGGATGGAGCTAAGAGTTGGAAAGAGCTTATTTGCATGAGCCAACAATGTTGTCACTTGGGAGATTGGGTTTATTGATGGAGTATTCCTAGGATCGCTCCAAATATGATGCACTTGGTGGACAAGGAGGAGGTGAGAATGATGGATTAGTGGATGGAAACATCTATTCCAGAGATATGATCTTCTTAACTTTGGTTTCCAAGCATAAGAAGAATGATCTTCATGCAGCATATGATTAATTCCTCTTCATGGGAGTATGTCATATGACTATGGAGGACCTTTTCATGTACATATGCATTATATTACTTTCATCACATGGTAAGTATATTTCTTTTTCATCTATCGATTATCTAACACAATATTTGCATTCTCTTACCTTTTCTATTTAGTGCATTGATCTTCAAGAGGGCAAGCTTTTTATTGAGTTCCATGGGAAAATTTTGGCCAACTATTATGATGGAGACAACCATATTTTGTATGACCTTGGGAAAGTGTTTCATTATTATTCTATGTATGCTCACTTGATTCACCAAGCCATTTACAATTCACTAGTAGATGTGATGATATGTACAACTAGTCATTTGTCAAGAGACAACTTGCCATGCTATTTTCTGAAGCAGCAGTGGGGAAGACTGCGCTGGTTGCATTTGAGGGACCATTTTCCTTCTCCTTTATTACATATGGAAGCTAGGATGATTCTAATCATGATTAAATTTTCTGATATTTTCTTTGTCACTATGGGGAACATGATTGGAAGCGAGACACATTGTTGGGGTGTGTCCTTGGGGAAGGAGATTTCCCACACTTTTTGTGTTACATGTTCCAAGGGGAGCATGGGAGGAGATATGGCCACCAAAGTAAAAAAATTGCTTCTTTATGGGGTGGTCCATGGGATTGATTGGATGCCATATGATGGTGATTTCCAGCTCATCATATATTGGATAGTTTGGGCCAGCATGATTCATAACGTTGGAGAGGAGATCTTTGGAGGTCTAGTCTTCATCTTGCCACTTGAGGGCAATATTATTGCAGCCCAAGATCAGAAGATACTCTACACTTATCATAAGTTGAGAGGAGGATAGCATGGGGTAGGCTACTTTGTCTACCATGTTCAAAATTTCATCCCACCTACTTTGCAGAAGCTCAAGGTGGAGGAGAGTTTTCAGGAGTTGCCATGTTGGGAGGTAACTCATTTTGTATGGATGATTTCTTGGGGATGGGAAATTCATATGTGGATGGTAGATCCCAATCTATATCAGACATCATGCCTCAAGAAGGCCTTTATACAACCCAATTTTTCCTCCATGGATGTTTTATTTTTACATGATGATAGCTATTTGGGATGCTCACCAAAAGCTAGCTTGTATACTTGGGAGGGGCAACTTGGAGTTGTATTGATGAGACAAAATATTGATCCTTGGAGGATTTTATCATATGAGGATGATATAGGGGAAGGATCAGAGGCTCTTGAGTTCTATCCTTGCAGTTGCTTGAGGACAAGCAACATTTGGAAGGGGAGGACTGTAATATTCCAAAATTAGCATGCATCTAATTGGAATATTGATTTTTGCTTCTAACAATTGGTAGATGAATGAATGGAGAAGCATACCCATACTTATCTTGAGTAAAAATAAAATCCATCTCGATGTGAAAAGGAATCATAAAATAACTGGATCTATCAGTCTCATGTGTGAACAAGGAATAATGGATGTGGACAAAGTCAAGTTTGACCAAGTCAACAACATTAATGTGGGAGGAGTGGATCATCAATAAGAATAGCTCAATATGAATGAGGGCCAAAATAGACAAATATATGTGAGTTGGACTGAAAACCCTTAGGTGTGGAAAGGGATGAAGTAGGTTGAAGAGGTCAACCTTGACCAAATCAAACAACGTTGTTTTAGAGGAGTGGCATTGATGAAGGTACAACGCAGTTTTGGCAGGAGATTGACTGTGTGATGGTGGAAACCCTAATGAGTGGGACCCAAGGTGAGAAGGATCACTTAGTTTATAAGGAAGAGGATGGAAGCCATTTTAGGTTAGCTTATAAATGATATTTTTATGTGTCTACTTAGACTTTTCTCTCTTCAGCTGTTTAGCTAAGATTGTTGGTGTTGTTTAGCACTAATGTATTCCTGTTTATGAATTCCATCTCTTCGCTTTGAGTAGCTCTTGGGAGTGACCTGATCTATCATTCCACACATATAGGATTGGTTCCAAGCTTCAGTCTTCATCTACAGTGTTATTTCTGTAGAAGTATAATGTTTTGTTGCAGGGTGTTGTAGTGGAGGGTTGAGAACCCCACTTTCTGAGTTGGTTTTGCATAGGAGGAAGGATTCATTCTATTGGGAGATTGGTTTGGAGGGTCATTGGGCTGATTTCAGATATTTGGTAGCAGGCCAACATATTTCCATCACTTACAGTGTTATTCCAGTCTGAAATTGCATTATTTCTGGAGGGTAGTTTCAACAGTGTCTCTTGTGGCTCTTTTTGGGAGTTTTCCTGTGATTGGAGGGTTGATCCTTTTATGGGGGAAGACATTTGATAAAATATACATCAGATATACATTATTTCATCCTTATATACTCCTATGCTTTAGTTTTTAATGATTATTCAGTCTTATTTCTGAAGATCACCATTTGTATTCGGGTGTATTCCTAGAAACCCTTCCCGGGTTCTCTAGATTTTGTATAAAGGAGGCTAGATCTCAATTCTTGAGCCATATTGTTTAATATAATATCATATCTATTTGTCTTATCCATTTCTGTGCATAAAATCTCATTAGAATGTGCTATCTCTTTATGCAGTAATTTCATGTTGTAGTATTTTTGGGGTTTTAGCATTTTCTAGCTATACTAGGTGTGGGGGGTCTGTTTACCTCACCTAGTCTGATTTGTTTCTGATCTATTCTTACATCTAGGTTGTATATTGTCATATCTAAGGGATCCAAGTTTTTATTTCGTTTTCTATAGCATATATTTCTAAAAATTCATTTTTTATGCATGTATTGTTGAGCAATCCCATTTTTGGATATTACAGTGGTATCAGAGCAAGATCTTTGGCTCAGCCTATGGACTTCAAGAAAAAATTCTATAAGAAGAAGGGAAGATTAGAATGATGGATAAAATTAGATTTCTCTCATCATTTTTTAGATCCATGAAGAACCTCTCCAAGGAGTTTAAAATGAAATAAGAAAAAAGGAGTAGTGAAACTTCTACAGAGTTTCAAGATGAAGACCCATGCACTTCCTATGATCAAAAAAGAAAACCAGTGTTGCAAAGAGCTCCAAAGCATTGGACTATGCCCTTTCCTTTTGAAAGGAAGGAAAAATTGCAGAAAGATGGAGGACACTTGGATCACAAGATTCTAAGTGAATACCTTATTGAGTACAAATCTCAGCCTAGAGCCTTCAAGGAGACTCTAGCTTTCCCTCAGTTCATTCAATTGGAGGAAGAAATAAGACCTTGTAGCCAAGGGAGGATCAAGGGCAATAGGTTTCTATTGTATACTTTTGATGGGTCAACTACAACAAGGGTTTGGGAAAGGAAACTAGATGCATTATTCCTACTACATCCAGTGGTATAAAGAGAGGTTGTAGAGATTGCAGTGCTACACCTTGAGGGTGAAGCCAACATTTAGTGGTTCAGCCATTTGAGCTATGCAAGAGTGACTACTGTTGCTGATTTTACTCAAAGGTTGATTGGAAAATTTGGTGAAGAAAACTTAGAGGAGGGGAAGCCCTCACCACCATTGGAGGAGACTTGTATCAGCGCTGTCACAACTATGGAGGAGCATCCCCCAACATCTTCAGTTGGAGGAGCCAACACATTGGAGGAAGAAGCCCTTATAGCCATACAAGATAATTCCAAATTCCATCAAGGTATGCCTAACTTTCCATCTCCTATTGTTTCAGAAAATCATATGGAGGGTTGTATACCATTGCATACTAGTCATTTGGAACAACATAATTGCACTGCACTGTGAAACCTTGAGTTGATCAAGGAAGGGATGAACCATCATCCTCATGTACCTTTTTTGAGTAGCACACAACAGTTGAGGGTGGGGTGTAAACTTTTGGAGGATAATATGAACCTTGTTCCAAATAAACTGATACCAAACCATATGTTCATTCTTGAGTTGGCGCATGATACAACAAGTACACCATTGAGGAGTTTTACAGCGCTCTCAAGAATTAGTAATGAGGAGATTTTTCCTTCAACACACTTGGATATTTATGGATTCAATATGGTCATGGCTGTGAGATATTTTCTAGGAGATATCCAAGGAGTTGCATTTCAACATCCCATGAAATGCAAGAAGAGAAATCTGATTTGGGAGGATGGTAGTCTTCATTGGAAGGGTACCAAGGTTGAGCATGATGGGAGGCACCCAAATTTGGATGAATGGGTGTGGATAGTGAGCAATAGGCTGGTATGCTACTTGCAAATATATGACACTGGGTAGCAGGAGGCTTGGTTGTGTTGGATACTCTTGAAAGAGTTTGGCCATCAAGAGACATATCCTTTTTCAAAAGGTATATGGGTGGAGGCAGTTTGGCAGGATACTTGCATCATAGAGCAGCAAGGAGTATGGATGCATTATGTTGGTATGAAATTCTTCATATCAATAATTATGTTTTCACCACATGATTTGTGTGATGGAGGTGTGAGGAGGTAGAAATAACTTTTTTTGATTGGGTTGTTCTTTGGAGAGCATGGGCAGATTTGCTCTCATACTTTGCATGATGTTGTAGGAGTGGGAGATGGCATTATCATGGTGCAAAGGGTATAATCCTTAGCCTTGGATGATCAAGAGGTACATCCACTTTGGAAGGAACTTCTTATGTATAGCAACATTGAGGGAGACATCTTTGACAATGGGCATGTCAAATAATGGAGCTATGAGTTGGCAAGAGCTTATTTGCATGAGCCAACAATGTTGTCACTTGGGAGCTTGGGTTTATTGATGGAGTATTCCCAGGATCACTTCACATATGATGCACTTTTTGGACAAGGAGGAGCTGAGAATGATGGAGTAGTGGATGGAAACATATATTACAAATATATGATCTTCTTAACTTGGATTTCCAAGCATGAGAAGAATGATCTTCATGCAACATATGATTCATTCCTCTTCATGGGAGTATGTCATACCACTATGGAGGACTTATTCATGTACATATGAATCATCTTACTTTCAGAACATGGTAAGAATATTGCTTTTGCATCTATCGATTATCTAACACATTATTTGCATTCTCTTACCTTTTCTATTCATTGCATTGTTCTTCAAGAGGGCAAGCTTTTTATTGAGCTCCATGGGAAAATTTTGGCCAACTATTATGATGGAGACAACCATCTTTTGTATGACCTTGGGCAAGTGTTTCATTATTCTTCTATGTATGCTCAGTTGATTCACAAAGCCATTTAATATTCACTAGTAGATGTGATGATATGTACAACTAGCCATTTTTTTTAGACAACTTGCCATGCTATTTTCTGAAGCAGCAGTGGGGAAGACTACGCTGGTTCCATTTGAGGGACCATTGTCCTTCTCCTTTATTACATATGGAAGCTAGAATTATTTGAATCATGATTCCATTTGTTGATATTGTCTTTGCATTATGGGGAACATGATTGGAAGCGAGACACATTGTTGGGGTGTGTCCTTGGGGAAGGAGATTTCCCACACTTTTTGCATTACATGTTCCAAGGGGAGCATGGGAGGAGATATGGCCACCACAGCAAAACACTTTCTTCTTTTTGAGGTGGGCCATGGGATTGATTTGATGCCATATGACGGTGATTTCCAACTCATCATATATGGGATAGTTTGGGCCAACATGATTCATAACGTTGGAGAGGAGATATTTGGAGGTCTAGTCTTCATCTTGCCACTTCAGGGAAATATTATTGCAGCCCAAGATCAATAGATACTCTACACTTGTTTTTGTGGTGGATTAGTCACATAGGTGTTACACCATTTTTTGGTCATCTAACCTTTCATCATTAGATGGACCCAAGTACACCATGTAAGACCAGTTTTACCCCAAGTAAAACTGCCTTCACTATGTTAATTAGGAAACCCCAAAAGGAATAATTAATTAAACCATAATTTAATTATTATTCCCAGTCATGTTTAACCCAAAAACAAAGAAATTAATGAAATAAACCCATAGTTATCTTATTATTTTCTAGGAATAATTATTTAAATAATATTCCTTGTTAAATATGACCAAATCAACCACCATTAATCAAATAAATCATTATTTATTTGATTATATCCTAACCACTTCCTTAAAAAGATAAATAAATCATTTATTTATTTATTTTTCACTAATCAAGGGATTTGACCCAAGTCAAACACCCTTTCCCTCCAACAAATAATAATAAAATACTCCATAGAGGTGGATCTAGATTTGGTTAACATTATTTTAATCATGCACCAAGATCTAGAATGACCCAATATTTTGTTATAAATAGGAGGGTTTTCCCCTTCATTCTTCACCTTTTGTTGCATATTAGATCACTCGGGATCTATACACTTGGTCTCATTTCTGCCATTTTGCTCCCATTGAGCTCTACCTTCTACATTGGGTTTTCTACATCTACAAGAGAGAGAAAGCTTAGATCTGAAGTGCTGAGGACTACAAAGAACCCATCCCATTGAGGAGATCTGGATACATCTTCTTGTTTCCTCCCAGGTGCCCTGTAATATAAAAATTCATTCAAAAATCGTGTTCTTGTCTTGTCCGTTGGATGCATGGAGCAAACTCTTTACTTTTCTGCTTAATGTCTTTCCATTTATAGATCTGTTGTTGCAGCACTTTAACTACTAATTGCAGATCTGAAGATGTTTTGCAGCCATTATTGTTGTTAGGGCTATTAGTTATGCGTAGCTAAAGTGGTTCTTTTTCGTACACTTCGACGAAGAATTCATACTAACAAATGGCGACTCCACACGGGTTTTAATTTACGACCGCTGTCGTTTTTCCTATTCCTGCATATCCAGCTACTTCAGACCCTAGGGTTTCTTTTCAGCTTTTTGTTTTTCCTATTTTCATGTGGTTTTTTCCTCATAAAGCCCTCAAACATTAAAATTTCTAACTTCCGTGTGTTTCTGGCCCTATTGCGCAGGTGACCGACATCAGCCGCAGCTGAGACGACATTTTTTTCTGAAATCTGCCGCCGGGAGTCCCGGAAGTGCAAGTCGCACTTTTTGGCCCAAAAAGTGCGTCCTCAAGCCCCAGGACGCAGAAAAAAACCCCAAAACTGCGACCGGCGCGAAAAACTAGTCAAAAACCGCGACCTGGACTTTTTTCTGCTGTTTTTCTGAACTTTTTCTGGGTTTTTCTGAAGCTTCTGTCAGGGTTTTCCAGCCTCTGTCTCAGCCCGTTTCGACTTGTTTCTGATCTGATTTTGCTCATCTAAGTGGGAACCTAGCCCCCTAGGGCTTCAGTACCCTCCACTTTTGGTGGAAGAGTTTTAGCTGTTTCAGGTGTCTGATTTTTCAGAGTTTCAGCCTTCCCTTTTTCAGATCTGATACCTCATCCTCTGATCCCTTTTATATCAGCTTCTTTTCCTTTCAAATCACCTCTTGTCGTTTTGTTTGGACCCCCTTTGAATGCCTCCGCCTTGCCCCCTCCGGTTTTTGCTGATTTCCTTCCTTTTTCCAGCCACCTTGCCTCTGCCTCTTGGCTGTGATCTACACCTCTTTCCTGCCGCTTTATCCTCCAGATCCCTGTCCCTTTCGACCCTAGATCTGTTGAGCTCTTTTTGTGTGTTTACATAGTTTTTCCCTTTCTTTTCAGCATAGTTTTGAGAGACCCACTCTCTTGGGTTAGATAGATGCATAAGTAGCTGTTATTTTTCTGTTATTTCAGCATTTTATTCTGTTCTCTGTAGGTTTATTTACAGCTACGCAACACACTTTTTTCTTGCTCTCAAAACGGAAAGGGTTTAAAAATTAAAAATTAACGCACGCCACACACTGACCCTAAGTGAAGAAGCGCCTGGTTAACACCGCCTGGCAAAGACTCTAAAATCAATTGTCACTGCACCTTATCTGCCCTTGACATTACTTGATTCTGTCCCTTTCTGCCCTTGTCCGTTTCCTTCTTCCTGTCATCATTGCGCCCCCAAGGCACCTTTCCCGGAGCCTCCTTGGCCTTCACCCTCAGTCTCCGGTCGATCGACCTGCTCCGTCCCACCGTCGTCGAGCCAGTCCTTCTCTGATTCTTTGGGTTCTTCTTTTCCTTCTGGTTCTCCCCCCTGTCACCTCCACTATGTCGGGTCCAGGGCCTAACACTAGCGGGAATCTCGGCCCTAATGCCGGGACTACTACTAGCAGAACCACCACAGGAACTACCTCGGCTTCACCCGTGCTCCCCTTCTTGGCAGGCCTCAGCCTCCCCGATTTGGACCGGTTGATAAACGACCCTATACACCATAATGCTAGTTGGCCTGCTATGCCGACAAAGCTCCCGTCCGACATCCCAAAGTTTGACGGCCATGCTGGCGAAGATCCTTCAAATCATGTTCGATCTTTCCACATGTGGTGTTCATCGACCTCCATTACCAATGACTCTGTTCGTCTTCGATTGTTCCAACGCACGCTTACAGGCGAAGCTTCCAAGTGGTATGTTGATCAGCCCACTTCCTCCCATACCACCTTTGCAACTCTTGCCCGAGCTTTTTTATCTTACTTCCAGCTTCCCCTTCGTTATGACGCTGGTATCGAACTCTTGACTTCCTTCAAGCAAACCTCTTCGACCCGCCTTTCTACCCATGTCCAGGACTGGCGGAGACGACGGAGCTTATGCCAATCTCCCCCCTTCGAAGACCGTGTCTACATGGACTGGTTCCTTAGATCTCTCTTGTCCCCTATCGGGAAGGATGTCGCATCCCATTTTCCTCAAACCGAAGAAGATGCCCTCCAAATGGCGTTAAAGTATGACCTGATCTACGCTCAGACAGGTTACGATCCTACTGTCCTACCTGATCCTCCCACACCCAATGATGCCCATACCCCGGGGGCACCTCATGCCGCCAACAGTATCATTGGACCCATCTCTCATCCATCCGCTCAACCTCACATGAGCTATGGTTTTCCTGGGGGAGGGGGCACCACTTCCTGCACTTCTCCCCCTACCGGTAGCATGCATCCAGGATACGGCATGCCTCATCCTTTTGCCCAACCTCCTGCTTACCTCAATGTTGCCCAACCTAACCATTACCCTTATCCACAACCTGGCGCGCCAACTCCTCCAGCACATGCACTTTCGCCTCCCTTGCCTTCTCAACCCCTGCAACAGCGCTCCCCGCCCCCTCAAGCGCAGGTGGATGCACAGCAGGGATTCATGGCTACCCAACCACTTGACGGACAGGTGGCCACTCCACCTTCCCCTTCTGGTTCCTCCAATTACCAGATCCTCATGATGAACTCTGATCCGCCTCTAACCGTCGACCTTAACCTGCAAACTCGGTCTCGCCAGTACCCCAAGCCTCCTGCTCAGTCTGCTCCCGAGCCCCCCTCTTCAGGTTCTGCAGAGCCTCTTTCGACATCCAACGACCCCTTACACATCCCTCAACCCAAAGTTGAGGTTCATCCAAAGATTCCAAAGGGACCATTACGCCGAAATGCTGCTTCCGGTCGAGCCGCTCAGTCGTATAGCATAGTAGATGATTTGGCGCAGTCCCCTGCTGCCATTTCCATACTGGAACTCCTCCAGTCGTGCCCTTCCCAAAAGAAGGCTCTACTATCTGTCGTGGGTGCTGTAGATCCTGCTGACGACCAGATGATTGTTTTCGACGCCACTCAATCAGACCACCCTCCCCTCCCTCCTTCCGTCGCCTTCCAAATCTCAGTCAAAATACGAAACGCCATCGTTTCCCGGTGTATCATTGACGAGGGGGCATCCACCTGCGTGATGTCCGCTTCGGTTTGGAAGAAACTCGGATCCCTTGAGCTGGCCCCTTCCACGATCACCCTTAGAGCGTGGGACGGTCATGCCTCCCAGCCCATTGGCTTGTTCCGTAATTGCCCTATCACACTCGCCGGTAAGACTGTTTGCGTTGACGTCGAAGTCATTGACACCCCACTAGACTACAACATTCTTTTGGGGCGAAGCTACACCTATGCTATGTCTGCTGTCCCATCCGCGGTCTTTCGCAAGTTGTCTTTCCCCCATAATGGGAAGATAGTCACCATTGACCAGTTGACATATCATGAGCCAAAATCTCAGACCCCACCTGAGATAACCATCTCTTCTGTAGCCAGCAAGCAAACCGTTGACTCCTTGACCAGTGTCTCCCCCGGCGTTTACAAGGATTCCTCCCTGCTTGGAACTTTTCCTAGTCTCCCCCCTCCTCCTATCTCTAACCCCAGCTCATCGAATGTTTGCATGATGCAATCGTCTCGGGCTGCTCTCAAGCAACCTGCTTCGGCTAGTCAGCAACCTTGCCCTCCGCAACCTACTCTTAGCCCTTCACCTGCAGTTGGTAGTCATGAGCCCCTTTATCCCCCTGGCACACTTCCTCTAGGCCTTAGCCATTTAGGAGCCATCCCACCTGGCCATGCCCCCTCCGGTCAGATACCGTTCCTAGCTCCCCCACCAGGAGTGTACACGGTACCAGTCATGGCCACCCTCTCTCTTCCTAACTTGACACTTGGGATTCCCGTTTGGTACCTTGAGCCTCCAGCCCCCACCTTGCCTGGTCAACCCAAACCTTATATCGCTTTGACCCCGGTTCAACCGGTCCCCATGGCTTCTCCCGTTGCATCAGTGCCTCAGTCACTTCAACAGGAACCACCTCCTGTTGCGACCGCTTCGGGTAAGAAGGGCAAAGCTCGCAAAGGGGCATCAAAGGACAAGGCTGCCCCGACAAACCCTGCTCCTCCTCAGCCTCCAAAGCATACCATCCAGGGTGCTTTGTGTGATGTTGTCGGTCACGGCTCCCATACCTGTCCTGAATTACTTCATCTAAAGCCCATGGTTAATGTCACGTTCCCTGAGTCCGCGGTCCCAGAAGCCTCTGTTCCTTCCACAACCGCGGCCAAGAAACCCAAGACTATTCACACCAACCACCCCCGTGCTTTGTGTGATCTCCATGGCCATCACACTCATATTTTTCCCCGCCTCGAGGACTTCCGCACCTCTATTGCCGCGGTCCACCAATTCGAGGCCAAGCGCAATGAGTACACCTCTCCCATATTTGCGCATTTTGCTTCAGCAGAACTACCAAATATGACTGCTCCCATTGACATTCCCCCTCCTGATGTCGAGATGACGGAGCCTTCGTCCAACATTTTCTACCTATCATCATCCATGAGACCCTCGGGGACCATTCCATCTGAATCCTCCCTTGTTGTTTCGCTTGACCTTTCTTCAGCGATCATCTTGGGCTCAACATCGGTAGATCCTTTATCTACTTACTCTTCGGTCACCCCTTGTGATGATGCGCATGTGAACCTCTCTTCTCATGATGATGATTCAGGCCACTTCACCACGTCAGGTGGTTCTTCTTCCACCAGTCACCCCATCTTCTATCACGATGACGACATTATGGAAGAAATTCCCACCCCTGACTTCATCTATTCCCCCTTACATCAAACCCATGCGTTCACACCACATCCACCTTGTGGTCATTACATCGAAACCCAATGTTTGGGTAAAGGGGCACCCACATTTGAGAGACCAAGAGAAGCCATTCTCCACCACTCTCCTAGTGTATCTGGTCGTGTTGACTCTAGACCCCGTATTCTTCCACATTTAGAAGAACCTCTAGAGTCCCATATCACTTCAGATCACTCTCGGGACGATACCCCTTATCGTTCCCTCATCTTACATCAGCAACCCAGTCTCTTAGACATTATTGTTGCCCAACCTATAGCTTTTCTACGAGAGCATCAGTTCATTATCTCCAAATCCTCCTTTTGGGATAGTGACACCAGGTATGCCAATTCGGAAACTTAAAGTCCATTTGATCCCTATATGCAGTACCAAAGGAGATTGGTAATCCTCCATTTCCTTTCTCAAACTGCATAACCATAACCAGAACAAATGGCACACCACATCATTAAAATGTGTTTAGATTCCCATTTTTCTAAATACATTTTGGCATGACCACACCATGCTTGGGGGCACCTCTGCCCCCCAACCATAACCCTCCTCACCTCGTTTTTGGAGAGGAGGTTGTCTTACCAATCGAATGTGAAATCCCTTCCCTACAACTGGCCGTTGAACTTCTCCCTGACACCCAACCTCTAGAACAACGACTTATCATGCTTGAGCGTGCTTTCGAAGACCGTCGTGTTGCCTTGCAAACCATAGAAGCGGCCAAAAAACGCACCAAAGCTCAATATGACCGAAAAGTCCAGCCTCGCACTTTTCACGAAGGAAACCTTGTTCTAGTATATGACCAGGCCCATGATGTCCTGGGTCATGGGAAGTTTGACTCACTATGGCTAGGCCCTCACATCATCACCCAAACACCAAAACCCAACTCCCAGCCATAAAACAGCACCAACCCTCCCTCATCTCCCAGGTCGCAGTTGTCTGCCATTTTCTGGACCAGGTCGCACTTTGTGCCCTAATACCTGCGTCCTGGGTCACACTTTTTGCCCCAAAAAAGTGCGACCCGGCCATAGAGATGAAGAAGGGGCTGTTTCTGGGATTCTGGGCCCTAAACTGCAAATGTAATCCATCAAAATGCAAGAGCAAGGTTAGGCCTCTTACCTCCAACTGACAGATCTCGATTCCAACGGTCGGTTTGTCCGCTACGTTCGCCGCAAGATTTAGGGCCTTCTCTCCCCTCCACATTCACCACAGCAACAATAGCAAATGAATGATTTTGGAGGGAAAACTGCCTTATTAAAAGAGAACCCCTGTTTCTTCTTTCGACTGCTGCGACCACACCGCAGCCCCGTTCGACGAACCGTCAGCACTGCTGGACAGATCTCACCGAGCTCTCAAATGGTTTTTTATTAGTTTTTGGTGAATTGATACTTCACCCGGACACATTTTGTCCAAGAAGGGTCACTTCACCGCTCCTTAAAATTGAATTTCCTCACTTACGACACTTGTACTTGGGGCACCATATCGCTCCCTTACTTGTCCATGTTCGTGTCGATTTTCGTCATGAGTGCCCACCTTGTACTCATGCTTCCATGGTCCCCCATTGGGGCCTTTACTGTGTGGCAGCACTATCAAGTCGCCCTTGTTTAGAGCATCCAAGTTGAGTCATCATTGCATTCATGGAGTCTATCTTGCGTCCCTTTGTACCCCGCTATAGCCCTCCACTCTTCCTTGCTTGGTTCCTCTCTTGTGTCGCATATCATGACCTTCAGCCCCACTGCCCCCTATCCCTTTCGATATTGTGTCAGTCGCTGCCATGTCATTCATGCCCTTTATGCTCTAACAAGGGAAGTCGTCCATTCGCCACTCCATCCTTCCCATTTCCACCATCATCATTAGTGGCAGTCTGTCCGTCGCTCTATTGCTCTTCTCTCGTACCTTAGTTGAGGATCTCTCATTGCCTCACCTACGGCGGCCCTCTCCTTCGTCGACATCAGCACATTTATTCCAGAAGCAAGGTCCCCAGGGGGTGTACCTTGGTTCCAGCTTCCACTTTTGTTCGGTGCCTCGGATCAGGCAGGGGGATCTCTCACTTCCCTTTGACTTGATTGCTTCTCCAGCTCCTTTCAGCATGATCGAGATTCGTATACCGGACAGTCCAGTGACCCAGCAGCAGCTCTTGATGATTCCCGGGCGTGTGTGAGATGTCTCAGCCCTCATGAGGGGGTGGCCCTGCAGGTAGCCCCCCACATGCCCTGATGACCTCTTCATTACAGCCTTCGATGCCGCTCCAGATTTTGATGATGTTAAGCTCAGCCACCTGCGTTATCTTCCGATTGCACCATCAGTCGGCCTCAGGGAGTCTTTCCTCATTTATTGGGGCATTTGGGTTGTATTTATCTCATGTACTCAGATGTTATTGTACTAGTCCTGGCTGTTATCCCAGGCACAGCATGTATGTGAGACTCTTCATTGTATTTTTATCTGGCCCTTGATTATGCCAGCTGTACTCTATGGTTCGGTCCCTTGGTTACTGGACACACTATTCTTTTGTACTTTGTCACGGCGAGCATAGGTATGCCTCCCCCGCCGCCTTCAGCACAGGTACCCTCTCATAACAGAGACTTGTTGCACCTGCGAGTCTCGTCTCCTCAGGGTCTAGTCCTTCAGCACACTATCTACCTCATATTTCTCTCTCTCACATACCCTTTTGTTGTCTAGTGATTGTCTTCTTACAACGTACTTCGGTCATACGATTTGCTCCTGACACTCGCACGCTGGGGGGCAATCTGTTACACCATTTTTTGGTCATCTAACCTTTCATCATTAGATGGACCCAAGTACACCATATAAGACCAGTTTTACCCCAAGTAAAACTGCTTTCACTATGTTAATTAGGAAACCCCAAAAGGAATAATTAATTAAACCATAATTTAATTATTATTCCCAGTCAAGTTTAACCCAAAAACAAAGAAATTAATGAGATAAACCCATAGTTATCTTATTATTTTCTAGGAATAATTATTTAAATAATATTCCTTGTTAAATATGACCAAATCAACCACCATTAATCAACTAAATCATTATTTATTTGATTATATCCCAACCGCTTCCTTAAAAAGATAAATAAATCATTTATTTATTTATTTTTCACTAATCAAGGGATTTGACCCAAGTCAAACACCCTTTCCCTCCAACAAATAATAATAAAATATTCCATAGAGGTGGATCTAGATGTGATTAACATTATTTTAATCATGCACCAAGATCTAGAAGGACCTAATATTTTGTTATAAATAGGAGGGTTTTCCCCATCATTCTTCACCTTTTGTTGCCTATTAGATCACTCTGGATCTATACACTTGGTCTCATTTCTACCATTTTGCTCCCATTGAGCTCTACCTTCTACATTGGGTTTCTACATCTACAAGAGAGAGAAAGCTTAGATCTGAAGTGCTGAGGACTACAAAGAACCCATCCCATTGAGGAGATCTGGATACACCTTCTTGTTTCCTCCCAGGTGCCCTGTAATATAAAAATTCATTCAAAAATCGCGTTCTGGTCTTGTCTGTTGGATGCATGGAGCAAACTCTTTACTTTTCTGCTTAATGTCTTTCCATTTATAGATCTGTTGTTGCAGCACTTTAACTACTAATTGCAGATCTGAAGATGTTTTGTAGCCTATATTGTTGTTAGGGCTATTAGTTATGCGTAGCTAAAGTGGTTCTTTTTCGTACGCTTCGACGAAGAATTCATACTAACAATAGGTGTGTGAAATCACACTTGATTAAAGAGTGTGGTGTACTCATTAAACTATTAGTAACAGGCAGAAAGTGGGGGAGCTCAAAAGCATAAAATTTACTGGAAAAAGTATGCTAAAGTATGATATATTTAAACTAAAACTAAAACACAAATATACAGAAGATATAAAGAGATTCAAAATGATAATAATGCAAATGATGGCTCAACGACCTCTTCTTATTAAAATTTTGATACAGGGAAGAAATTTTACCCACTTGCCAAAGGACCCCTAGACAATGGCTCTAGGTCCCAATGCAAGGTTGTTGCCTTCCAAGCTCTACCTCTGATGCAGTCTCCCTCTCTCTCTCTCTCTACTGTGGTGGAATAGGATGTTGGGAGGCCAATGATCGAGTCCTCTTTAGCTCTAGCTCTGGGTCACACGCTGCTAGTTTTGCTTGGGCATCTTTGGCTAGCATAAAAATGTGATCACCCTTTCTTCATCTCTTGGTGGCTTTATATAGGGGAGTTTAAAATCCTCCTTCCCTCCCTTGGTACATGATGGATAGTGACCCAAGAGAGAGGTATGATTCCATTGTGTGCTCCAAATATTCCTTTGTGTGCTCACATAGTGTCTAAGGAGGCACTGGTGGTTGTCCTTAGGCGGCTTCATATAAGGAGTAACTGTCATTTTCTTTGGTGTGGTCTCGGAAAGCGATTTTTTCCATTTCTAGGAATACGTGCTTATTGGGCCAAAAGGTGCACAGAAGGCACCCTTATCAAAGGATTAAGTGCACATTGTATCATTTAAGACTAGTTCAAATCTGATTTTCTCAAAACCTTAGAAATTTTAAATACTTCTTGATTCCATAATGTGTTCTTGCCCTGTAAATCCTTAGGCTTGACATTAATTGATCTCATCTTCTGCTGTACGATTTTCTAGTATTAACAGTTTCCCCCTAATGTGTGAGGTCTAGGAAGAACTGTATAGCCAAAATAAATTATAGTTTCTTTTCTGTATTATACGCAGAGAGAGAGAGAGAGAGAGAGAGAGAGAGAGAGAGAGAGAGAGAGAGAGAGAGAGAGAGAGAGAGAGGCCTGCGTGAATTTTGGAATTGACAACACCTTGCATCGTTTTCGAGATAAACATGGTCTAAGGGACCCCTAAAAATAAAAAAATATATGCAACATATATACAAAATTTCAACGAGGTGGGCATGTCCCATGCTCGTGATGCTATGGCTAGTTAAAAAAAATTGACAGATACATGTGGTGTCTATGCCACTACTGAGAGTGATGCTGGGGGATGTTGATGATGAATGATGACACCCTCAGGGGTGTTTTTTCTTTTATGATAGGTGGAATGTGGTACCCATATGCGTAATCTTGGTATGGCATATCACTACACAATGTATGCATATGTACTGGTTGGGACCCTGCAGTGTAAGCATTGTTTTCAGAGACGCTTATGGAGGAATGGGTATTCGACGGATATGATCAAAGTGAAATTTTTGTAAGGTACGATACCATCATGACATGAAATATTTTTCTATAATTGAACGTCAGGAGGATCTATGACATCTATGGACAATGATGTCTCCCGTAGTGTCACCCGAGGATACCCCTTTGCACGGGGAGGGGTGATCCAAGGTACCACTTCCTTTTCAGAAAAGAGGTGTCGAGGTCGACAAAATGGAAGCCTTAACCGAACCATGGGTCACCGACATGAGGGGTAGGGGACCTAGATGCAATGGGTTTAACATAGGCATGTTGGTTAGAGGTGACTAAAAATGGATGATGGGGATTCAGTGGCCCGAGGTCGAAGTATACTTTAGCAGCTTGGTGGTAGTCATAGTTATTTCTGAAGGGAAAATCCCTAGAGTCGGTAGGACTTCCAGGGCGGGTGTGAGATGGCTATGAATGTCATGATGGTGCATGCATGGGGGTCAAATACTCCGACCAAGGGGAATGAAGGACTATTGCCATGGGAGAAAAGATGAAATATGAGGGCAAAGCGGTAAAGGGCATCGTTTGTGGTCTTTGTACACTTACCAAAAGAAAAAAATAATGAGGTTTGGTTTGTACAAAACACAGAGACGGGTACCCCAAAACATGAAAGGGTTCGCTCACTGAAGGTGTGAGGATGGCATTTTGCTGGGGGTGGGGGTCCCATTGGTTGGTCTCATGTGCGGGGTTAATGAAGTGGATGAAGGAATGTCACAGATGGGATTATGCTGATGGAGGTATGGTGGGCCAAATGCGATGCGCGGAGGTGCGCTTTCATTTTTCTTGTACAACCTGTTCATCCAGGAAGGGGGTTTTGAGTTTGAATGGCAAACTAGACCTTATGCATGATAGATGGATGGGCATGAGGTGCTTCACAGACTAAAATGGTATGTCCAAGGCATCACTTGTGTTGTGATATATGGTCTACTTTAGGTGATGAGCGCCATCGAGGGGAGGCTCTACCCACCGACACAGAAATTTATCATATGTGGGGTGAGGTGATGATAAACGTGGTCAGGTATGAGGATCCTATGGTTTATTTCTGATGGAGGAATGATGTCAGGATATGAAAATTTTTGTGGGACTCTATCATGCCGAGGGTAGGATGATACCTGCTCCGGAACTTTCAGTGGACGGTGTTGTGAATGGTTTGTGGGTTCTTCCTACAAAACAACTACCTCAAGTGAAAGAATCTTCTTTTCATAAAATATTATTGAAAGACATGAACTTTAGAAAGGAATATGGGAGGGTGCATTCTTGCCGGCGCTGAAAAAATATTTTTCCTAGAAAGCGAATGTGTGGCATCACTTTCGTTCGTCATGGTATACTGATGATGGTGCAACTTACGGTTTGGGGAATGGACCTTCTCATCTCCTGTTATGGACCTCCAAAGTTCTGGAAAAGGGCAATAAATATGGGATTATGGCCCTAATCCTATTCATTTGTACTTGCTGATTTTTGGGAGATCAGAGGTGATTGCAGAGCCTTTCTTGCCATTGCAGACAGCCTGTGTACTAGGGATTAGCGATATCATGCCGAGGTAACTTTCATGACATCCTGCATTTCAATTTTTTCAGTTTGATGGTGCCAGGGGCCATACAAATTGGGTTTGTAGAACCTCAAAGAGACATTTTTCCCTAGATTGCAAGGGCGATCTAGGCAAAGAGATGCCTTCCTTACGCGTAGTTCTGAGGGACAGGCATGCGAGAGCATGTTGTTCTTTCCTTTTTGCGTGCAAGGGCATGCATGTGAAGAAAAAAAGCGTGCAGGGGCACACCTGTCTGAGAGATAGATGCACAAAGGCCAGGGTGACAGAAAACTTGGGTTTTTTGTTTGTTTTTTTTTATGTTTCTCTCTATATTGATGGGTTCTTGTGTTGCTTGGAAGGTTGGTGTGGAGAGAGTAGGATTGGCCCCAAATTCAGATCGCTCTATCTGCTGATGATGGGGTGCATCGTCAGTTGGTCACATGGGGCCTTCTAAAGTTTGCTAAGAATGAGTTTCTTCAGTCTCAGGACCTACTGTTACGTTACATTATTCAACATTGGCGCAGGAGGTGCATTATAGTGGGGGATGAACTTGATTATCCATCCAGAGACGGATATATACTTTGTGACTGGGTTACTACCTCAAGGTGAGGCTCTGAGGTATCCACTCCCTGCTGGGAGAGTGAACCTAGACAGATTCCGGAGGTAGAATTGCAGTGGTGTGCCTCTTACTGAGGGGTGAATTTTAATATTCCTACTTAGCCTAAGCTAAGAGGAATATTCAAATTTGTTTTATTTTCTGTTGCATGAATAAATGAATAAAGGAGGATAGGTAGAACTCCTAAGAAGACTGAATAAATCAATTCCCATGTGAACATAGTTAAATCAGGGCCATGTAAATAATCACTTGCAGGTGTGAAATGGTTTTGAGCTGTGAGACTCGATCAACCTTGACTAAGTCTACAGCATTGTCTAGGTTCAATGTATCTCCTAAAGGGACATCGCAGTTTTAGAAGGAGGCCCCTCATGTGAAAAGAGCTAACTCATCAAGGTGGTTTAGGGTTTGCAAAGGCTCTCATCTTATAAAAGGAGAAGGAAGGCAGCAAGAGAAGGTTGTTGATTGATCATATTTCTAAGTATTTTGTCTGCTTAGACAAATACTAATTCTCTACTGTTTAGTGGAGGATTATGCTTGGAGTTCCTATGCAGGGATTTCACCTCTTCCTTTGAGGATTCTTGGAGGAGTATTTTCTGAATTGATCCACTATCAGGCTTGAGGCCAAGCTCTACTTACATTGGAAGCGCTGATCCATTGAGGGTTTTTCTGCTTCTGCATGCTGCAGCAAGTGGCAGTCTAGATCTGCAGAGAACTAGCTTGTTTTGAGAGCCTCTTCTCATGGAGTGTGTCTTTTAACCTCCTAGAAGAGTGCCTCTCCTATTTTTACTTCATATCTATAACTTGGTAATGGCCATTCATGTAATCTTGAGCTACAGTGCTATTTCTATGGATGGACTACATTATTTTGATATGAGCTTCTCAATGGTGTTTTGATTCCAGTTTTGATGAGAGATCTCTGGTGTTGGGCTTTTCCTTTCACTTTGGTGATCCATGGATTAGCTTGATGATCCATGCTCTATTTACATCTGATATTTTTTTATGTAATTTTATATTCAGAATTACTACAGTATTTTACAGATCTGCAACTTTTTTTTTTTCAGATCTACTCTTATTTATGCATGATTTGGTCAAAACCCCAAGGGGATCTTGTAAAGAAAACCATCTAGTTTCTATATCTGATATAGATATGATGTTATATCCATAGATATATCCTAGATCTAAACTGTAATATAAAGCTACTACAGCTCCTGAAAATGAATTTGTTGAGCCATTTCTGCTGATATATCTATTCTATGTTGCAACTCTCTTTTCTGAAGCTATCTTGCTCTCTTGTCTCATGTAACTTACTGTATATTGGAAGAGCTTCACTTTAATTCTGATTTGTTGCTATACATTCATTTATTGATTATATTTGATGGCCTCCTACTTAAATTTTCAAATACTACATTATTCCTGAAGCTTCTTGTTGTGCATAGCTGCAGCCCCTTTTGTAGGGTGTTTTCCAGCTATACTAGGTTGTGGGAGACCTGTTTACCACACCTAGTTTGATTTTTTTTTTCTCCCCTTTTGGATTTAGACTCTAGATCTACTGATATAAGGGATCCAAGCGCTGAAAAATCATTTCTTTACATCAATATCCCAAGGAGTGCATTATTTTTCCTAGCTTTCTGTGCAATCCCAATTTGGGAACATTACAGTGGTATCAGAGCTCCTTTCTTGGCACAGCCTGTGCTTTCCTTGGAGCACCGGTCATGCAGCATTAAGAAGAATATGATCCTATTACTAAGAGGGAGAAAAGGTACCAGAATAGGAGTCATAAAAAGTATTACTACACTACTGATGATCCTGACAAGGGTCAAGACAAGGAGAAAGCCCCTGAAACTACCAGTGCTAAAGAAGGAGAAGAGTTTGCAAGAACTCTGTTAATGGCCATGCAAGATATTGCTAAGAATATCAAGGAGATGAGGGTGGATATAATGAGGGAATCTCTTGGGATATTTCATCAAGAAGAAAGCACTGACATGTCTCATCATGGGACTAGTCAACCTGTGAACCTGCCACAAGCTCCACAAGCCTCACAACGCTCCACTATGCCTACCTTCTTGGCTGTGGAGAATGAAGGACCAAAAGATAAATCCTCCCTTGAAGGTTACCTTGTGGAGTATGACTCTTAGAGTCAGCGATTCAAGGATAACTTGAGTTTCCAAGAGTTTTTCCATCTCAAGGACCGAAGGAGACCAGGGCAGCAGTGTAGAGATGGTGGATTATTTCATGGTAGACACGGGCAGATTATTTTTGCCCAAGTTTGATGGATCATCCTCCAAATTTTCCAAGGCATGGGTAGAGAAGCTGGATATCTATTTTTAGTTGAAAAAAGTCCCTGAAGTTGAATCCATCAAGATTGCAGCACTGCACTTTGAAGGTGAAGCACACAATTGGTGGTTCCATGGATTGTCTACATTGGGACACATCAATGTGACTACCTATGCTGAGTTCACTAGAAGACTGGTGGAGAGGTTTGATAGGAAGGATCTTGAAGCATCCTTCATAAGCCTTGCAAAGCTGAAGTAGTCAAAAGATGCAGAGACTTATATCTCTGAGTTTCTAAGATTATCAGTCATGGTCCCTGATCTATCTGTAGCAAGGAGAGTCTACATGTTCATCGATGGCCTGGAGGAACCTTTGCATGGGTTGGTTAAATATACCAAGCCCATCACTTTGCATGATGCCATTGAGAGAGCTAGAGATATCCAAGATGCCTTTCCAAAAGAAAAGGAAACTTTCCCAAGCAAGGCTCCTCACTTTTCTAAGGGGAAAGAAAGAAAATCTGCTCCTCCCAAGGAGAGCTATTTGAAGAAACCTCTTGATATTGATCTTAGGATGGAATTGAGGAATAAGAGACTGTGCTTCACTTGCCAAGAGTCATGGGCACCAGGACATAGATGTGTTTCTAGCAAAGCACACTACATACAAGTCTTCTCAGATTTTGAGGAGGAAGATGAAGGTGATGAACCTAGGAGGGGTAACAGCGCTGATGATGAATATGAGGGAGATCACACACCATCTAGAGATGGAAAGGGAGCCTTTTCTCCAAAAATTGGGACTCTTGCCTCTTTGAGGGTAGTGCCTAAGTACTTGACCCTAAGAGTACAAGGTTCAATCATGAATCAGAGAGTATCTGTCCTAATTGACAGTGGGGCAACCCACAACTTTATTGATGCTCACCTTGTACAAATAAGAGGAATCCCCGCTGCTAATTTTGAGGGATTTTTTGTTTTGGTCCCAAGAGATAGGACCATGAAATGCATGCAATATGTCCCCTCACTCTCTGTCACTATGGGATCCTACACTTTGGTGGATCACTTCTTTGTAGTTGATATTCCAGACACCAACATCATTTTGGGTGTCCAATGGTTGATTACCTTGGGGAAGGTTACCACTGATTGGAAAGCCTTGAAAATGGAGTGGGTGGACTTGAAGAGTGGGAAACCACAAATTATTCAAGGCATGAACACTTATCATTCACCTAATGTTTCCACACAAACAACATAGGTAGATTTGTGTAGTGGAAGCAGGGATATAATAGTTCCTTCTCTCATGTTCATGAGAATGTTGCAAGGTAAATTCTTATCTTATGGCAAGCCACCTAGAATGCCATCAAATTCAGATCTTGTGTAGGAAGCCTCACAAAGTGCTGCTCCAAATCTATATCCAGGAAGGATTGGAGCAATAGAAGACCAAGCTACAGCGCTGTGTGAGGAGAAGAATGGGAGAATCAACCTTCCAACAAACCATTTTGGCATGTGTAATGTCAAGAAGACAGTCAGCGACAAGAGAAGCACTCCCATGGATGTATCAGCAGCGCTGTCATTGTTGAGCAATGTGGATCTTTATTGGAAATCTCAACTGCTTGTAGAGTATTCCAAAGATCTCGACACAGGTATGATACTAGATGGAATGCATCAAGAAGAGGGCTACTTAGTCCAAGGAGGAGTCATCTATTATCATGGTAAGGTATTTTTGGGTAGAGATTCCAAGCTTAAGAAGAATATCCTATAAGGAGCATATGAAGAATTCTTCCTCAACCATATGTATTCAATGAAGATCTATTCCCTGATCATGAAGAGTTTTGATTGGGAAGGCATGAGAGAGGACTTACATCAGCACTTTCAAGAGTGCAATAGCTATGGAGGATTGGGGCAACCAATGGACTCTTTGCAAGAGTCATCTCAGCCAGCTCTTCCTTTGCTTGAGAGGAGGGGAATGCTCATGCACAACTGCATGTGTGTGAAGGACTATGATGGTAAAGGATTTGATCTTGATAAGCAAGTTGTATTTTTTGATCTATTACATTCCTTTACCATGTTTTTGTAGGATATGACTCCTAAAGGGAGTGAGAGATCATATGGATCTCATATTTTGTTGAGGGCCAATGGGAATTCTGAACTTGGCCACTCCCCTGATGTGCAAAGGGAGACTCCTTTTCATGATGGGTGCTTCCCAAAGGCACCAAACTTATGTAACACGTTCAGCCACGTTAAGGTGACTCATGCAGCAAAAGTGTGGTGGGAATGCCACTCATCAAACCTGGATCTAATGAAGACAAGAAGTGCACTGCGCTGGCATCACATGAGGGATTTTGACCCACCTCCTCAAGTGCAGATTTCAGTTTGCATATATGTAGTCTTTCTTCCATACATTGATGATATAGTTGTGTTGTTTATGGGATTGTATGGATAGAGGATGGGTAGTGTGTATGTACCACATGGTTTGGAACTTCAATTTGAACTTCATGATACATGTTTTAAATGTAGCATTGCTCCACCCATGTTTATTTCTGGTGAGTTTTTCACTCCTGAATGGATGGACTATGCACATATTATGTTGGCCTTGGAGGAAAAATTCATGATGCTTTGGCTTGCTGAGCATTTGGCTTATGATGAGGATTTGATCCTTGATGATGCCAACCATGAAGGAGGAGAATTACTAAAAATCTTACCCTATCAGTTGCTTGAGGACAAGAAAATTTTTGGAGGGGAGGACTGTAATATTCCTACTTAGCCTAAGCTAAGAGGAATATTCAATTTTGTTTTATTTTCTGTTGCATGAATAAATGAATAAAGGATGACATGTAAAACTCCTAATAAGATTGAATAAATCAATGCCCGTGTGAACATAGTTAAATAAGGGCCATGTAAATAATCACTCGCAGGTGTGAAATGGGTTTGAGCTGTGAGACTGGATCAACCTTGACCAAATCTACAACACTGTCTAGGTTCAATGTATCTCCTAAAGGGACAACGCAGTTCTAGAAGGAGGCCCTTCATGTGAAAAGAGCTAACTCATCAAGGTGGTTTAAGGTTTGCAAAGGCTCTCATCTTATAAAAGGAGAGGGAAGGCAGCAAGAGAAGGTTGTTGATTGATCATATTTATGAGTATTTTTTCTTCTTAGACAAATATTAATTATCTGTTGTTCAGTGGAGGATTGTGCTTGGAGTTCCTATGCAGGGATTTCAACTCTTCCTTTGAGGATTCTTGGAGGAGTATTTGCTGAATTGATCCACTATCAGGCTTGAGGCCAAGCTCTACTTACATTGGCAGTGCTGATCCATTGAGGGTTTCGCTACTTCTGCAAGCTGCAGCAAGTGGGAGTCTAGATCTGCAGAGATCTAGCTTGTTTTGAGAGCCTCTTCTCATGGAGTGTATCTTTTAACCTCCTAAAAGAGTGCCTCTCCTATTTTTACTTCAAATTTGTAACTTGGTAGTGGCCATTCATGTCATATTGAGCTACAACGTTGTTTCTATGGATGGACTGTGTTATTTTGATATGAGCTTCTCAATGGTGTTTTGATTCCAGTTTTGATCAGAGATCTTTGGTGTTGGGCTTTGCCTTTCACTTTGGTGATCCATGGATTAGCTTGCTGATCATGTTTTGTTTAGATATGATATTTTGTTATGTAATGTTATATTCAGAAATTATTGCAGTATTTTACAGATGTACAACTTGTTTCTCAGATCTACTCTTATTTATGCATGATTTGGTCAAAACCCCAAGGGGATCTTGTAAAGAAAACCATCTAGTTTCCAGATCTGATATATATTTTATTTTTTATCCACAGATATGTCCTAGATCTAAGTTGTAATATAAAGCTACTATATCTCCTGAAAATAACGTTGTTGAGCCATTTTTGCTGATATATCTATTCTATGTTGCAGCTCTCTTTTCTGAAGCTATCTTGCTCTCTTGTCTCATGTAACTTACTGTATATTGGAAGAGCTTCACTTTAATTTTGATTTTCTGCTGTACATTCATTTATTGATTATATTTGATGGCCTCCTACTTAAATTTTCAAATACTGCGTTATTCCTGAAGCTGCTTGTTGTGCATAGTTGCAGCCACTCTTGTAGGGTGGTTTCCAGCTAGACTAGGTTGTAGGAGACCTATTTACCACACCTAGTTTTTTTTTTTTTGGCTCCCATTTTGGATTTAGACTCTAGATCTAGTGATATAAGGGATACAAGGGCTGAAAACTCATTTCTGTACATAAATCTCCCAAGGAGTGCGTTATTTTTCCTAGATTGCTGTGCAATCCCAATTTGGGAACATTACATGAATCAACATTACATCAGTGACAGATGTGGCTGAGCGGTGTGCTCTGGAGATTATTGTGTGACTAGTGAGGTAATTTGGTCCACATCAGGCATCGGGCCCACAGGTGGGATTTTTAACCCATTTGAGGGGTGGGCATTCTTTCGATTTTTCCCGCTTTTGTTTTGATGGTATGGTGTCGCAACTGAATAGGGTCCAACGTGGATCTAAGTCATTTGCATATGCTAGCACCCTATGCAGCATTATGTATGCGATTATGGTGCTGTTGAGGCCGGTTGTGGTGGTGCCTATTAGGGGGCCGCAGGAGCCACGCATGAGGAGGTGGGATCCGGTGATGCCGCGAGGCGGTGGTGGCATGGTGGGTTGGAACAACACGATAGAGGCTTGTTTTGAGGCCAACCCACAGATGTTATTTCCATACCCATATGTGGGGATGGACTTTCAGGGTGATATAGATATTGGTCTCCCTTTCAGTTATGTTTGGGGTCCTCCAGGTATGAGTTACGTTTTTTCTGCACTTGTTTGAGTTTTTATGTACTTATGTGTTTTTTCATTGACACTGACATTATTTTGGTTACTCTTACAGATTTTGGCAAGGTAGGTTGCCTACTGACCCAATTGGTGGGCCATGATCCTCTGCTACGACCTCATAGTGGTCAGGGGGGAGGTGGCGCAGGTGGACTGGGTGGTGGTGCCAATGGACCTAGCGGGGATGGTGCTGGCCCTTCTAGTGAGGGAAGTAGCTCGGATACAGCAGAGGTGGTAGCAAAGCAAGCTCATGCAGATGCGGCTGAGGCATGCAATGCAGTATTGGTGGCTCAGGTGGCTACTCTAGAGGACTTTTGGGGTCTAGTGGACCACTTGACCCAGGGGATGCCTTCTTGAGGTTTCATGGATGATTTTGAGGAGGTTTGGTTAAAGATTACATTGGCCCGCGAGAGGGATTATTTGCCCACTCTATGTCAGATAGCGATCGCAGTGGCGACAACAACTCCGGTGGTGGCACCAGGAGCAGTGGTGGGCCCAGGTGCTCCTCTTGAGGGGGCACCCCCCTAGAGTAGTTTTGTACACAGGGAAAGCACCTATTATGAGGATGCTTCCCTTATTTTTGACGAATTTTGTATCTTTGGGCTGGCCGGTGGGCCAACGATACTATTTTTTGTACTCATATACACATATTTCTTGATATATATATGAGAGATCTTTTTGCGGCTCTACATGGTGTGTTATCTATTTTGGTTTATATATTTTATGTTATGCTAATGGATATCTATGTTTTTTGTTTTTTATGTATGATGGTTTATTCGCGATGCATTCTACTCTAGGATATTGTTAGCTATACGATCAGCTGCTTGGTTTTGATTCCTTAATACATGTGAAAATGTAATGTAATCAAATTTTCTCCTTAATATTTTGGCACGCAAATATTTTCTAAATAGGTGTGTGTCCCTAGTCTCAAATGTTTCGTTCAACTGCGATACTACTAAGTGGGAATCGAGGTAGACATGCATATGGCGGATTCCCTGATGGAGGGCCTCGCGCATAAGTCCGATGACGACGTCATATTCTGCCTGATTGATTGTTGTTGATCTGATGCACACGCTGTTTGAACACAGTGGTGATCAGTTAGGGTGGTAAATGACCCAAGCGGTTGCAGCTAAGTTTTGAGACCATCGCGATGCTCCATCAGTAAATCCAAAATAGGGTTCGAGTTGGTGATCCATGGTGGCACTTCAAGCATGCTTTTTACATAAGTCTTCGGGTCAAAAATATTTTGGTGATTGGGTTTTTGTGTACTCTAACTCTAGGGGACAAGGGTTGCTGGGGCCCTTATGGATAGAACTTCTTGAGGTAAAGGCCGTTGACAAGGTTAGTGAGGTAGGTCCCATCCGGTTCCATCAAGATGTATGCCCCCTATCGGAGGAAATGTTTGATGATATAGGGTCCTTTCCACAAGGTTTCGAGCCTTCCTGGCCCTAAGGCCTCTTTTGCGACATCGTAGTGAAGGACTAACTCTCCCTCGGTAAATGAGCGAGGGGTGATGTGGCGGTCGAATGATGCTTTCACCCTTTTCTTATGGGCCTCATTGTGTTGCAACGATTTTCGTCGACTTTCGTCAACTAGCTCTAGTTGTACTAGGCATTTTTCTATAGGTTGGGTGCCATCAAGGAGTTCGATGGTGGCGTGCAAGTTTAGGATCTTATGGAAATCAATGCAAAAGTGCAAGGTACCTTGGTCTTTTGCGACAAGAATAAAGTGGAAATACTGGGACGAGGGGATGGTTGGAATCCTATCTTGGGCATGCGATGATACAAGTCATATGTGGTGAATTGTGTCACTGGCTTGCGCCAGGGGAAGGATCTTGGTAATGGAGTCTTGTATGAGCATAAATTCGGGTTTCCCACCAGGATAGTCAATTTCCTGTAGGTGGAATTTGTTCTTATCACAGAGTTGCCTAAATGCTTTCATCAGCGGGCATACTGGTGCGTGATCTTGACTAGTGAAAATGGTGCACGGTATCACAGTGCTGACATAGTATATAGTGTGATATTCTACGCTACTCGTTGTCCCTGATTTGGATTCTTGGAAAGGGTCAATCGTAGAAGAGGTCGTCTTCTGCTTCCATTTCCACATCGTTGTTTTAGACTTGTCTTCCTCTTTGGTGGATGGTAGATTTAATGCCGCTCGACTTGCTTTCAGCTTGGGGAGATGCACACACTTAAACGTATGATGAAAGTGTGCGAAAATTTAGCAATAAGTGCATGTGATTTTCTCTTGATTGGAGAGAATTTTCTGAGGGAGAGCAGAGACTATGCGGAAACTATTTTCTAGGGGCTTGAGTTCTCTGCATTGGTTGACTCGGTGATTGTTTAGATCACATAGGCCACATGTTATCCTATGATTTTCCTGGGTTACGCATGGTTGGTGTGTGGTATTAGGTTGTTTATTGCACCATTGTGGGGGCGGGGATGTTGAGATGGCAACGTATATTTTGTGCCATTCTTGGAGGTCAATTTGCCTCTCTTCTATGATATGAATTGTGTCAATGGTGTGATGTAGTTTCGGGGCATAAGTACAGCGTCATTCATAATGATTGCCTTGGCAGATAAGGAAAAATATCTATCATATGGGGGTTCCATCTTGCTTAGTCTGAGACCAGGTCGGGAACAAATATCGCAGTGCTGCTAAATCAGTGCAATGGACAACCGCATGAGTGGTTGCTTTGCATAACGTGCATGCGAGTTTGTTTTGTAGAGAGTTGTTTGGGGTAACTAGGGGTCCCCTATTTGGTTTCTCTTCGGCTGTCAGGAACATGATGGATCTGCTCATCTCATCATCTTGGGTCATTGAGCTACCTGTGGACTCCACGTCCATGTCATATTCCTAGGAGAGACGAACTATGGTGGAGCAGAGGCTAGCAAGGGCTAGCCGGAAGCGAGGTATGTAGTGACAATCCTCTAAAAGGTGATTTTCGACGCATGATGAGCATGTGAATTGTGTTTCCCGTAGCCCCACGTAGTAAACCCTTTCGATTGGATACCATCTATGAATGAGCTCCAATTCTGCACACTCTTCCAAGTAGTGGCCACATTCATTGCATAGCGTACAATGTATAATGGGCATTACTGGGGGTCTTTCTATAAATCTATGTTCCTCTTGTAAGTATAGGATGGTACGCGACTCATCATTTATAGACTGGATGAAGGGATCCTCTTGATAGGATCTCTCGATCACATGTAAGGCGTCCCTATATCGTGGTATTTCTAGAAAATGGTGGGTATAGTGCCCATAGGTGTCACAGAGAGCGCATGCGTGATTGGTACGCAGCGGTTTGCCTTTACTTTTTGTGGCAGGTTCCTTTTTGCGGGAACGTGGTGTCGAGATGTCTGATTCAGAGCCGAGGAGTGGTTTTAACTCATCCAACTCTAGACATATGTGGGTAGGGTGTCCTATGACATGACATATAGTGCAAGCTGATGAATCCCTTTGTATGGTGTGGGTCACCGCTTTATTTCCTCTCTTTGCAATTTTATTGGTTGTGATAACCAGTTTTTCAATGGGAACTTCCCTTGCGGGGGTGGTTTCGACCATTTCTTGGGTAGGTTGGGGATCATAGGGACTGAGGGGCTTTAACCCAATGGCACTAATGTTGGTGGCACCTGTTCCAAAAGGGGGAACAAGGTACCAAACTGGGAACGCAAATGATATGTTGGGTAACATCAGTGTTGTCAAAACCTACTGGGAGACAAAGCCAGCTGGGAGGTACATGAAAGGGGTTTGGGAGGCAGTGTAGGCTAGAGAGGCTGCCATGGCCAATGCCTCGGTGTCGTTACTGATTGAGTCCACGTCCTGACTAAACTTGGTGCTTGATGTGGACATCATGCACAGCAAGGCCCCTGTGGCACTGGGTGATACCTCAAGGATAATGGAAGGATCTCTTAGGAATGACCCTAGGACAGACGATTGTTTGAATTGGCCAGGGCCGTATTCTTGGTACCATGAAAGACCATATGTGGCTATATCTACATAGGGTAGAATTACATCTGTGTTGGTTAGGGGACGCTTTTCACTGCACGTCAGCTGGTCTACTGTAATGATTCGATCGTTGTGGGGGAACATTATGATGTGGAAGACAGAGGATGCTATGGTGGACATGGCATACATGTAATTCCACCCAAGTAGTATGTTGTAATCCAAGTGAGCATCTAGGAATTTGATGTCTATGTGGAACTTCTTACCGGCTAAGCAGACCGGTACATTTTGGTAAAGGCTGATGGGTGTTGAGGGACAATCGTCGTACGCTTTGAGCATGATGATGGAAGGTTTGAGTTTGGGGGGCCCTAACTTCTGCCAAACATTTTTGGACATGATGCATGTCGATGCACCCTCGTCAATGACACATCAGTGAATAGTGATATTTTGTACCGACACTGGTATCTGGAAGGCAACCATGGAGGGAAGCCTAGGGGTGGCTTTTTCTAATTCAAAAGCCATCATGCGTGTATCGGCAGGGTCGATAGTACCTAACGCGGAAATTAGGGCTTTCTGTTGCTTGGGGCATGACTGCAATACTTCCAACGCAGACATAGCAGTGGGTGATTGAGCTAAATCATCCAATATGCTATAATTATGGGTCGCTTTTGAGTAGTTACCTACTCGCCTATTATGTCCTTTTGCCATATTTGGTAATAGTTCCATAGGAATATTTGGAATGGTCAAAGGTGTATTCGGCATGCTAGTAGTAGCCCCTGACATATTGGTGTCTGGTGGGGTGTTGTAGCTGCAATTCCGAGTCTAGAAAAACATTTCTTCCACAATCATGTAAATTTCATATATGCTTTTCCCACAATCATTTGGGTTTTGCTGCTGAGTGCTGACCGTCCCTTGATGGGGGAAAGGTTCTTGCATCACTGCAGTTTTCTAGGAAGACCCTCCTTGTCCTCGGTTACTCTGTATCTTTTTAAGCTCAGGGAGTTCGGGACAGCGGTGAGTATAGTGCCCATACTCACCACATATTGAACAAGAATGGTTTGTTCATAGAGGTGGCCTTTTTCCTTGCCTTTGGGCATTTCTTGGCTCCTAGTTCTGATTTCGGTTGGAGTTACCTCTAGCCTAGGATCACGGTGGGCACTGTTGGTTGCTGCCCCCCTATCCAGGGTACCCTTTGGGATTGTTTTCTATATTTTTATTAAGCATGTTAGGAGGGTATTTCTCCTGATCATACTGGTGTGGTTGATTTTGGGACGACTACACAAATTTCACCTGTACATTGGTTTTCATAGGTGGGTCATGTGCTTGGGACTGAGCATAATGTTGTCCCATGTTTTCACCTGGTGGTTGGGGAGGAGCTCTTCTGTCAGTGTTTCTTCCTACATACTGGGTCCCCTCAGCTGGAGGATAAGGTCCTCCCTGGTGGTACGCTTGCACCTTATTAGTCAAAATTTGCTGCGGCATATGATGACTTTGAAATCCTGGTTGAGACATGTTCTGGGTAGAATTATGTGTGTAACCGGGAATTTGACTGCTGATGCCTAGGTACCCTTGGGTCATTGACCCAATTAGTCCATCTGCAGAGTTAGACACACCTAGAAATTATTGGTAAGTTTGTAGGCGCGGGGTGTTAGGCAGGATATTGTAGATGTATCATGACTGCATATAGATCAGTTCAAGATGTTGGGCTTTACTGATTGTGTCCTCTTCGGATGTGGGGTTTTTTTGTGCCACATCCTTTGAAATATCTACCGTTAGAGTTTTCAAGAATAAATCTATAAGGACCCGGTCGTCGAGTTTAGATTTGCATAAACTACGACATCGCCTCCATTCATGGAGACGGTCTGAGATATGGATGGAGGGGGATTGTCCAAAATGAGTCAGTATTTACATTCCCAAATTGTGGTGAATGGGCAACTGAAAGTATGTGAGGAACGCGGTAGCGAGGGCGCTAAAGGTTCCATGTGAACTAGGTAGTTTCTCCACGTACCATTTCGCGGCTACTCCCATAAGAGTGTGTTGAAATAGACTCAACCGAATAGTATCGTCAATGATGCTATTCGATGAGCACCACAGGTGAAAGGTCATTACATGATTAGCTAGGTCTTCCACTTTCCTGCCTTTGAACTTTGGTATATCTGAAGGGAGCTTCGTGGGCATGGGAGGCCAATTGGGGTTGTGTGCTATGGGGTCATTCGTTAGCTTGGTTAAATTGGGTATATTTAACGAAGCTAAGAAGGGTGACTGGGAGGTTGACACCATGAAAATGTGTGAAGACACGAACTCTTGGTTAGAATGAAGGTTTGTCTGTGACGTACCTTGTTGTGAATTCAGCTGGCTTCCCATATGGGACGTGCTCCTCTACCCCCCAGGGGTCAAAGGGGGAGTGGTGTGCAAGGTGGTGTTGGGAGACCAACTAGGGTTCCCAACTAAGGTTTCTCCAATAAAGGATGAACCAATGACGGTGGCAGTGTTTCGTCTTTGATGCTTAAACAACGAAAGACCTGGAATCCCTCCCGGTAATGGGGGGAGGTCCAAAAGACGCCTGAATCAACGAGGTTCTATTGGGACCATTTGGGTGTCGACCATGATAGGTTTTGGAAAAATTTGAGAGGATCGAGTCTATGATCATGACAAATTTATGGTCACATACATAAAACAAAGAGAAAATTAAATGATTTTTCCCTTTAACTTAATCTATGTGATCAATCAAGCAAAAATATGGTTTTGTTTGTTTGAGTGTGATACTCAAAATCCTAGAAGACCTATTACGTCCACACACACTCAAAAGTAAATGGGCCTTGAGAATATTACTTTCGAGTGTTGGCACAACGTCCCGTAAGAGCTAGCGATGCCCCCAGTCACCCGAAGAGAATCCACCAAGGTAAGGGTAGAGGGTCTAGTGCTTTCTTGCATCGTCACCTATAGGGTAAAGGATGCCCTAGTTTTTGGCCACTAAGAACCACCATCACACGTGAGAGTTCGAGTCCTGGGCTTCTTGGTAGTCATCTAATAGTATCGAGTATTAGCCGAGTCAACTAGCCCCAACTGATACCACATGCACTATGCCTAAGCCTAAAACCCTTTGAATTGGGTCTCTGCCGCGCTCAGGTTTTCTTTCCATGTGTTGATAGGTGGATTTTTAAAGCTCCCTAAATACACAACTTCTATGTTTCAATATGAAGTGTGATCAAGGCGGCTTATTGGATGCCTACCGCCTTGATACTAACCTACTATATAAATTATTTTGTGGCCCTTGTGGGGAGAATTTAGTGAGTTGGTTTAAGTTAGTTTTAGGTGTCTTTCTTTTTTTAGTGGGTGAGCATGTGTGAACGAATGGTGAAAAATATCATAGTTTTAACATATGGATATCGACGATCCTTTACAAATTCCCCTAGTTAAACTATGTGGCGTTGTTCCTTGCTGAAATGGAAAACATTTGCGGATATTGGGCCACTTCCAAATCTTCCTAGTTAATCTATGTGACTAAATAAAGGGAAATGGAGAATTGCAAATGTAGAGCATTCACATGATTGCCTCTGATGACTGGAGGGTGCAAAGGCAGCATAGATTACTTTCTCTAATCGGTGATTCAATCCTAGTCCCACAATTCCCTAAATGCAAAAATTGAATTAAGCATAACAATTTCTACACTAGCTTATGCATCTGTGGTCTTGGGCCACTTACTTGGACTAGTTAAACTAAGTGTGCATACCAGACTTTGCAAAAAATAAATTGTTTGAAAAGTAATGGTTAATTTGCCCCCTACTTAAACTATGTGAATAATTTTTGCAAAAAACCAACTTAAATGAAAACTAACTCTATGCCTATAGAAAGCAACAAAAAGTAAGTTCTCAGAAGCTGTGGGGTATCAACACAAGTGATAGTAGATACATTAGGGGATGCCCAGCACATTACAAGCATAAAAATGCAGAGTGTAGGGAGAAAAATATTAGTCTGCTATTTTTGTGCAAAGAGCCTTGAGAGTTGTGCCTTCCTACAAGCAGGTCAGAGCTAAACGTGCGCAATGCACCTCTGTGAGGAAAAACTCCGTGCAAAATTCCTGCAAGTAAAAAATATTAGGAGCTGCCTTCTTCAGTCTATCACTCCAGTGAATCTAGGGATTGTAAGATGGATCATAGGACTATCAGCTCCACTCCAACATAGATAAAGGGTTTCCTGCAAAATATGGCACAACCACATAAACTTGGAACACGTCAGTGGAGTCACCAACCCTGTTGTGGTGGATTAGTTGCATGGGTGTACAAAATCACACCAGTTTAAAGAGTGTGGTCTACTCTTTAAACTATTGGTAACATGAAGAAAGTGAGGAAGCTCAAAAGCATAAAATTTAGTGGAAAAAGTATGCTAAAGTATGCTCTAGTTAAACTAAAACTAAAACACAAATATACATAAGCTATAAAGAAAGTCAAAACGATAATAATGCGAACGATGGCTCAATGACCTCTTCTTATTAAAAGTTTGATACGGAGAAGAAATTTTACTCACTTTCCAAAGGGCTCCTAGACAATGGCTCTACGTCCTGATGCAAGGATGTTGCCTTCCAAGCTCTGCCTCAGATGCAGTCTCCCTCTCTCTCTCTCTGCTATGGTGGAATAGGATTTTGGGTGGCCAACGATCGAGTCCTCTTTAGCTCCAGCTCTGGGTCACACATTGTTGGTGTTGCTTGGGCAACTTTGGCTAGCATAACAATGTGATCACCCTTTCTACATCTCTTGGTGGATTTATATAGGGGAGTTTCAAATCCTCCTTCCCTCCCTTGGTACATGATGGATAGTGACCAAAGGGAGAGGTAAGATTCCATTGTGTGCTCACATAGTGTCTAAGGAGGCGCTGGTGGTTGTCCTTAGGTGGATTCATATAAGGAGTAATTGTTCATTGATTTGGTGTGGTCCCAGAAAGCGACTTTTTTCCATTTCTAGGAATGCACGCTTATCGAGCCATAAGGCGTGTAGAAGGCGCTCTTCTCAAAGGATTAAGCATGCATTGTAACATTTAAGACTAGTTCTAATCTGATTTTCTCAAAACCTTAGAGATTTAAAATACTTCTTGATTCCATAATGTGTTCCTACCCTGTAAATCCTTAGGCTTGAAATTCATTGATGTCGTCTTCTGCTGTACGATTTTTCAGTGTTAACACTTTTCATAAGTGGAGAGGAAGATAGCGTGGGGTAGGCTACTTTGTCTACCATGTTTAGAATTTCAGCCCACCTACTTTGCAGAAGCTCAAGGTGGAGGAGAGTTTTTAGGAGTTTCCATGTTGGGAGGTAACTCGTTTTGTATGGATGATTGCTTGGGGATGGGAGATTCATATGGGGATGGTAGATCCCAATCTATATAAGACCTCATGCCTCAGGAAGGCCTTTAGACAACCCATTTTTTCCTCCATGGATGTTTTATTTTTACATGATGATAGCTATTTGGGATCCTCACCAAAAGCTAGCTTGTATACTTGAGAGGGGCAACTTGGATATGTATTGATGAGAAAACATCTTGATCCTTGGAGGATTTTATCATATGAGGATGATACAGGGGAAGGATAGGAGGCTCTTCAGTTCTATCCTTGTAGTTTCTTGAGGACAAGCAACATTTGGGAGGGGAGGATTGTAATATTCCAAAATTAGCATGCAGCTAATTGGAATATTGATTTTTGATTCTAACACTCGGTAAATGAATAAATGGGGAAGGAGACCCATTCTTATCTTTAATAAACATAAAATCTCTCTTGATGTGAAAAGGGATCATAAAATAACTGTATCTAGCACTCTCATGTGTGAACAAGGCATAATGGATGTGGACAAAGTCAAGTTTGACCAAGTCAACAACATTAATGTGGGAGGAGTGGACCATAAATAAGAATAGCTCAATATGAATGAGGGCCACCCTAGAAAAATATATGTGAGTTGGATTGAAGACCCTTAGGTTTGAAAAGGGCTGAAGCAGGTTGAAGAGGTCAACCTTGACCAAATCAAACAACGTTGTTTTAGAGGAGTGGCATTGATGAACGTACAACGTAGTTTTGGAGGGAGATTGATTTTGTGATGGTGGAAACCCTAATGATTAGGACCCAAGGTTGGAAGGTGCAATGAGTTTATAACGAAGGGGATGGAAGCCATTTGAGGTTAGCTTATGAATGATATTTTGATGTGTCTTCTTAGACTTTTCTCCCTTCAGCTATTTAGCTAAGATTGTTGGTGTTGTTTAGCACTAAGGTATTCTTGTTTAGGAATTCCATCTCTTCCCTTTGAGTAGCTCTTGTGAGAGACCCAACCTTCATTCCACACATCTAGAATTGGTTCCAATATTCATTCTTTAGCTACAACATTATTTCTATAGAAGTATAACTTTGTGTTGCAGGGTGTTGCAGTGGAGGGTTTAGAACCCCAGTTTCTGAGTTGGTTTTGCATAGGAGGAAGGATTCCTTCTATTGGGAGATCAGTTTGGAGGGTCATTGGGCTGACTTCAGATCTTTGGCAGTAGGCCAACATATTTCCATCACCTACACCGTTATTCCAGTCTGGAATTGCGTTATTTCTGGAGGGCAGTTACAACAGTGTCTCTTGTGGCTCTTTTTGGGAGTTTTCCGGTGATTGGAGGGTTGATCCTTCCATGGGGGAATACCTTTGATCATATCTACATCAGATATACATTATTTCAGCCTTCTATACTCATGTGTTTCAGTTTGCAGTGATTATTCATTCTTATTGCTGAATATCACCATTTGTATTCGGGTGTATTCCTAGAAACCCTTCCCGAGTCCTCTAGATTTTGTATAACGGAGGCTAGATCTCAGTTCTTGAGCCATATTGTTTAATATAATATCAAATCTATTTTTCTCAGCCATTTCTATGCAGAAAATCTCATTAGATTGTGCTATCTCTTTATGCAGTAATTTCATGTTGCAGTAGTTTTGGGTTTTTAGCATTTTCTAGCTATACTAGGTGTTTAGTCAATTTAGTGTCCTAAATTGCTAACATAAATTATCAACCAGGGCTAGTAAACTGATGAAATGTGATGCACTATATGTGCCTAAGTATCCCTTTTTCTTACTTCGTTGTTTTTAGTGTTTTATTGATGTTTTGGGGTTTTTATGTTTGATTCTTAGTATGCTACTCTATGCTAAAAATATGAAGTTAGATTTATGTCAAAAAGGGGAAAAATGAAATGTTAATAAATGAATTAAAACAGAATTTATTTGCAAGTTCTGTTCCTAATTAGAAAATGATGAAAACAGAGAGTCCTAATCCATGGATATTACAGCTTCTAAATGAACATTCATGAAATGAAAAGTAACTCAAAACAATACAACTTAATCTGATTCATTTAGTTAGAGATTTGTTGGAAGAGCCTGTGAAAATGATTAATTCTAATGCAATGAGGATCTCCTAAAACATAAAAGGAAATGCTAAAACAACTTATAACATTACAACCAAATCTCATTCATGAGTTAGAGGTTTATTGGAAGAGCTTTTTGAAAGAGATTAATCATAATGTGATAAGGATCTTCTATGAAGCAAAACAATCAATAACTCAAAATATTACAACTTAGTCTCATTCGTGAATTAGAGGTTTATTGGAAAAGCTTTTGAAAGAGACTAACTGCAGTATAATGAGGATCTTCTTTTTAACTAAATAACAGAAAATGAAATGCTAATAACTCAGAATATCACAATTGAATCTCATTCATTTAATAGAGATATATTGGAAGAGCTTGAGAAAGAGACTAACTGCAATATCATGAGGATCCTTTATCTAAGCAAATGACATGAAAAATAATGCTAAAAGCTATGATTTCAGAAAGCAATCTAAGTAAGGAAATATGACAAAACATAATTGAAAATGAATTATCTAGAAAACATGTAAAACCTCCTCGAATAGCAGGGGCCCTCTGCTACCAATTTGGTGAAATTCTTCAGCTCCTTAAAGTTGTAAACAAAAAAACATCAAAGAACTTATTTATTGATAAACTCACAAATATACATCCCATTCCATCTTAAGCTTTGTTACAAAATACTCTCTAATCCTTTCTCTTCCTCTCTTATTTTTTTTCACTACTCTTGATAGGAGAAAGCTTCTCCTATTTATACAAAATATGAGAGGTTATCTCATTAATGAGAGTCCATGAATCTCTCCCTCTATCTTTAGAGTTACAATCAAAATAGGAAATGATAAGACACATGTCCTTTTAGAGTTTCAATACAAATAATAAATAAGACACATATCTTCTTAGAGTTTCAATACAAAAAGGAAATGAGACACATGTCCTCATGATCACATGATCTTCTCCTCTCAAATTAGAATTTGGTTTTGGGAGGCCACATAAAGGTCTTTTAGAAGCTTCCTTTTGACCTACACATGTCACAAAACTCATAACACATATATAGATATATGAAACTATGTTAATGTTCTAGTTTCTAATCATAAATTCACTTTAACTACATAAAATAAATAACTTTGGAAGACAAGGATCATAACCCATATATTTATGAAAATGGTTACTTGATGTAGGGTTTTAGGTCAGATGGCTATGAAATAAGAGCTGAAAGGTTATGACATAATGGAAATATGTATGAATATGGAAAGCACTTTTGAGACTCAACATACCCCCCAACTGAAGTTGTTGCATGTCCGCATGCAACTATTGCAATGATTCATTTGTCCATGAGCTAATCTTTTGAGTTTTGACTCATATAGATTCATTCCAAACTTTGCTTCTTGATATTTTCTTTTTTGCAAAGTATAATACATTTGATTGCAACTATTTTTAATGGTTGGTTCTTGTGTGACAAGCAATTTTTTGAGCAATGGTTCTTGTGTAACAATGCTTTATTTTCTTTGTTGCATCAAAGTTCATGAAAACATTTAGAATCAATTACTTCATCAATGAATTGATCATTTGCAAGGCATATAATCTTTTGGATCATGTTGAAACAATAGTTGGTTGGGAAGTATATGCGGGTGGAATTGAAATAAAAATGTGTAATAGTGTATGACATGTGGATATGAAATGATGTCCCTTCCCCCCAACTAAATATATGACATTGTGAAAAAGGGAGTGAGGAATTTTTCCAAAGTTACAATTTTAGCATTCTAATGAATTACATGACTAAAAATTAGAAAAACACATACCTTCACTTACCTTAAATGTGGATGAGTTGTGTATACTGAAGAGTGTGGTTGTTGATGTTGTTGGATCATGAACTATGTAAACAAAAGAATTTGATCTGCTTCTTTTTTCTCTTTGTTCTCGTTGTGCTGATGGAAATATTGGGATCTTTATTGCTACTGATACAAATTGATACCTACTACAAACTGTTGAAATGATGTAGTCTTCAATCGTTACAAAATCCGATGGTACAATTCTAGTCATGCAAATAAATGTGTTGATGTCGAGCATGAAGAGAAGTCATTGGATTACCGACCATTGATGAATGTCGTTAACCAATGCGAGACAAACTCACCATTAATGTCAATGAGTGCCAAGGTACCTAAGTACATCTTGCAAAGTGCGAATAGATGGGCTGATGTCAAGCCACTTGCAATATCTGACGATCAAGGGACATTGATGTATTCCCATGATTTTCAGCGAGATAAATTTTCATTAATGCACACAAGCCTCAATGTACTATTAAGGGCTCTAGTCTTGGACCTAGATAATGTGCTGATGTCGATAGGCCAAGACTTGTTAGAAGGGAGACCTTGAGGAATCCTTCATCAACTAACGCGAGCATGAAAGAATAATTTTTGAAGGACTATGGATGAAATTTTTTGCAGTGGATCAAGGTTTATTTGACAGAATGAAAATGGAAATGAAATGAATCAGCTTTGTAGAGGATCTGAATGGTTTTATTTCTAGGTTTGTGAAAGCATGGAAGGAAAATATAATGACTAGAGAAAATAAAATGAGCAGTGACGGAAAATGAGATGAGGATTTTATTGAATGACTAATTAGAAATGCAATGGCGAATGTAAAGGGAAGTGAGGTGACTGCTTTATTGACTGAGGAAACATGGATGCAATGGAGATAATGGCATCTGAAAGGCTTTCAAGTTTTGGATTTGATTTTCATTAGCATGTGCTCATGCATTGATATTTCTTTCTTTGTTGCTAATCATCTTCTTGTAAAAGAAATGTAGTCTCTGAGAGAGACACTATTCGCTTGTAGTTATTTGTCCTTCCTCCTGGAACCTACAAAATAACACTAGTACTTCTTCTGCAATGGAATGTAAGATTATCAAAAGATAGAGGTGATCAATCTCTCTGGTTATGATATTTACACAAAAAACTGAGAATTGGTACTAATAAAACAAGTTCACGAAGGAAAACCAAAAGAATTTATACTTATTTCGAAATTAGTGCCTCAAGTTACCTGTTGTGTCTTTTCAGCAATTTCTTTAGTTTTTACTATTTCAAAATTTAATGATAGTTTTCTGATTATGTAGATCTTGTCGAAATCTTTCCAATGACACTTGAATCGTCAAAATCTGATGTTGGATGAGAAAGTTAGGCTAGTTTAAATTTTGGGTGAAACAATGAATTTTTTCAGCTGCAGAATTGATGTTTAGCTACAGAATGTGCACCGTTCCGTAGCTAAAATCCTGAAAAAAAAAAATTAAGTAGCCATGCCTATGCAAATAATCAGTCTTGGCATTTATATTAATCAGTACCTCCTCAAAGAAAATGAACAATACACTACTTATTTTATTGATGATTTTTTTTTTTTTTTATAAATATTATATATGTTACATTAAAAAAAAAATATACATATATAATTTTATTAAACAAAACAATTTATTAAATAAGGAAATAAAAAATAAAAAATAAAAACATTGAAGGCCATTCTTCTGGCCACTTATTTCCACATTGCTCATCCTCATGTGGCAATATTTGCGAGCAACTCTCCATTGGAACATAGCAAGTTGTATTAAGATCACCTTCTCTTCATACAAAGGAAGCTCATTTTTCCTTCATTGCAATTCGAGAAGAATTAATCACAACTTCAAGGTAAACAAAATCCAACATTCGGAAAGTGAAAGAAGTCGAATTGGACTCTTCGATTTATCAAAATCATGTGGAATGTGGATTGAATGCCATGATAGACTTTGATTTAAATTAAAATTCTTCTTTCTTAGGAAAATTAGATCGTGATCGAAATCCATCGATTGATTACCAGGAATTAATGAAAACCATTTTTTCTCATGTAGATAGCGAAACAAGGCTCTAAAGAACTGGAAAATTCTCTCTAATGGTTACAAAATCTAGAAAAATATTTCTAGGTTACCAAATTACCCCCATTCCTGGAAAAACCCATGTCATAGATTTTTAAAATTCAATTGTATTTGCTCGGAATTTCCGTTTTAAAATCACGTGTCAATAGCAGTTGCATTTTTCTGGCAATGAAAAACGATTTCTGTTTATTTAAAGATCCTAATTAAATCGAGAAACATATGCAAATGATTTAATAGGCAAACTCAAATGAAAAGTGGTAGCAGAGGGCAACATTTGAATACTACTTGGATTAAAATCACTAGCTCTGCTATCGCGAGGAAGCTCTTCATCATCTTTGGTATCCTTCTCACAAAATCTTCTTCAACATAATTGACTGAATTGCATGAATCCTCATTCTCATCCTCAGCGTTGCAACTCACCGTTACCTGAAGACAATCCCAACATTTTTTTATCAGATTTGCAAGAGTGCAGGCAACATTGAGGAATCTTCAATCACAGATTTTGTTTAACAACTGCAGAGGTTCGATCAAAATAATTTAGCAAATCAAGTTTGTTTTTTTATTGTTACCGATGCATTGGATATCAATTTGAAATCAATCTCTTGAAAAAGGACAAAATTCCCAGCAACCACACCAAATAGTTAGATCCGCTTCTCCATTAATTCTACAGGAAAACATGGTACTCTGTTGGTTTTACTGTTAAATTCTGTAATGAGCAAGGTGAGAGCCGAGGCTTCACTCTTTGAAACTAAGAAGTTGCTCTCAAAAACAATATGAACATTGAAAAGTGTTGAATCTGCCAGTAATGCTGTTGGGAACATCTTGCAAAAGAACCGACGGTCAAATGGTGATGCAAAACCTTTGCAATCAAATTATTACATGAACAATTCTCTGGCAATTCCTTTGGAAAACGTGGATCTTTTCGTTGAATTGCTAGATCTGTAGATTCTCTTAGCTAAAGCGTTGAGTTTGTTCATCCAATTTTAGTGATGTGGGTCTCCTCCATGCAGATACAATCTTCTTATAGAAACAAAAAATGGATTCTTTTCTTCTCATAAATTTTGCAGATTTTGAAGAGCTGCTTCAATGCTACATGGAGAGGTTTATTTTCTCTGAGTTTTAATCTTATTTTATTTTGTGCTTTGATTTTTTTTATTTTTATTTGTTTTTCAATTTTTTTAATGTTTGGTTTGTTTTTTTGTTTTTTTTTTAAATTTGTTTTGTTAATAAAATTACATATGTTATATTTTTAAAAATAAAAAAAATATACATATATATTTTATTAAAAAAAAAAATTATTGAATTTTTTTTTTTTAATTGATTTGTTATTAAAATTATATATATATTTTCAAAAATTTTAAAAATATACAGATATATTTTAGTAAACAAAACAATTAAATATTTTTATTTTTATTTTTTTTTATAATTGATTTTTTAATAAAATTATGTATGTTATATTTTCAAAAATTTAAAAATACACATATAGATTTGATTAAACAAAACAATTTATTGAAATTAAAGTTTTTCATTAAATCAAATGAAATGATGAAAACAATTTTTATTTTTATTTTTTATTTATTTATTTATTTTTTAACATAAAAATTCTTTTTCTGATCCTCCAGATCACACAAAGTGCAGGAGGAGAGCATACTCGAGAATTTTTTTTTTTTTTTTTTTAGATGTAAGAAATAAGGCTACCTAGTTACACTTCCCCGGCAACGATGCCAAAATGTTTAGTCAATTTACTGTCCTAAATTGCTAACATAAATTATCAACCATGGCTAGTAAACTAATGAAGTGTGATGCACTATATGTGCCTAAGTATCCCTTTTTCTTACTTTGTTGTTTTTAGTGTTTTATTGATGTTTTTGGGTTTTTATGTTTGATTCTTAGTATGCTACTCTATGCTAAAAATATGAAGTTAGATTTATGTCAACAAGGGGAAAAATGAAATGTTAATAAATGAATTAAAACATAATTTATTTGCAAGTTCTGTTCCTAATTAGAAAATGATGAAAAAAAAGAGTCCTAATCCATGGATATTACAGCTTCTAAATGAACATTCATGAAATGAAAAGTAACTCAAAACACTACAACTTAATCTGATTCATTTAGTTAGACATTTGTTGGAAGAGCTTGTGAAAAAGATTAATTCTAATGCAATGAGGATCTCCTAAAACATAAAAGGAAATGTTGAAACAACTTATAACATTACAACTAAATCTTATTCATGAGTTAGAGGTTTATTGGAAGAGCTTTTTGAAAGAGATTAATCATAATGTGATAAGGATCTTCTATGAAGAAAAACAATCAATAACTCAAAATATTACAACTTAGTCTCATTCGTGAATTAGAGGTTTATTGGAAAAGATTTTGAAAGAGACTAATTGCAGTATAATGAGGATCTTCTTTTTAACTAAATAACAAAAAATGAAATGCTAATAACTCAGAATATCACAATTGAATCCCATTCATTTAATAGAGATGTATTGGAAGAGCTTGAGAAAGAGACTAACTGCAATATCATGAGGATCCTTTATCTAAGCAAATGACATTAAAAATAATGCTAAAATCTATGATTTCATAAAGCAATCTAAGTAAGGAAATATGACAAAACAGAATTGAAAATGACTTATATAGAAAACATGTAAAACCTCCTCGGATAGCAGGGGCCCTCTGCTACCAATTTGGTGAAATTCTTCAGCTCCTTAAAGATGTGATCAAAACAACATCAAAGAACTTTAAAATGGTACAAAACTCTGAATAAAAATACATTTATCTTAAACTTTTATTTAATGCTCTCTAATCATTTTCTTTTCTTTCTGTTTTTTCTTCTTTAAGAGCGGAAAAGCTTCTCTGTTCTTAAAATATGAGAGGTTATGTCATTAATGAGAGTCCATGAATCTCTCCCTCTATCTCTACAGTTACAATCAAAATAGGAAATGATAAGACACATGTCTTTTTGGGGTTTTATTACAAATAAGAAATGAACACATATCTTCTTAGGTTCAAAGTACAAAAATGGAACATGTCCTCATGATCACAGTCTTCTCCTGAAAATTCAGATTTGGGTTTTGGAAATTTATATAAGTCTTTTTAAAGCTTCCTTTGTCACAACGTACTGACCATAACACATATACAGATATATGAAACTATGTTAATTTTATAGTTTCTAATCATAGATTCACTTTAAATACATAAAATAAATAACTTTGGAAGACAAGGATCCTAACCCATATATTTATGAAAATGGTTACTTGATGTAGGGTTTTAGGTCAGATGGCTATGAAATAAGAGCTGAAAGGTTATGACATAATGGAAATATGTATGAATATGGAAAACACTTTTGAGACTCAACAATAGGTGTGGGAGGTATGTTTACCTCACCTAGTTTGATTTTTTTCTGATCTATTCTTGTGTAATATCCCAGTTGGGGACTGTCAACAAGGCATGCCTGAAAAACTCATTTTTCGCGAATGTATGCTAAAAGATTAGAAACAAACCCTTGGATCCCTTATATCTGATAATCTAAGACCCAAATCCAAGAGGAGATCAAAAAAAAATCAAACTAGGTTAGGTAAACAGACCTCCCACACCTAGTATGGCTTGAAAAATGCCCAAGGAAGGGACTACAGCAATACAAAACAACACTGCCCAGAAAATAACGCAGTTCAGCCCAATATATGTAGGAGACCAATATGGAGTCTCATTAATCACTTATGCATCAGCAAAACAGATTTACAATATGGCCCATACAATGTACAAGAGGAAAATAGAAGACTTTGATGAAGAAACCCTCAAGAATGAGGTGTTGCAACAATGTATTAAGTTACAAGAAGGCTTGACATCATTATATTAAGATCTATAGCAGTTTTACATTACATTCCAGATCTAGAATAGATCTATGTACAAAATATTATATCCATATCAGATCTGTACACTAGATGAGTTCCTCTACAAATTCCCCTTGGGGTTTTGAGAAAAACATGAGTACAAAGAGTAGATCTGAGATCTAAAGTTGCATATATGCAGTAATATTCAGAATATCTGAAGTAAATACAATAATGAGTAGATCATATCTGAACAAGACATGGATTAGATTTGTAATCCACGGATCACCACAGTGAAGGGCAAAACCCCAACACTAGAGATCTCTCCTCCAAAAGCATGCTAAAACTCCCTGCAACTATATACTTGAAAATAAAGCAGTTATGGGAGACAAACTATGTTGTAGGCTCTAGAACTGGTTTTTCCTAGTGCCAATATCTGAAAACACAACTCCAAAGATCCAATACACTCTTTTCAATGATATATAAGACTTTCTCACTAAGAAGAGGCACTAGATCGGCCTAGATATGAACAGATCTAGGCTCCACTTGCTGTAGCTTACAAGGAAAACCAAACCCTCAATAGGATCTATGTTGTAGTTGGAAGATGGCCAAATGCCTAATAATGGACAAGATCAACAAGACTCCTCCAAGAGCTTCTTAATGGAAGAGTTGGGATTCCCGCTCGGGAACACCCAGTGCTAAACAACACTATTCTCAGCTAAACAGAAAGAGAATAAGAAATGTCTAAACAGAAAATATCTTTAGAAAATATCATGTCATGAACACCCTCTCTTCATGTCCTCCTCTTCCTTTTATAAGATAGAAATCCTTCCAAACCCTAAACCATCTCAATGATTTAGCTCCATTCACATGTGTAGCCTCCAACTAAGACTACGTTGTGCATCTAGGAGGTTCATTGCATCTAGACAATGTTGTTGATTTGGTCCCGGTTGACTTGGTCAATTGATCCAGCCTCGTTCACACTTAAGTGTGCTTTCGAAAATAGCTCAGATTTATCCTTGTTCACATTGAGCATTGATTTTATTTAGAATCCACTCCTCAAATATTAATGTTGTTGACTTGGTCAAACTTGACTTTGTCTACATGAAAAAGTCCCTGTTCACACATGAGGGTGTGAAATCCAGCTATTATGTTGCTCCCTTTTTACATTATGAGGGGTTTTATTCAGATTTTTATTATGCATGGGCCTTCTTACCCATTTATTCTTCTCCTAAGTGAAATCAGAAAAAAATCAATATTCCAATTTGCTACATGCAATTTTTGGAATATTAGTGTCCTCCCCTCCCAAATGTTTCTTATCCTTAATCAATTGCAAGGATAGAACTGAAGAGTCTCCCCTCCTCCTACTGTAGCATCCACATATGATGAAATCTTCCAAGGAATGATATGATGTCTCACCAATGAATCTCCATATTGCCCCTCCCAAGCATGCAAGCTAGCAAAATAGCTAACATCATGAAAAGGTAAAGTACTCAAGGAGGAAATAAGGTGATGTCTAGAGGTCCCCTCGAGGCATGGATTCTGAAATGTATTGTGAAACGTCCTTCCCATGTGGATCCTCCATCCCCATGCAATCATCCATACAAAATGAGTAACCTCCCAACATGGAAACTCCTGAAAATGTTCCTCCACCTTGAGCTCCTGCAAAGTAGGTGGGCTAAAAATCTGAACATGGTAGACAAAGTAGCCTACCCCCCACTATATTCCTCTCCACTTATGATAAGTGTAGAGCATATGCTGATCTTGGGCTGCAATACAATTTCCCTCAAGTGGCAAGATGAAGACTAGATCTCCAAATATCTCCTCTCCAACGCTGTGAATCAAGTTGCCCCAAATCATTCCTTATGTGATGGATAGGAAATCATCACCATATGGCATCTCATCAAACTCATGGCCCACCTCATAACTAAACAAGTGTTTGGTTTTGGTGGCCATATCTCCTCTCATGCTCCCATTACAACATGCAATGCAGAAAGTGTGGGAATCCTCTTCCCAAAAGGACTAATCCAACCCATGTGTCTCTCTCCCAATCATGCTCTCAATATAAATAAGTAAAATATCAGCAAATGAAATCATGATCACCATCAAAATGAGGGAAAGAATAAAGGTTTCATGTGGTGTAGGAAAGTACCAACAGTTTCCCGTGTAGTTACAGTGTAGTTTTCCTAACTGCTGCTTTAGAAAATAATATGGAAAGTTGTTTTTTGAGACATGGATAATTATGTATGTCATGACATATACTAATAAATAGCAAATGGCTGGATATATCAACTGAACATACATGAAAGAAAACACTTTCCCAAGGCCATATAGAATATGGTTGTCTCCATCACATACTTTGACCCAATGTTGACCATGGAGCTTAATGAAAAGCTTGCCCCTTTATGGAGCAATGCACTACATAGAAATGGTAAGAGCATGCAAATATTGTGTTGGAAAATCAATAAATGCAAAAAAAAAGTTCCTACCATGTACTAGAAGTAAGATGACACATGAATCCATGAATAAGTCCTCCATAGGGGCTAGGCATACTCCCATGAAGAGAAATGAATTATGTGTTGCATGAAGATCACCCTTCTTATGCTTGGAAATCCAAGTTAAGAAGATCATATCTCGGTAATAGATGTTTCCATCCACTAGTCCATCAATCTCACTTCCTCCTTGTTCACCAAGTGCATCAATGGTGAAGTGATCCTGGGGACACTCCATCAATAAATCATGTGGTGAAGACATAATGATCATATCATCATAATGTATCCACACTCCTTACTGCCCAATGATGCAAGTATCCTACCAAATTCCTTCCATCAACATACCCTTAGAAAAAGGACATGTCTCATGATGGCCAAATTCTCTCAAGAGTAGCCAATGCAGCTTTGCCTCTTGCTGCCTTGTATCATAGATTTGCAAGTGGCTCACTAGCCTCCTGCTCTCCACCCACATCCACTCAACCACTTGTGGATTTCTCCTACCATTCTCCATCTTGGTACTCCTCCAATGAGCGCTACCATCCTCCCAAATCAGTGTTCTCTTCTTGCATTTCATGGGATGTTGAAATGAAACTCCTTGGAGATCTTCTAGAAAATACCTCATACCCAGAACCATCTTGAATCCATCAAGATCCAAATGTGATGAGGGAAAAACCTCCTCAACCTATTGAAGAACCTTGCACTCGATGTAATGTTGAAGTGCACCTCCAATGAGATCTCTCCATGATATCTTCTCCTCATCAATGATCGTCTAAAACCAATAAGGTCTCGGATCTACTGCAAGTAGAAGTTTCTCTTTGAGCTGTGGAATGCTCACTGAGAAAGGGTCTTCTAGAAAGGAGAAAATGTTTCTCACTTTAATATGTCTACCATCTATCACTTTTTCCTCTATTGCTTCATGAATGAAGCTGCCATTTGATTTCTCCCATAAGGAATGGGTCCTCCTTTCTTCACTACTGCCTTTGTACAGTGCGGTGCAATTCTGTTGCTTTAAATCAGCAACATGCAATGATGTAGATCCCTCCATAGTTTTTTCTGAAATGATAAGAGATGGAAACTTCGGCATACATTTTTGAAACTTGGAAGCATCTTGTATGGCTGTAAGGGATTCTTCCTCCAATGTGTTAGCTTCCCCAACTGCTGAAGATGAAGGCTGCTCCTCCATGAATGTGACAGCGCTGGTATATACCTCCTTAAGTGGTGGTGAGGGCTTATCCTCCTTTGATCTCTCTTCATCAAACCTCTTGATCACCCTCTAAGTGAAATCTACAAAAGAAGATACTCTTGCATGTCTCACATGGTTGAACCACCAATTTCTTACTTCGCCCTTCAGGTGTAGCGCTGCAATCTCCACTACTTCTTTCTATTCCACTGGATGTAGTAGGAAGAATGCATCAAGTATTTTTTCCCAAGCCCTTGCTGAAGATGTCCCATCAAAATTGGACAATAGAAACCTATTTACCTTGATTCTCCTTGTGCTGAAAGGACTCCTCTCTTCCTCCAGCTGAATGAACTGCAGGAAAGCTAGAGTCTCCTTGAAGGCTCTAGGTTGAGATTTGTACTCAACAAGGTACTCACCTAGAATCTGATGGTCCAATTTTTCTTCATGCTGTTTGTCTTATCCTCTCTGATAATAGGAAGTGCATGGCTCCTCCTCTTCTTGAAACCCTCTAGGAGTTTGTAATGTTCCCAACTTTTAGCCTCTAGAAAAAAGGAACATTATAGTTAGCATTATCTTTTGGTAGATGAATAAAATGGGTAGGGAGGACCATTAACCTTTTTAGAAGGGAAAGTAACATTCCTCATGTGAAAAGGGGAAGAATAAGCAGCTAGATTGAGCACCTACAGGTGTGAACAGGATTGGATCATGTTGATTTAGTCATGTTTGACCAAGTCCACATGCATTGTCTAAATACATTGTATCTCCATGATGGACTGCGCAGTTTTAATGGAGGACAACTTGCATGAGCTAGATGGAACATATGGATGGGACCCATTGTGGAGAGGAGAACTTGCTATATATGTAGAGGAGGACAGCCATTGTATTCATGCTTGGATTATTATTTTCTTGGGTCTGTTGAAACTTTTCTTCCTCTTGTTGTTTAGCAGGGTTGCAGTGTTGTTTAGCACAAGGGTATTACTGGTCGGGAATCCCTACCTCATCCTCAGGGAAGGAGAGGTTCTTGAGATGCATTTCCTCATTTCATAATTTTTTCCAAGCTACCTCCTTCAGCTACAATGCAATTTCTGTTTAGAGTTGGTTTGTGTTGCAGGGTGCAGCAAAGGAGGGTCTCTTTGAGTCATTTCTGGGCTTGTTTTTCAGTGGAGAGCTTGTCTATCCATTGGAGGATCAATAAGAAGGATTCCTGGGCATAATTTCACATCTTGGCACTTGGCCAAAGCTTCTCTGCACTTTTACAGGGAAGTCCCTTGCAGGAACTGCATCATTTTCCAGAGACCAGCTGCAGCAAGGTTTAATACCTTGATTTTGGGCTAGTTTCCTAGGGCAAGGGCCAACCCTTCTCCCAGAAAGCTAGAAAAAGGGATTATTATCCCTATTCTAATTTATTCAAATATTTTCATGTAATTTTGCAGGGGAATGTGTTATTTTTCAGCTGAATATTCATATTTATTCCTTTCGTACTTGAGCTTCCAAGAAACCCTTGCCGGGTTATCTTTAGATTGTATAAAAGAGGCTAGATCTCTGTTTTTCTCTGTGCTTTGGCTAAATAAACTCTAGATCTATTTTATACCACATATTTCTATAGAAAAACTCTTGTAATTATGCTTTTCTTGCTTCAGAGTTTTCTGTATGGGTTAAGCTATGGGTTTTCAGTGTTTTTAAGCCATATAAGAACCAGGAGATCTATTTAACTTAGCTAGAATGATTTGTTTCAGCTCCCATTCTATATGTGAGATTTATATTGCATTAAATAAGGGATCCAAGTCCTAATTCTCATATTTATAGGGTTATTTTCCGGAAATGGCATTTTTATGGTCTAGATCACTGCTTTTCCCCACTTGGAGATAACATATGGAGACATAGCTTTGCTGATATGCTCCTAATCTGATCTAATAAGTAAATTGACACATCTTGAATTATTGTGTTCAAGTATTTCTAGATCTCCAACTCTATAATATCTTAAGATATTCTTATTGTTGTAGAATTTCCCTATTTTGCGATACTAAAAAGTTTCACTGAAACTCTTCTTCTTTATCTGATTAACCTCCTTCGAGAGGTTCTTCCTAGATCTGAAAAGTGATGAGAGCAAGATCATTCTTTTCATCATCTTGATCTCTACTCTTCTCCTTTGTCTTCTTATTCTTCTGATAGCATAATGGCTGGAACTCACAGGCTGAGCCAAGATTATGCTTCGATACCACTGTAATATCCCAGTTGGGGACTGTCAGCAAGGCATGCCTGAAAACACGCATTTTTTAGGAATGTATGCTATAGGATTGGAAACCAACCCTTGGATCCCCTAGATCTGATAATCTAAGAGCCAAATCCAAGATGAGATCAGATAAAAATCAAACTAAGTGAGGTAAACAGACCTCCCACACCTAGTATGGCTTGAAAAATGCCCAAGGAAGGGACTGCAACAATACAAAACAACACTACCTAGAAAATAATGTAGTTCATCCCAATATATGCAGGAGACCAATATGGAGGCTCATTAATCACTTATACATCAGCAAAACAGATTTGTAATATGGCCCATACAATGTACAAGAGGAAAATAGAAGACTTTGATGAAGAAACCCTCAAGAATGAGATGATGAAACAATGTATTAAGCTGTAAGAAGGCTTGACAACATTATATTAAGAGTTGTACCAGCTGTACATTACATTCCAAATTTAGAACAAATCTATGTACAAAATATTATATCCATATCAGATGTGTACACTAGATGAGTTCCTCTACAAATTCCCCTTGGGGTTTTGAGAAAAACATGAGATACAAAGAGTAGATTTCAGATCTAAAGTTGCAGATCTGCAGTAATATTCAGAATCTTTGAAGTAAATACAATAACAAGAATATTATATCTGAACAAGACATCGATTAGATTTTTAATCCACGGATCACCATAGTGAAGGGCAGAACCACAACACTAGAGATCTCTCCTCCAAAAGCATGCCAAAACTCCCTACAACTGTATACTTGCAAATAATGCAGTTATGGGAGAGAAACTACACTGTAGGCTCTAGCACTAGTTTGTCCTGGTGCCAAGATCTGAAAATGTAGCTCCAAATATCCAATACACTCTTGCCAATGATATAGAAGACTTTATCACTGAGAAGAGGAACTAGATTGGCCTAGATCTGAGCAGATCTAGCCTCCACTTGCTGCAACTTACAAGGAAAACCAAACCCTCAACAGGATCTGCATTGTAGTTGGAAGATGTAGCTTGGCCAAATGCCTGATAATGGACAAGATTAACAAGACTCCTCCAATAGCTTCTTAATGGAAGAGTTGGGATTCCCTCTCGGGAACACCTTTGTGCTAAACAACACTATTCTAAGCTAAAAATAAAGAGAATAAGAAATGTCTAAATAGAAAATATCTTCAGAAAATATCATATCATGAACAACCTCTCTTGATGTCCTCCTCTTCCTTTTATAAGATAGAAATCCTGCCAAACCCTAAACCATCTTAATGATTTAGCTCCATTCACATGTGTAGCCTCGAACTAAGACTGCGTTGTGCATCTAGGAGGTTCATTGCATCTAGAAAATGTTGTTGATTTGGTCCTAGTTGACTTGGTCAATTGATCCAACCTTTTGCACACTTAAGTGTGCTTATGAAAATAGCTCAGATTTAGCCTTGTTCACATTGACATTGATTTTATTTAGGATCCACTCCTCAAATATTAATGTTGTTGACTTGGTCAAACTTGACTTTGTCTACATGTAAAAGTCCTTGTTCACACATGAGGGTGTGAAATCCAGCTATTATGTTTCTCCCTTTTTACATTATGAGCGGTTTTATTCAGATTTGTATTATGCATGGGCTTCCTTACCCATTTATTCTTCTCCTAAGTGAAATCAACAAAAATCAATATTCCAATTTGCTGCACACAATTTTGGAATATTACATCTTGGATCTAGGTTGTATATTGTTAGATCTAAGGGATCCAAATGTTGATTTCATTTTTTGTAGCATATATTTCTGAAAATGTGTTTTTAATGCATGTATTGCTGAGCAGTCCCATTTTGGGATATTGCAGTGGTATCAAAGAAAGATCTTTGGCTTAGCCTGTGGACTTCAAGCCAAAATTCTATAAGAAGAAGGGCAGATCATAATGATGGAGAAAATGAGCTTTGTCTCATCATTTTTCAGATCTATGAAGAACCTCTCCAAAGAGGTTAAACAGAAAGAAGAGAAGAGGAGCAGTGAAAATTTTAGAGAGTTTCAAGAGGAAGACCCATGCACTTCCTATGATCAGAAAAGAAAATCAGTGTTGCAAAGAGCTCCAAATCATTGGAATATGCCCTTTCCTTTTGAAAGCAAGGACAAATTGCAAAAATATGGAGGAAACTTGGATCACAAGATTCTAAGTGAATACCTTTTTGAGTAAAAATCTCAACCTAGAGCCTTCAAGGAGACTCTAGCTTTCCCTTAGTTCATTCAATTGGAGGAAGAAAGAAGACCTTGTAGCCAAGGGAGGATCAAGGGTAAGAGGTTTCTATTGTATACTTTTGATGGTTCAACTACAGCAAGGGTTTGGGCAAGGAAACTAGATGCATTATTCCTACTGCATCCAGTGGTAGATAGAGAGGCTATAGATATTGCAATGCTACACCTTGAGGTTGAAGCCAACATTTGGTGGTTCAGCCATTTGAGCCATGCATGAGTGACTAATTCTTCTGATTTTACTCAAAGGTTTATTGGAAAAAATTCTGAAGAAAAATCAGAGGAGGAGAAGCCCTCACCACCATTGGAGGAGACTTGTACTAGTGTTATCACAACTATGGTGGAGCAGCCCTCAACATCTTTAGTTGGAGAAACCAACACATTGGAGGAATAAGCCCTTACAAACATACAAGATACTTCCAAATTCCATCAAGGTATGCCTAAGTCTCCATCTCCTATTGTTTCAAAAAATCATATGGAGGGTTTTATACCATTGCATACTGCGAATTTGGAACAACATAATTGCACTGCACTGTGCAACCTTGAGTTGATCAAGGAAAGGATGAACCATCATCCTCATGTACCTTTGTTGAGTATCACACAACACTTGAGGGTGGGGTGTAAACTTTTGGAGGATAAGATGAACCTTGTTCCAAATAAACTGATACCAAACCATATGTCCATTCTTGAGTTGGAGCATGAGACAACAAGTACACCATTGAGGAGTTTTACAGCACTGTCAAGAAGTAGTAGTGAGGAGGTTTTGACTTCAGCACACTTGGATCTTTATGGATTCAAGATGGTCATGGGTGTGAGATATTTTCTAGGAGATCTCCAAGGAGTTGCATTTCAACATCCCATGAAATGCAAGAAGAGAAATATAATTTGGGAGGATGGTAGTCTTCTTTAGTAGGGTACTAAGGTTAAGCATGATGGGAGGAACCCACATTTGGATGAATGGGTGCAGATAGTGAGAAAAAGGCTGGTAAGCTACTTGCAAATATATGACACTGGGCAGTAGGAGGCTTGGCTGTGTTGGCTAATCTTGAAAGAGTTTGGCCATCACGAGACATATACTTTTTCAAAGGGTATATGGGTGGAGGCAGTTTGGAAAGATACTTGCATCATAGAGCAGCAAGGAGTATGGATGCATTATGTTGGTATGACATTCTTCATATCAATCATTATGTTTTCACCACATGATTTGTGTGATGGAGGTGTGAAGAGGTAGCAAAAACTTTTGTTTCTTGGGTTATTCTTTGGAGAGCATGGGCAGATTTTCTCTCATACTTTGCATGAAGTTGCAGGAGTGGGAGATGGCACTATCATGGTGCAAAGGGTCTACTCCTTAGCCTTGGATGATAAAGAGGTACTTCAACATTGGAAGAAACTTCTTATGTATAGCAACATTGTGGGAGACCTCTTTGACAATGGGCATGTCAAATAATGGAGCTATGAGTTGGCAAGAGCTTATGTGAATGAGCCAAAAGCGCTGTCACTTAGGAGCTTGGGTTTATTGATGGATTATTCCCAGGATAACTTCACATATGATGCACTTGGTGGAGAAGGAGGAGGTGAGAATGATGGAGTAGTGGATGGAAACATCTATTACAGAGATATGATCTTCTTAACTTGTATTTTCAAGCATAAGAAGAATGATCTTCATGCAACATATGATTCATTCCTCTTCAAGGGAGTATGTCATACCACTATGGAGGACTTATTCATGTACATATGCATCATCTTACTTTTAGCACATGGTAAGAATATTTTTTTTGCATCTATCGATTATCTAATACAGAATTTTCATTCTCTTACATTTTCTATTCAGTGTATTGTTCTTCAAGAGGGCAAGCTTTTTATTGAGCTCCATGGGAAAATTTTGGCCAACTATTATGATGGAGAAAACCATATTTTATATGACCTTGGGCAAGTGTTTCATTATTCTTCTATGTATTTTTAGTTGATTCACCAAGCCATTTACTATTCACTATTAGCTGTGATGATATGTACAACTAGCCATTTGTCAAGAGACAACTTCCCATGCTATTTTCTTAAGCAGCAGTGGGGAAGACTGCGTTGGTTTCATTTGAGGGACCATTTTCCTTCTCCTTTGTTACATATGGTAGTTAGCATGATGCTAATCATGATTCCATTTGCTGATATTTTCTTCTTCATTATGGGGAACATGATTGGAAGTGAGACACATTGTTGGGGTGTGTCCTTGGGGAAGGATATTTCCCACACTTTTTGCATTATATGTTCAAAGGGGAGCATGGGAGGAGATATGGTGACCATAGTAAAACACTTTCTTATTTATGAGGTGGGCCATGGGATTTATTGGATGCCATATGATGGTGATTTCCAACTCATCATATATGGGATAGTTAGGCCCAGCATGATTCATAACGTTGGAGAGGAGATATTTGGAGGTCTACTCTTCATCTTGCCACTTGAGGGAAATATTATTGCAGCCCAAGATCCGCAGATACTCTAAACTTATCATAAGTGGAGAGGAGGATAGCATGGGGTAGGCTACTTTGTCTACCATGTTCAGAATTTCAGACCACCTACTTTTCAGAAGCTCAAGGTGGAGGAGAGTTTTCAAGAGTTGTCATGTTGGGACGTATCTCATTTATTATGGATAATTTCTTTGGGATGGGAGATTCATATAGGGATGTTAGATCCCAATCTATGTCAGACCTCATGCCTCAATAATGCCTTTAGACATCCCATTGTTGCCTCCATGGATGTTTTATTTTTACATGATGATAACTATTTGGGATGCTCACCAAAAGCTAGCTTGTATACTTGGGAGGGGAAACTTGGAGATGTATTAATGAGACAACATCTTGATCCTTGGAGGATTTTATCATATGAGGATGATACAGGGGAAGGAGAGGAGGCTCTTCAGTTCTTTCCTTGCAGTTTCTTGAGGACAAGCAACATTTGGGAGGGGAACACTGTAATATTCCAAAATTAGCATGCAGGTAATTGGAATATTGGTTTTTCCTTATAACACTTGGTAGATGAATAAATGGGGAAGGAGACCCATACTTATCTTGAATAAACATAAAATACCTCTTGATGTGAAAAGGGATCATAAAATAACTGGATCTAGCACTCTCATGCGTGAACAAGGCATAATGGATTTGGACAAAGTCAAGTTTGACCAAGTCGACAACATTAATGTGGGAGGAGTGGATCATCAATAAGAATAGATCAATATGAATGAGGGCCAGCCTTGCCAACTATATGTGATCTATATTGAAGACCCTTAGGTGTGAAAAGGACTGAAGCTAGTTGAAGAGGTAAAATTGACCAAATAAAACAACGTTGTTTTAGAGGAGTGGCATTGGTGAAGGTACAACGCAGTTTTGGAGGGAGATTGATTATATGATGGTGGAAACCCTAATGAGTGGGACCCAATGTGAGAAGGCTCATTTAGTTTATAAGGAAGAGGATGGCAGCCATTTGAGGTTAGCTTATCAATTATATTTTGATGTGTATGCTTATAATTTTCTCTCTTCAGTTGTTTAGCTAAGATTGCTAGTGCTTCTTAGAACTAAGGTATTCCTATTTAGGAATTCCATATCTACCATTTGAGTAGCTCTTTGGAGAAACATGATCTATGATTCCACACATTTGGCATTGGTGCCAAGCTTTAGTCTTTAGCTACAAATTTATTTCTGCAGAAGTATAAAGTTGTGTTGCAAGGTGTTACAGTGGAGGGTTGAGAACCCCACTTTCTGAGTTGGTTTTGCATAGGAGTGTTAGCCACGTATAAAATTTGTCATATAAAGTGGTGGCTAAAATATTTTTGGAGCCTTCAAGGAACAGATTTTATTGCAAAAAAGTGTTAGCTCTTGAAGATTCTTAAAAGGCCTCATGCCTCTGTCTAATCTCCACTATTGTTTCCATTTCATACTCTGAAATTTATGCTAAAATCAAAGAGAAAAACTGCTGCAAAGACCATCATTTTCCCCTTCTCCCACTAAAACACTAACCTTCATTTTCTCCCCCTTTTCTCCATATTATTCCTCTATTTTTATGAGTTTCCTTCTTCCATTTATAAAAATTCACTTTGTAAGGTTTAAAACCCACTTTTTAGCCTTACCGATACCCTCAAATCCCTTCTAACAACATTGAAAAACCATAAAAATTTCATGTTTTTATTTTTAGGCTTTAGCCCCTTTGGCTAAACCCCCTAACCACTTCCCCCACATGCCCTTACCATAAAAACCAAGTTCTAAGCCCCTCACGGCGCTTATCGCATCGGAAATATCCAAATGCGCAAGTCTTGCACCATGTTCAAAAGGTTTCGATTGCAATTAGTTTTGTATAAAAATACCTCCGATGAGATTAATCCTTTGTATTGTAAAAATCAACGATCGCATCATTTTTATATATATATTTTTTCCTGTGGGCCCGCCTCGGCGCTTAAACCCCTGTATATTTCATTCCCGATCATTCTTTTTCTTTGTAAAAAACCCAAAACCCACTTTTCCAAAGTTTTAATTAAAAAACCTAAGTCACGTGCTGAAATATTTCAATGGGTAGATTAAAAATACCAATCGCGCAATCGCAATCAGAGAAATCAAATGGGTATATTAAAAATACCCACATCAAAATTTTCAATGCGATTGGGTCTTATATCCATAGCCCCCGGTCTTTTGTTTTCTTTGTAAAACCAAGCACATAGGCCGAGTCTCTTATTGCATCGGAAAAAGTTTAATGGGTTGATTGAAAAGCCCCAGGCCCAAGCCTATCAGATTTCTATATAAAACAGGCCCCATAACCGGGCACCTAATCGCATTGGAGATTTTCTTTGGTGCGGTTTCAATTTTCATTACCACTGATTGCGATTCGCCGATCGCGCAATCACATCGGCCCTCTCTCTGATTATCGCAATCGCATCGGCTTGTTCTCCGATCACGCAATCACATCACCTCATTCCCGACCTCCATTTGCGATTCCCCCGATTCATTCTCAACCGTTGATCTAACCTTTAGATCAACGGCTTGCACTTCGTCGCATCGCAATGTTTAATCGCACGCATGTTGTTTTTCCCTCCGATCAGTCAGTCCCCCGATTCATTATCCACTGTTGATCTCATCCTTATATCAACGACCATCGCTTAAATAGCCTTGGACTTTTCAATCATGCAATCGCATCGGAGTTTTTTCATCACTCCCCTTTTCTCCTCCCGCCGATTGCAAACTCCTGATTAGATCTGGACCATCCATGTGTCCAGATCCAACGGCTACGCTCCTCTCCCGCCTTCTGAAGTAGTTTGACCCATTTCGCAGGATTTGTTTTATTATTTCTGTGTTTTGCAGGTGTTTTTAATGGATCTCCATTATAATGAAGAAAGGTCGAAGGCCGAGAAACATGTTTCCCATGCCTGTTTTACATTAAAGAAGCCCGTCTGCCAAGCTCTATTCACTTTTTGTCGATGCTCTATGAGCATTGATACCTTTAAGGCCCATTGCGGCTCTACACATTGACAAGACACTGTGGTTCAAAATCGCTTTTAAAAAAAGTATCAGTGTTGAAGAACAGAACGCAGCAGAGATGAAGATTGAAGACAAATTTAGGGAATTACGGCTTGAGATAAATTATCAAAAGTTTTATTTCCTGGATTCAAACACAGTCAAAAGAAATCATAAGTGTTTAAACTGACAGAAATGTTTCCACCACCTGCATTTGAGGCGAATTGATTCCTCAGCTACTAAAAGATCTACCTGTTGCCTCAAACCATTCAAAACAAAGGTCAAAGTTATTGATTGAAGAAATATCTGCCTCTAGCACTGCCCAGAAGTTAATTCTGCCACAGGAAGCTTATGAAAAAAAATATCTTCAGGATTACTCTACATTATGTAGAGCCTGGAAGTCAACAAAGCTCCCATCGAGTTTAAATATTAATGGTAAAACAGTTAATGCAGAACCACCTATAAACTTCTTCATCGAGCCCCTCAAAAGGCCAAGAAGTCTTGAATCTGTATTAATTGCCTTGAGAGATCTTTTATCAGATCTCACCTCCTCATCCTTCTATAAATACTTTTGTAGAAGATAAGAGGTTGTTGGTTATTGTTTGATCACAAGTTGTAATACTAAAACTCTTTGAAGTAAATACATAGTCTGTTAAAGTTGAAGAACACATTGAAGCCTTGGATATCTTGATGATGTTGTTGCATGCTTGTTCTTGAGAAGGCTCTATCATTGGATCCATGAGCTTGGCTGTTGGTGAAGTATTTTGAACTGTTTTATGTTTTCCCCTGTTTTCATTATGTTCCATAATTTATTACTACAGTAGGATAGAAAGTATTAGGCTAAGAAATGACTCCTGGAAGCACCTTAAACCTGTTCATCCTTCACTGTTTCATGTTTTCTTCTGCTGAAGTATTTTAGAGGCTTTAATATTTCTCTTTAGTCTTCATGCTTGTTTATTTCTTTAATAGTTTGAACAGTTGGTTTCATCATGATTTATGGTTTTCCCTGCTTGTCTGCTGCCACTTAAAAACTTTTATTGAAGTCTCCCTTTGAAGTTCTTTGCTTATAGTGAATCAAAGAGGTCTGTTTTGATCTTGCTCTTTGTTTTCACTTAAAAAGTTGGCTTAAAGGTCGTTATAATTATGATCATAGATGTATTAGGTGTTCCCTCTTCTATGACTTCAATTATCAATGAATCTTTTATGTTTTCTAATTCATTTGAAATAAAATCTTTGAGGAAATACGGCGTTGCCCGAATCTTAGATTTTCATTTTAAAAGTTGTTTTGAAATCATTATTTGCTTAAAGGTGCAATTTGTAGAATTTATGGTTAGCCCTGTCTATCAAAGAGCTCTTTATTTTTCAAATTATGCTTCCGAATTCCCTTTGTTGAGAATTAAATTTCTCTTTCCAAATCATTAATGTTCATCTCATTCCAAAAAAAAAAAAGGATCATGTGGCCAAGTTAGATTTGCCCTTTGATATCCCATATCCATTGATGATTTTTTTATGACCTCTTCTTGACTCCATTGCCTAATGAACCGGATTTTTCTCCGTTCTGTGTATCTTTCCTAGACCTTTCATGTTCTACTGTATCAATTCAACCCAACCAAACAAATAAGAACCTGCACTTAATAACTAGTCTAAAACCAATACTCAAAGCACACAAGATAAACCTTTGCAAACAAAATTTTGAGAGATCCCTCTCTGAGAACAGGAGGACTAGATCCTGTAACTCTAAAGATTGGTTCTGATGTTGTCTTGTCTTTTGATTTTCCAAACTATCAAAACACGAGACCCCAACAAGGAGGAAGGATTATTTCTATTGGGAGATCGGTTTGGAGGGTCATTGGGCTTATTTCAGATCTTTGGCAATAGGTCAACATATTTCCATCAATTACAACATTATTCCAGTCTGGAATTGCTTTATTTCTGGAGGGAAGTTTTAGCAGTGTCTCTTGTGGCTCTTTTTGGGAGTTTTCCTGTGATTGGTGGGTTGATCCTTCCATGGGGGAAGACCTTTGATCAGATCTGCATTAGATCTACATTATTTCAGCCTTATATACTCATGTGCTTCATTTTTCAGTGATTATTCAGTCTTATTGCTGAAGATCACCATTTGTATTTGGGTGTATTCCCAGAAACCCTTCCCGGGTTCTCTAGATTTTCTATAAAGGACGCTAGATCTCAGTTCTTGAGCCATATTTTTTAATATAATATAAGATATATTTGTATCATCCATTTCTATGCATAAAATCTCATTAGACTGCACTGTCTCCTTATGCAATAATTTCATGTTGCAGTAATTCTGGGGTTTTAGCATTTTCTAGCTATAATAGGTGTGGGAGGTCTATTTACCTCACCTAGTTTGATTTGTTTCTGATCTATTATTGGATCTAGATTTTATATTGTCAGATCTAAGGGGTCCAAGTGTTGATTTCATTTTCTTTAGCATATATTTCTGAAAATACATTTTTTATGCATGTATTGCTGAGTAGTCCCATTTTGGGATATTATAGTTAGAAACCCAATCAGTAAGCGGAATAGGGTAAATGAATCTAGCACGCAAAAAAATTTCAACCTCTACTTTAATGGCAACAAATTTATTAGGGTGAATAGGATGAAGGTGTTGTCACACAAGCTTAACATCAAGATACATTTTGATCTCATGTTCAATGATGTTGGAGTCAATACCTGACATCTCCTTGTATGACCAAGCGAATATGCCTCGGAATTCACGAAAAAGGGCGCGGTAAATGTCAAGTTCAGATGGAGAACAAGACACACTGACATGAATTTTTTCTGCAATACCTGGTTTGGTTGAAATATCGATAGAAATAGTTTCTTCGATATTTGATGGGTTTCGCTCAGAATCGACGACGTGGATAGGAATAGAATTCGTTAAGAAATCAATGACAGTAGGGTGATATAGTTCATATGGATTATCTTCATTGTAATCTGGAATATGGGATTCTTGATGTGATGATTTCCATGATTCCCATAATGCTCTCATCATTTGATAATACGTGTTAAAAATTATCAAAAGAAGTACCAAAATCCAAAGAACGATCAACCCAAAAAATCGTCGACAATGGATTTGGATTGGCCGCATAAGCAAAGAAAATTGATTGCTATGCTAGCTAGATTTGACTTAGCAGCATGATGTCATCCAACTTAACTACTTCAGAATCATTTGGAATCTTCCATAAGAAATATGATTTGGAAGATATCATATTGCAAGTCTCTATATTTTCGATTTCTGCTGATGTCGTAGGCGATGGTAATGAAAAGGTGCCCATTAGGGAAGAATCCTTAAAGAGTCCTAAACCAATTTTCTGAAGAGGTGTGGTCTGTGAATAAATAGAACGCTTCTATTTTCCTGGGAATAAGAGGTGAAGAAAGAGAGTCGATCAATGGTTATGATACTTCCTTTATGCGGGAAGATGATCATATGAAAGTAAGTAGATACTACCACAGCCATAGCATAAACCCACGGTCTTCCAAGTAATATATTGTAGTCAAGGGGTTCTTCAATGACCTCAACTTCAATAGTAACTGATTTCCCCCCTAGTTCTACTTGCAAGTTACTAAGAATTCCACAAGGCTTATATGTACGACCTTCAAAATATTTCAACATCGCAGGTGATTGTGACAAGGTCGGCGAACGAAGTGACTCCAAACAACTCGTTGACATGATACAGGTAGATGCGCCTTCATCAATGATAGTGAGATGAATGACGTGATTCAGGACATGTACTTGAATCAAGAATGCTAATTGTGCTGGTAATTGTAGCACATAGCCCACATGATTAAAGACTACAAGATTTGAATCCATCAGATCGATTCCACCAATTACAGACAACAAAGCCTGCTTCTAGGAGGGAAGATTATGAAGAACCTAAAGTTTTTACCTAGCATAAGGTGACTGAGCTAGGTCTTCTACATTATAATTTTGAGTTACACAAACTCAAGGGTTGAATTTCAATTTGTGAACTACTCCCTTCGGCGGCTTTATTGTTAACTCTGGAAGGATAGGCGGTAGAGCCGAGTCAGATGAGGTCAAAGTAGAAGTGGTAGGTTGATCTGTAGCCTGACCATTTGACAGTGACAACAGATTGTTGTAATATTTACTTCGAGTTGACACCAAAACATTATTTTTGGGCTTAGTGGTGGATAACATAAGAACTTGTGAACTAGAAGCAGGATTTGTAGTAACCATATGTGTTTCTGGGTTCGGAAAAGGATTTTTCAACATTGTAGATGCGACAGAAGTCTTAAGAAGATTTGGGACTTCTGAGCGGTGAGGACAACATCATGTAAAATTATCCTCATTTCATACCAAGCAAGGGTAAGGAGGTTTCTGAAAAGAACAGGTCGAATCAGATGATTTTTCTTGCGGTGGTGAATTTGGTTTCTTCTTATCATTCCCCTTCTTCCTATTTCTAGGTTGATTGTCACTTTTTCCTTTGTCATATGACACGGCATGGATTTCAGAAGAAGACGCGGGATTAGATGCAATAGGGTTTTAATTTGAAAAAACAAGTGTAGGACAAGATAATCGACTTGTTTCCGGAGAGCTAACAGAACCAATCACCCCATCATTGACATGAATGTTCTGACTAGATGGAGGATGAGGAACAATAAAATTTGATCATAGCGCATTTGGAATATTTTCACAGAGTGTACCATACTGAGTGTAAATCAAATCCAGATACCGGGCATGAGAAATTACTTTCTCGTGAGTGAAACACCGCCTTCGGCCCCATCCTCGGTGATATATGGAAACAAGGAATTAATAAACCACTCAGCCAAAAGCTGATCTGGAACAAATTTTTTAATCATTTGATGATGGTGATGCCACTCATGTATATGATCTGATATATGAGTATGAGTGGTCTATTTAAATCTGGTCAAAAGTTTCGTTCCAGTTTCATATATGATGGGTAGCTGGAAGTGGGTTAAAAAATTAGTGGCTAAAGCTGTAAAGTTATCAAACGAAGCTCGTGGTAATTCAATGTACCATTTCACAACCGGACCAGTAAGCATTTGCTGGAAAAGATGCAATCTAACAAAATCATCATTTAAGGAATTTGATGAACACCATAAATGATAAGTCATGACATGCGTAGATGGGTATTATCCATAATTTCCATTGAATTTTGGAATGCTCGAGGGTCATTTATGAGGAATCACCATCCACCAAGATAAATAATGAATGGAATCATTTGTGAGCCGATTTAAATCAAGTAACTCTAATGTCGCAACAAATGGAAACTATCGATTAAGTTCATGTTGAGCATACCCTGGATAAGATGGAATCGCCTGGGCAATAGGCCTTTGCATACCAAAAAATAAATTATGTTGTTGTTAACCTAGATAGGGGTAGGCTTGTTGACCAGGACCTGGATAAGCTTCATACCATGGGAATTATTGTTGTGGTTGCCACGGGATCTGATAAAACAGTTTCCCGCCAGGATAATTTAGACCCAGTTGTGAATAGACATGGCTAGTAGAAGCCTGTGACAAAGGTAAACTAGCACGTGGTTGGGAAATTCCTGATACAGATGGTTGTTGCATACTAGCCTAGGAAGAAGGATTATGTAGACATGAAACTTGAGGGTTAGGGGTGGAAGGATTCACTTGAGTAGAATGAACAATAGCCATAGAAAAAATAGCAGGCGTACTATCATAGATGAAACAAGTTGTACTGGTTGATATTGATATACAACTGTTTGTAGCTGAACATGCAAAGTAGGCTGGCATTGGAAAAAATGAATTCGAGCATATGATTTACCTAAATACGATGGAGTACTGCCATATGGACCGAGCATTTGTGTTCCCCAAGCATATTGAGTATAAGGATATTTCACATACTGAATTTCATATGATGGGTATCCAACAGATATTGGATACTATGGACGGTAATTGGATGGACCAACCTAATATTGAGGATCAAGTTGTTCAGTACTCGTAATAGATGAAACAGATAGAATTCCAGATGATGACATGGGAAAAGTCCATGGACTAGAGAAGACACCAGAGTAGGATCCATTTAAAGCCTGGTAACCCAATGGGATGGATGGACCACCATAAATATGAGACTTGGGTGTCATCGAAAACATCGAAGATGAAGAAAAAGTAGATGTTGTCACAGGTGTAACAAATGGTACAATATGGGATATTGTCTCTGCCATGGTTAAATAACCCAGAAAATACTCTAACGAATCTACTGGAACTTGAGAGAGAAAAGGATCAACAAGAGCACAGTAGGTCAAATGAAGAAAAGATTGATATAAATGAAGCCTTGACCCAAAATGAGTGGGAGTTGAAGGGGTTGTATCTTCCTAAAGTTATTACTCTATTGAAATCAAACTAGGTGGGACCACTTCACCGTCAGGACCGAGATAAATTTCAGGTGGTAAACTCTGCGGTAAAGTGGAAGAATCGATGGTTACAGATGACTGAGGATTAGATGGTTGCAAAAAAAAAACTTCTTGTCGTTCGAATTTGGGATCAATATGTTCTGGTAAAATAAAAATTGGATCCGGATCGACTTCCAGTTGAGCAAGCTCGGGTTCTGGATTTAACATTTCACTGGATTGAATTTCAATGTCCTCAGGTAATTGTGAGGGTTTCGTCTTGACAGTAGCAGATAAACTGGGATCAATCAAAACAACTCGAGACTCGGTACTCAAAGGATCATATGTCTCTGGTATATTAGATGATGTAGCACCAAGAGTTCCAAGGTACCAAACTCGGTAGGATGAGTGTGCCTTCATCTGCTAGGTGTAGCTTCTGGTGGTAACAGAGGTTTATTCGTTTTCTTATGCGAACGATGGGGAAAGGGTTGATCTTCTTCCACGATTGTTGATTGATTTTATACAAAAAAAAAAAAAAAAAAGAGGGTGATGTTAGGAAAAATATTTCCCAAGCAACTGTGAATTGCAATATACCACCCCAGTAAACCAAGGACTTATGTACGTGCAGAAAATCTCCCAGAATGTTGTGTTCAGTGTATCACAGGTACAAGGTGGCCAAATTGGTTACCTATGGATGGTAAGCAACCTAAATTTGTCCTCCCAAATATAGGCGAAGGTACGTGGAGGCGCAATTCGTATTAGTACTATCTAATGCACAATCGCATAGTGAGATCATCCCCTTATACTTTTCATAATAGAACACTACTCAATATACCCAAAAGTACATGGACAAGCTCTGATATACTTACATATGTGGAATGAGGTTTCACACCTAGAATGTATCGTAAACAATTAATGACAACTTCTATGTTTAACGATGCTGGAACACGTCTTCTATCCTAGACCTATGAATGTGATTGTTAATGTTACAATTCTTCCTTAGATAAATTCAGATAAATTTTATGTTGATCTTGCTTATTGTTTTTTCTTTCAGGTTCATCGCGAGATGTATTGAACATTCCTAGAATGAAATTATAATGATAAGCATTCATTTCAAACTGATTTTCGACAATGATAAAACTAGCTAAAAGGGATAGATCAATCATATTGTATGCAATCAACAATGAGCACATCTAAATTCAATTTCCCTAAACTATTCCTAAGCAGCACCCACAATCCCTATATGCAAATGCATGTTTTTCTTTTCAATTTCTTTTAAGTTTAGATGAACGGAAAATAAAATAATGCACAAACACCCATTCAAAATTTTCAATAGAAACAAATACTGAAACGACAATTCCTCTTTCTGAAAATAACGAATTGATAAAATGTAAAAATTTACTTTGGAACTATTCAACAATGATAAAGAAAACAAAAAGAAACATTGATCAAACAAATCCAAAGTGAAGAAAGAAGAGTAGAGGAAAACTGGTCTCTAGAAGGAATCAATCACTCAAAACTTCATCAAGAAAGACATTGAAATTAATTGGAAAAACAAAAAATATGATAGATTTTGGTTGGTCACAGGGGAAACGCGCCCCTGAGTGGGAGACAATGCATTGCAGAGCACTTTCCCTAAGCTAGCTGTTGATCATGTTAGCCCCCTATTAATTTTTTTTGACAAGCAAACAAGGGGTCAAACTGTCTTTCAGCTTTCAAGGAATGCATCCCCTCTGAAAACACATCATCCTTGAAGCCTCCTTGTGCTTTTGTACTTTGGGAAATCCTCACTGTTGTTCCCAGTTTTGAAGCCCCTCTGTTCGTGAAGAAGAATGCCCAAAAAGGCCTTTTCCCTCTTATTTCATTCCCTCTAAGCCTTTGTCTTCATCATTCTTCTTCCCCTTCTAAATTCCACACTTATCCTTTAAATCATCCCAAATCCCCTTTTAGTCATTTTAAAATACCTTTTTTCGGCTTAAAACCCCTTATTCCCTTTACCGAATGCCTCCTCTGGCCCTAAAATGCATTAAAAATAGGCCAAAAACCCACTTTCCTTCATATATCAGGCCTAGCCCCTTTCGGCCAGCCCCCTTAACTACTTCCCCTCCATATGCCACGTGCCTGAGACCAAGCACTTAAGGCCCAGGTTCTTATCACAATCGAAGAAGCAGACAGAAGCGCATTTCTGTGTTAAACGAAGAAAAATTCCGATGCGATGACATTGTTCTGTGATTCTCAGGAATAATCTCCACCGTTGATTCTCATTCCGAGCTAACGGTCACTGCACCATCGCCCGATCGCTAATCGGAAATCATAAACGGTGCTACCCTCTACCCTTTGCGATTGCGATCCTCCGATTGATATCCCCGCCATCGATTTCCCTTTTGATCCGACAGCCCTCACTTCCCTGCTCCGATCGCAATCGCAATTTTCAGATCAAGCCACCTTCCATTCCTCCCGATCTGCGATCCTCCGATCTGATCGCATCCGTTGATCTCTCGAGATCCAATGGTCCAGTTTTCATTACTCCCGCTCATCACACCAACCTTCCTCCTCGCTGATTTAATCTCTGTCGTCGATCTCATCCCAGATCGGATGGCTGGCGCTCAATCACGCATCGCCAATCACAAGTTATAAAGATGTTACACTTCGTTCCTTCCGATTGCGATCTGCTGATCCAATCGTGACCACCTATTTGATCCAGATCTATGGCCCACAATGTATTGCGCATTTCACCATTTCTCTTCATCGGATGTCCCCATTAACTCCATCAGATGATCCCAACTGTCGATCTCCTCCTAAGATCCGATGGCTCACATTGAATCACCCTTCGCCTTAACCGGGTCCCACCATCAAAGGCCTAATTCCATGTGTTCGACCCATTTCCTTTGTATTTTCCTGGGACTTAAAACTCTTGGATTTACAATAATTATCATTTCTTCTCCCGTTTTCACCATTCCCACCACCATTCCTCTAGGCCTTCACAACATTCCTTCTGCCACTCCCTGGATTTCTTGATGAGTTTATCGTATTGTGCAGGGTTGTTACAGAGTGATGAATTCACTCCAGGTTCCACAATCACGGTCACTGTGATTCAGAACACAGAGAGGTTATTGTAGTAGCAGTCAAAGTATCGGTGTCGAAGACCTGCCATGGTAGAAACAGAAGATTGAAGACAATTTAGGGATTTTGGCTAAGATTGATTATCAAAAGCCCGATCCTCCAAATCAAATCAAAATTAAAGAAAATCATAAAGATCTACAGGAAAAAAAGCCTCCACCGCCACATCAGAGGCAAATCGATTCCTCTCAGCCAACATTCCGCCATCCGTGACAGCGACCACCTCAACTCCACCTCATTAGTGAACATCGTCAATTCATGATTCGGCCCTAGTGGCCTTTTACTTCCATTTTAGTTTGTTACTTTTAAATTTCGGGTGGAATTCACCTTCCACTCTTGCATTTCACTTTCTGTCAGAAACTGTTGTTTAATATTTTTGTTTAAAAGGGCCATGAGCCTAACTGTCAATAATGAGATGCCCCTATTCCTCATCATGATTTTAGTTATTTTTGATGGAGACCTAAAACTAATTTCCATCATGCGAGGAAGATATTTTTCCCAAAAATATCTTCTCACTCATGTTTCTGAGGCTTCTATATAAGAAAGAACCGAAGAGAAAAAAAAGTTCCAGATTTTCTGAAGAATTGGATGTGAAAGAGTTTCTTGTATGCATTTTTTTGAAATTTTAATACAAATGTGAGGAGCCCGTTGGGTCTCAACGATAAGGATTTTTACCATTAATGAGGATTCTGGTCTTGATGCTTTATAGTTTGTAATTCTGTATTATGTGATATAGTTTAGCTGTTCATTTCACTATTTCCATTCTTCTTGTATCATGCTCTGGAATGAGAGTGGCTCACTGGTTCTGGTATGAATTTATCACAATCGATACTCATGCTAAACCTGTCTAGCACTTTAAATATGGCTCAGTCATGATATGTTGTTCCATTTTCAACTTCATCCACATTTCTTCTATATTAAGTGCTATGGGATGTTATTTTTTGAAAGCTATGGAAATGTATGGATTCTTATTATCTTAAGCCCATCTCATGTTCAGATATGTTTATGGAATTTCATCTCATTAGTAGTTAGTATTCCTTCTATATTTATTACACAGCATGCTGTGTGATTTTCAATCTCTGTAAAGCATTTTTAGAATCCAACCCTCCTTACATCAAGCTGTCTTTGAGTTGTCTGATACATTTATATTGAGAATTCACTCCTTGCCTCTGCAGTGTTCCTTTCATTATGCTGAGTTTGTGAATATTCGGGTTCCATCTACATTGATCTTTCCTGTTCAAATTGAAATAGCAAAAGAGCCTTGTTATGCTAATTGTCCTTATTATATCATACTGCTCCCAGCTATATAATATGTCCTAGGCACTGGTCTTTCACAACTCAAGGCTGTCTCTAGGATTGACAACATCTTTTTGGTGCCGTTGCTGGGGACTCAAAGTTGAGAGAAGTTGAATCCCTGGGCCTAGAAAAAACCTTCTTCAATCTTCAAATAGGTGAGCATGGAGAATTGAGAGTTGTAGATCCCTCACCTTGGCGACTCCACATTAATTTATCAGAAAAATTTACTTGTAGTTCTGGCTCCTCGTAAGCCACACCTGAGGTCAGATACGTCTCAGCCAAAGACACCTTTTGTATCTGAACCAGAGAAGATCCTACATAGAAGGAGTTGGAGAGAAAGACCATTAGTACATACTGAGATCCCTAAATTCTCTTTAGAAGACTTTCCGTCCTCCTCTCAAGTTGCCCAAGTGCAAGGTCCTGACTCTACTGTGGGAGATACCAATTACTACTCAGATAGTCCACCCCGGGGAGGTGTCCAAATTAAAGACGAAGCTGAATCAAGGGACACCACATACTACCCTTTTCACCCTACTCCTAAGGCCGAAGAGGTCAAAGAAGTCACCGAAGTATCTATTATTCACAGCCTGTTGTTCCCATCAACACCTCAAGCTGCTGTCCAATACATTCCTATTGTTATTCATACTTCACTTCCACCTCCTGCTCATCCTTTTACACATCAAACCCTTGCACTACCTCCACCTCTTCTAATGGCCAATGTTCCTAGCTTCTTGTTGAATAAATATGCCCCACTAGCATTACCTCAAGTGTTGAATGATATGCCAAAGGACTATTTGAAGATCTTACCCCGATTCAATGGGGAAAATGAGATTGAAGCTCAAAAACATCTTGAGGTCTTTTGCTCTTTTGCAGATAAATTTAATGTGGAGCACCTAGATGTAGTCCGAAGACTGTTTGTGCAATCTCTTGATGGCGAAGCCAGAAAATGGTTTAAGACATTGGGAGATTGTTCCATCACCACTTGGGAAGGGATGGAAGATACTTTTCTCAGCAAATGGGGAGAGAAGAAATATCATGGACATTGTCTTACTGAGTGTTGAGTCCCAAACTTGCATCTTTCTTATACACCTTTCTAGACCTTTTTCATTCACCTGGACCTTCTAAGTCATCAATATCATTGCATATTAATTGTAAAAGAGCATTTAAAATGGTTTTTAACTATGTTTTGTGTCTACTGTTTGATTTAGATTTTTGCTCATTTAGCTGCAGAATCTTGTCACTTTCCGCAGCTGCTGCAACTTTCTGCAGCCATTTTGTTAAAGTCTATATTGCAGGTGTCTTCAGGAAAATCGAGCCACATGGGCAAGTTAGAAATGACATGGACATGGATCGTGTCCTATTGGCTCGGTCGAATTCACCTAAGAAGGCTGTGGTCAAAGGTGGCCAAGTGGTGGTCAACCGAAGAGTCCCACGGTGACAGAACTCTGTTTCTCATCACGTGGAGATTTGCGTGGCCGTTTCTAAATCACGGGAGACACATCAACGCCTGTAAACGGCTCCATAAGCCGAATCCAACAGCCACTCTCCATAGATTTAATCCTCACGGCGGCCATAATGCTAGATCTCTGGACGTGATGGTTCACGTGTCTTCTAGCAGCGCAGACTTTAGGGAATTAGTTATATCACCCTCTGTTATAAATAATGCGTTCTCATATGCATAATAGTTAGCTCTGTAATGTAATTGCGTCGCCATTGTGCTGTGACATTATTTCTCTGTTATGATCACATTTTAATGTATGAGAAGACTTTGTTCATAAGTGTAATTAGTATTTGAAAGCTGCTTCCCGAGGTTTGTGCAGAGGGCCCCTACACACGCTGAGGTTTTGTGTATTACTGTATAGTTTCATGCTTTATTTATTTAAGTTCATTGTGCCATAGTCATTCACGTGTATATATATTACATCTTTCATGGTATTTACGTTTCATCTTTGTCCATAATCTTTCATGCTTTACATTTTACTTCTGTCCATAATCTTTTATGTTTTATGTTGTTGTTAACTGATCAGTTTTTTTGTTCCAAATTACAATAGGCAGCCCAGGCATTTGCACATCATTTTATAATGACTAATGACATGGAATCAATATTGTCCTTCTGCTGATTTCTTTTTCTTAGTTTTTAATTCCAGCACTGTTTTGTTTATTTCAGTCTTGCACATTTGCTTTAGTAGTTAGATTAGATATTAAATTGCTCATGTCATTTTCAGTTACCTCCGAAAGCCATAGCGAGACTAATGGTGAGGGATTGTAGTATGAGTGTGTAGTTTGATATTAGTTTACTTTTCTGCAAGTTAGATATTAAATTGTTCATGTCATTTTCAGTTACCTCCGAAAGCCATAGCGAGACTAATGGTGAGGGATTGAAGTATGAGTGTATAGTTTTATATTAGTTTACTTTTCTGCAAGATAGATATTAAATTTCTCATGTCATTATCAGTTACCTCCGAAAGCCATAGCGAGACTAATGGTGAGGGATTGAAGTATGAGTGTGTAATTTGATATTAGTTTATTTTTCTGCAAATTAGATATCAAATTGCTCAAGTTGTTTATGATTACCTCCGAAAGCCATAGCGAGACTAATGGTGAGGGGTCAGAATATGAGTTGATGTAATTTGATTTTAGTTTTATTTTACTTGCAATCTTTTCTTTGAGTACAGTTTCTTTTGTGATTAGACAGCAGCAAGGGTAATGGTTTTCATGATCAATAGTTCACTGTTTGTTTAACTAGAATAGTGGCACATTTTCATTTCCTTTTAGGAACTAATTTTTTCATTGTATGTTTCAAAATCCTTTTGAAGTTTGAAGTTTGGGAAATCATTATAAAGGACATCATTGCCTTGAACAATCATAACCATACTTGTCTTTTAGAATTTCCATCTCACATTAGGAAACCAACCAAGATAAAAAGGAAAAAAAACCAAAAACGACAAAAAGTAAGAGATAGGTTATCTTGCACATATAGTGGGCCACACTTCGTCAGCTTACGAATCCTGGATTGACAAATTAATGTAGCAATTTAGGACACACTAAATTGAGCAAACACTAAGTTTAACACACTCAAGAAAAGACATAATGAAGGGGTGTCAGAATTTATCAAGAGATTTAACAAGTTGTATCTGAGCCTTCCTGCTGATATGAAGCCTCGTCAAACCGCTATTAAAGTTGTTTTCGTAGCCGCGTTTGACTCAGAATTCAGTTTCTCTCTGAGAGAAAGAAAGCCCGCCACCCTGGATGATGCTCAAACAGGTGCACTAGAGTTGGAGGAAAAATTTTCCTCCACAAGTAAATCAAAGGGGAAATCTGAACAAGATACTAGAAGAAAGGGGAAAGAAGAAGTATCTACCTCTAGCCAGGACAAAGACTCAGCTAATGACAGAATTGAGGAAATGAACAAAATGATTAAGAATCTTTCAAGTAAGCTAGTCAGACTTGAACTAGAGGCCAAGAAGTCATCCTCCAAGAATTTCCAGAACACTCCAAACAAGGGTTACAACCCTCAGTACAGAAAACCACCCTTGCAGATACCGCAAAGGGAACGAAAGGAACAACAAGATTAGGTACCACACCCTCTGTATTTGGAAGGTCAGGTAGATGGTCCTACCGAAGAAACCACTTACAAGAAAGAGGAAGCATACCTTGCTTTTTCAAATAGTGATGAAATTGAATGTCCCCTACAAGGAAGTGATGAAGTGCAGATGCCATCACATGTGGAAGAAAAAGTTAATGAAAGCATCGAAGATCCTGAGATCGATGACTACTGCAAGAAGTTTGTTGATTTCATGCAAGCACAGTTTAATAGAAGATATGACCTCAGATCTTCTAGGAAGAGAACTCGCACTCAGGATTAAGTGGAAGACACACCCCATGAGGAAGCATCTACTCAAAAGGAGACAATAGCTCAAGGGAACACAGACAAAGGTAAGTGGCCTCTTAACGAATCTTTGCAGTTTTCTAATCAAATTCCTTCCTCTTCACAAGTGGCTACTCCCCCCAATGTCAAGTCAGTCACAAAGGAAGTCAAACCCCTTGTCCAAAGCAAAGATTCAAAAGAAGTGTTAGTAGAAAATTCATCCTTGGTCTTCAGTTTACAGAAGGAGCTTGAGAAGGTCAAAATCCCAGTTCTCTTAACTGAATTTTTGAAGCAGCTTGCATATCAATCCCAGGTCACATCCTTTATGCTTCCCCTAGAAGTAGCAGAAATTCTAGATAGTCTGAACCTTCAAGAAGAAAGACCTATGTTGTAATTGGACCACATGTTGAGGAATTATACGCTTCTACTCCCCCATTTTATGTGTCCCTAGTAATTCATGACCTGCTGTTGCATAACTGTATGTTAGATTCAGGAGCCTCCCATTACTTATTTCCCCTATCAGTCATCGAACAACTAGGATTAAAAATCACTCATCCATACAAAGACCTCTATTCATTTTATTCCAAAAGAGTTAAATGCCTAGGTATGATCAAGGATTTGGTGGTCAATTTGGCCCAAATCCCAGCAAAAAGTGTGGTGATGGACATCGTGGTGGCTGAAATCCCAGCTTGCTTCGGCATGTTGTTGTCAAGGTCCTGAGAACTAAAATTGGTGGGTCAATCAAGTTGGACTTGACCTATGCTACTATCCCATTTTTTGGTGGTTAGGAGAGGAGGTTGTACCGAGAAACTAGATTTTTCAAGATGGTCACCAAGGCTGATAACTCAGTTAATTCTCTAGTTTATAGTAAGGAGGGAGATTTCTCATGTTTGATGCTGGAAGAAGATCAAGATTACGCTCATGAACCATAATTTTTCCAGATCAAGACCGAGAAGTCCATAGAGAGCCATGAAGGAGGAATCTGGACACTTCATTTTGATGGAGCAAACTCCAGAGAAGGTAATGGGGCTGGAGTATTATTGATTTCTCCTACAGGCCAATGGGTCCCATTGTCTTTCAAGCTAGAGTATGAAGCCACTAATAATGTGGCCGAGTATGAAGCACTTCTGTTAGGGTTACAGACAGCCAGGAGCATGAACATATAGATTTTAAAGGTTCTGGGAGATTCAGAACTAGTGGTTAGACAAGTGAAGAATCAGTTCCAAACCAAACATCCTAGGCTGAGGGCTTATAGGAACTAAGTTTGGGACCTGGTGGAGAATTTTTTCTTGGCATTTAATATTCAGTTCATGCCCCGGGAGTAGAATAGGATGGCAGACTCCCTTGCAGTGGCTTCCAGTACCTTCCTCCACCTCAAAACCCTCTCTTAAGATATGAAATTGAGGTAGGTTATCGGCCATCAATCCCATATAACATCAAGCATTGGAAGGTGTTTGAGGATGAAGAACAAGTGAAAATATTCCTAGAAATAGTTTGGGAATTCTCCAACATGGAGATTGATACTTGTGAAGAAGAAGAGGTTGAAAACACTTCAGAATATAAGTGGGAAGAAAAGGTGGCTGGCCATAAATTCCTGCAACTAAAGGGCAACGTTATACCCCAAGGACTAGTTCCCTTAGAAATGTTGTTTAACACGAATGATGTCCCACTACGGCCAAACAAAGTTGTGTAGGAAAATCAGGTAGAAGATCTTAACCTTGGTACTGAGGCTGACCCCAAAATTGTGAAGTTATCCAAGAAGGTCCCGAAGGAATATAAAGAGCTCTACCAGAAATTATTCCAGTCATACAAAGATGTGTTTGCATGGTCTTATCAGGACCTAAAAACCTTCGACATCAGCATCATGCAGCATAAAATTCCACTGAAGGGAGATGCAAAACCACATAAACAGAAGCTTAGATAGATAAATCCCCTACTGCTTCCCTCTATTGAGAAAGAAATTAAGAAATTTTTGAAGGCCAAAATCATTGTGCCATTGAGGTATTCTGAGTGGGTAGCAAACCTAGTCCCTGTTCGGAAAAAGAATGGAGAAATAAGGCTATGTGTTGATTTTCGAAATTTAAACCGAGCATCCTTAAAGGATAATTATCCCCTGCCCAAGATGGATCACATCCTGCAGAAAGTGGTAGGAGCTTCTCGGATGTCTATGATGGACGGATTCTATGGTTACAATCAGGTGGTTGTACTATCATAAGATCAGAAGAAGACTGCCTTTACCACTCCATGGGGTACTTGTATGTATGCTAGAATTCCCTTTGGGTTGATCAATGCAGGGGCCACTTTTCAAAGGGCCATGGACATTTCCTTTGTTGGGGAGCAAGATAAGTTTGTGGTAGTATATCTGGATGATATCACTGTGTTCTCAAAAGATGATGCAGAGCACATTGAACACTTGCGTAGAACTTTTGAGAAGTGCAGAAGGTATGGTCTCTCTCTCAATCCACAAAGGTCATTGTTTGCATTAGAAGAGGGTAATATTTTGGGACATATTGTTACCAAATATGGGGTAAAAATAGATCCTAAGAGAGTAGAAGTTATAAATGGCATTTCTCTTCCCAGAAATAAAAAGGAGGTGCAGGTGTTCCTAGGGCGCATTAAATTTCTGAGTTTAGGTTTATCCCTAACTATGCTGAGATAGTTAGACATATAAGTGACATGCTGAAGAACAATAATGAGGTAAAGTGGTCCCAGGAATCACGAGAGGCCTTTTCCAGGATAACAAATGCCTTTGTTGAAGCCCCTGTGCTAGCTAGACTAGACTACACCAAACCTTTCATGATATTTTCATTTGCATCACCTCATACAGTGGCAGGAGTTTTATTGCAGAAAAATGAAGAAGGGTATGAGCAGCCCATCGCTTTCTTCAGTCAGGTGCTCCGTGATGCAGAGCTGAAATATAACATATTAGAAAAGTAGGCATATGCCCTAGTGAAGTCTCTTAAAGCATTTCGCATGTACTTCTTGCAGTACCATATCACTGCGTTTGTGCCTACAGTAGCTATAAAAGATATTCTTATCCAAGGATATAGAGAAGGGAAAAGAGGGAAATGGATTACCAAAATACAAGAGTATGATCTAGACATCCACCCTACCAAACTGATCAAGGGACAAGAGCTAGCCAAAATCTTGTCCGAGTCAAACTGTCAGGCTCTGGGTATAAATCTGTCCATGATAGAAAATGAGGAGTCTGAGAAGAAAGAAGAGAAACAAGGAGTAGAGATAGCTACTTAGAAGACACATATGAAGTACCTCATCAGCCCGTGGTATAAAGAGATGGTAGAATATCTTCTAACGCTCAGCTGCCCTCCTAGCTGTGATAAAGCTAAATACATAACACTAAGGTTGAGATCACAGAAGTGTGTGGTTGCCAATGGTCGGTTGTACTGGCGAGATCCCTCAAGCATTCTGCTCCTGTGTCTCACAGAAGACGAGGTTGAGAGTATAATGGCCAAATTTCATGAAGGAATCTGTGGGGGTCATTATAGTTGGAGGGCCACTGCCCAAAAAATCCTAAAGGATGGTTTCTTATAGCCCAAGCTCTTTGGAGATGTGTTTGCCCGGGTTAGAGCTTGTGAGAAATGCCAAAGGTTTGCTGAAAGACAGAAGTTGGCACCTCTGCCCATGAACCCTGTTCACGTGGATGAAACATTCCAGCAATGGGGAATTGACTTTATCAGTGAAATACATCATCCATCAAGTGGTCAGCATAAGTGGATATTAAATTCCATAGATTATTTCACGAAGTGGGTGGAAGATATACCTGCAAGGAATGCAATAGGTGTTGTGGTAATGAAATTTATGGAAGAAAATATCATATCCAGATTTGGCTGCCTTGCCAAGATAGTGACCGACAATGCACAGGCCTTTAAATATGCAAATTTTGTCAACTTCTTCCAATAGTATAACATTGCACTAGGCCACTTTATGGCCTATTAACCACAGGGTAATGGCCTGGCAGAGTCTTCAAATAAAACGCTAGTGAGGGCACTGAAGAAGGCTATCAACGAAAATAAAATAAAAATGGGATTCCCAGTTGAAATTATCTCTGTGGGCCAATAGGATTACCAGCAAGAGAGCAACCGGGAAGTCCCCATATGAATTAGTATATGGGAGGGAAACAGTATTCCCCGTACAGTTAGCCTTACCAGTAGCCTAATTCATGCAAGAAAGTCAAAAAGAGCCCGATGATGTGACTAGGAGAATAAATCAGCTGGTGGAGTTAGAAGAAACACGGAACCAGGTAAGTCATAGGCTAACTGAATATAAAGAGAAGATGAAGGACCTTTTTGATCAGCATGCCAAGGACAGGAAGTTGCAGGTTGGGGATTTAGTGCTCAGATGGGATATTCGAAGAGCTGAAAAGGTGAAACATGGTAAATTCGACCCACTCTGGTTCGGCCCTTTTAAAATTCTGGAACAAGGGGGAAACAACACCTTTAGGTTGGAAAATTTACAGGGAGACTTGCTCGATGCCCCTGTAAATGGTCAGTTCCTCAAACCTTACTTCCAGTTCCGATTCAGGCCGAGAGAGCCTAATGTATCATACTATACATTAGTTTTCTATTTTCATCTGTGTTCGAATGATGTGTGTGTAGTGATGAATCGTGAAGATAAAAATGAAAAGTGCTGAAATGTGGCATCCACACAGAATATTAACAGGTGGTCTACGAAGCTCTCGACACACCCAAGGATGAACATGTCGTCCCCAGGTGGAGCCAATGTTGATCATGTTAGCCCCATATTAATTTTTTTTAACAAGAAAACAAGGGGTCAAACTGTCTTTGAGCTTTCAAGGAATGCATCCCCTATGAAAACACATCATCCTTGAAGCCTCCTTGTGATTTTTTCCTTTGGGGAATCCTCACCACTATTCCCAGTTTTGAAGCTCCTCTGTTCGTGAAGAAGAATGCCCAAAAAGCCCTTTTCCCTCTTATTTCATTCCCTCTAAGCCTCTATCTTCATCATTCTTATTCCCCTTCTAAATTCCCCACTTATCCTTTAAATCATCCCAAATCCCCTTTTAAGCCTTTTAAATTACCTTTGTTCGGATTAAAACCTCTTATTCCCTTTACCGAATGCCTCCTCTGGCCCTAAAATGCATTAAAAATAGGCCAAAAACCCACTTTCCTTCATATATCAGGCCTAGCCTCTTTCGGCCAGCCCCCTTAACCACTTCCCCTCCATATGCCCCATGCCTTAGACCAAGCGCTTAAGGCCCAGGCGCTTATGGGAATCAAAGAAGTGGAAGAAAGTGCATTTCTATGTTAAATGAAAAAAAACTCCAATGCGATGACATTATTCTGTGATTCTCGGGAATAATCTCCACTGTTGATTCTCATTCTGATCCGACGTTCACCGCACCCTCGCCCGATCGATAATCAAAAATCATAAACGGTGCTACCCTCTGCCCTTTGCGATTGTGATCCTTCGATTGATATTCCCGCCGTCGATTTCCTTTTTGATCCGACGGCCCTCGCTTCCCCGCACCGATCACAATCGCAATTTTCAGATCAAGCCACCTCCCAATCTGTGATCCTCCGATCCGGTCGTAGCCGTTGATCTCTCGAGATCCAACGGTCCAGTTTTCATCTCTCCCACTCATCGCACCAACCTTCCTCCCTACCGATTTAATCTTTGTTGTCGATCTCATCCCAGATCGGACGGTTGGTGCTCAATCGCGCATCGCCAATCACAAGTTCTAAAGGTGTTACCCTCCGTCCCTTCCGATTGCAATCTGCCGATCCAATCGTGACCGTCCATTTGATGTTGAAAATGCAGCAAGATGATGGAGCTTGGTGAAATGAAGTCACCTTCACCAAGTGGGCCCGCAGGCAAATTCTGGCGCAAAAATCTATTTTTAGACTATGTCTATTTTTAGACATATGGAGCATGGTTCGGGGATTCCAGTTTGAGATTATTGAAGTATGTTTCATGTTGGTAAAAATAGATGAGACTCTATTTTTGAGGTCAAAGAGGTCGAAGTCTATTTTTAGACTGCCTCTCCTTAAAACAGGGAAGTCAAATATTATTTACCCTTAATAACATTTAGACTATAAACAACAGTTTACTCTCTTGGAGCACTTCAGTTCGAGCTACAGAAGTGGCTCATGCATCTGACAGAGGAATCACGTCGTTCCCAAGGGTTTGATGGCATCATGCATGGTTGACTTCAGTTGGACTTCAGTGGCAGAAGTTTGGAGGAGTTAATGAGACAGCTAGTGGAGTTGTGTTCTGCTTATTTTAGTTGAACTGATTGAGATTAGTTTAACTAGCTAATCAATTAGTTATGAGTGGAGTGAATTAAATATTATTTAATTCATTAATTAGTAACTCATTATTCAACTCAATAACACATTAGTTCACTACAGTGCATGATCAGTTCAGTGGAGACCAGTGAAAGAGGTAGATGAAAGGGTGGAGTTAGCTATCAGTTGTGACTATACTGTTGCTATTTGTAACACACAGATAGGTGGAGTAAGCCCATGAGTATTACGCAGTTTAGGCTGGTGGTTTATCTATATAAAGAGGCCATTCCATAGCATTGAAACACGCAATAGAGGCAAGGCAATTGGCAGTGAGTTTTGAACCAGTAACCTGTTCAAAACTGAGCTAGATTGTGAGTAACTTCATGAGAAAGTACTGAGTACTTGTGAGGAGTATTGTACTGAGTTTGTTACTTTATTTCTCCATTATAATATACACAATAGCTGCGGGGTTTTCAGCTATAAGCTTTCCCCATACATACTGTGTTAATGTGTATGATGATTTGATGTGTTATCGCTTGATTTTATTTCCGCATGTTTGATGATCCGAGTGGAAGAGATTATGTGTTGCATATAAATTCGAATTGTATGTGATCAGGATAGTCTCGGTGGATAATTAATCATTATTCAGCAAATTTCTACATGGTATCCGAGCTATTGAAGCAGAGATTGATCATCACAGTGATTACAAACTTATTTCGGTAGACAGAGTCTGCATGCGGGCCAGGTAGCCTCCGGATTCATCTTTCTTCGGAAAGTGAAAGGTCTGGTAAATGCCCCTTGCAGTCGATCTCTATGCTAGAAATAATTTGTTCTCACAGATCTAGAGTAGCTGAGCTTTGAGGTGGAATTCGAAATTTTGTAGCAGTTTTGTTTTCTTGGTGCCGGTGTTGAAAATGTCTTTCAACGGTTTGCGACTCGAATATGCTCTTGAAGGTAGTTCGAATTATGTTGCATGGAAGGATCGCATGGAGGCAGTATTAGAAGATAATGGTCTGAAGGAGTTCATAGATACGGATGTCCAAAAGCCCACTGATCCTACTGAAGTCGAAGTATGGCAAAAGAAGATGGTGAAGTGTTGAAGGATCCTGTTGGAGGGCGTCAAGGATCATATTGTATCCAGCCTGCATGGAAAGGCTACTCCATTTCTAATGTGGAAAGCTTTGACGGATCTATTCCAGAGTAAGAGTGACCCTGAGTTTGTTACTTTATTTCTCCATTATAATATACACAATAGCTGCGGGGTTTTCAGATATAAGCTTTCCCCATACATACTATGTTAATGTGTATGATGATTTGATGTGTTATCGCTTGATTTTATTTCCGCATGTTTGATGATCTGAGTGGAAGAGATTATGTGTTGCATATAAATTCGAATTTTATGTGATCAGGATAGTCTCGGTGGATAATTAATCATTATTCAGAAAATTTCTACATGGTATCGGAGCTATTGAAGCAGAGATTGATCATCACGGTGATTACAAACTTATTTCGGTAGACCGAGTCTGCATGCGGGCCAGGTAGCCTCCGGATTCATCTTTCTTCGGAAAGTGAAAGGTCTGGTAAATGCCCCTTGCAGTCAATCTCTGTGCTAGAAATAATTTGTTCTCACAGATCTAGAGCGGCTAAGCTTTGAGGTGGAATTCGAAATTTTGCAGCAGTTTTGTTTTCTTGGTGCCAGTGTTGAAAATGTCTTTCAACGGTTTGCGACTCGAATATGCTCTTGAAGGCAGTTCGAATTATGTTGCATGGAAGGATCGCATGGAGGCGGTATTAGAAGATAATGGTCTGAAGGAGTTCGTAGATACGGATGTCCAAAAGCCCACTGATCCTGCTGAAGTCGAAGCATGGCAAAAGAAGATGGCGAAGTGTCGAAGGATCTTGTTGGAGGGCGTCAAGGATCATATTGTATCCAGCCTGCATGGAAAGGCTTCTCCATATTTAATGTGGAAAGCTTTGACGGATCTATTCCAGAGTAAGAGCGACCAAAGGAAGCTGGCGCTCAAAGATAAGCTCGGGAACATCAAGATGGAGAAGGGCGACAATATCGCCAAATACCTCACGAAGTTCACTCAATGCAGAGATGAGCTGGGAAGTGTGGGGGTGACTGTCGAAGATGAGAACATGGTCGACCTGGCTCTCCTTGGTCTTCCGAAGGCTTGGCACTCATATCAAGATAGTGTCAATGGTCGGGAGAAGCTGCCGGGATGGGAGCGCCTTTGGGCGGATCTCATGCAGGAGGAGATAAGGAGGACTTCTCGAGATGGATCTTCATCAAAGGGAGCTGATGAAGAAAACTGCGCTTTGGTGTCCAAAGCTAAGAAAGGGAAGGGTAAGAAAACCTCTCATTCTGGAGCTAAGGGCAAGAAGCAGGATATGGCGAAAGTGAAATGTTTTCACTGCCATGATCACGGACATTATGCTACCAATTGTCCAAAAAAGAAGAAGAACAAGCAAGCGGGAAGATCTGCAGATGGAGAAGCTTTGGCTTCACAGTTCGAGCTTGACTTTTCACTGATTGCATGCTTGGTTTCAAGTGTGATGGGATCGGTGTGGTTCTTGGACAGCGGTGCGTCATTTCATATGACAGGAGATCGGGAGTTGTTCTCAGATCTGGAGGACAAAGATTTGGGTGTGCACATCGAGATGGGCGATGATGGTAGATACAGTGCAACTGGTATCGGTACCATATCCTTTCAGAGGGAGTCTGGTAAACCCTTTGTATTGAGGGATGTCATGCATGTACCTGGATTGAAGAAGAACTTGATCTCTGTGGCGATGTTGGAGGATAAGAGGTATGATGTGGTCTTCAGCGAAGGAAAAGCCTTCCTGCGCAGTAAGACTACTGGAGAGACCCGGAAGATAGGGGTTCGAACCAAGAACCTTTATCAGTTGCAGGTAGATGGATGCGCAGCTATGGCATGCAAAGCGGGAGAAGTGGTGAGCCGGGATGATGAGGGCGAACTGTGGCACAGGAGATTGGGCCACCTTCACCATGGAGCTTTGAAGATTCTGCAGCAGATTTCTACTGGGCTTCCTAAGGGCACCCTTGCGCAGTCAGATCAGTGCAAGGGGTGTACTTTAGGGAAGTATGTGAAAGCCACCCTTCACGAGAAGGATAGTCGCGCCACGACGATCCTTGAGAGAGTTCACACAGACGTGTGTGGTCCTTTCTCAGTTGCTTCGACAGCAAAGCACAGGTATTATGTGATCTTTGTTGATGATTTCTCTCGAAAGTGCTAGATCTTCTTCATGCAGAAGAAGAGCGATACATTCGCGAAGTTCTGTGATTTTAAAGCACTGGTCGAGAAGGAGTCGGGGAAGAAGGTGATTGCTCTAAGGAGTGATAATGATGGTGAATTCATCTCGGCTGAATTCAAGGAGTTCTGCAGCGCAGAAGGGATTCGGAGAGAGCTCATCGCACCCCATAACCCACAGCAGAACGGGGTGGCTGAGCGGAAGAACAGAACGATCGTGGGTGCTGCACGGGCGATGTTGCATGATCGGGGCCTACCCCTTCACTTGTGGGCTGAGGCATGCAATACAGCAGTGTATGTGCAGAACCGTTGTCCTCACAAGGTTCTTGGCATGAGTACACCAGAGGAGGCTTATTCTGGCAAGAGGCCTGATATTTCCCATTTGCGGATTTTTGGTTCTCCTGTCTACATGCATGTGACGAAAGATGCGAGAAGGAAGCTGGATCCAACTGCTGAGGTTGGAATATTTGTGGGGTACACTGATACACCTCACAACTATCGGGTGTATTTGTCAGACAGTCGCAAGACTGTTGTGCGACGGGATATAAAATTTCGGGAGGAGAAAGCCATGCAGTGTTCGCTTGAGAGGGAGCTACACTTGCATGCAGATGAGGAGCTGTTAGTTCCTAAGGAGGAGCTTCCGGATGTGGATCAGCCCCAAGAGGAGGTTCAGGAGGTGGAAGAAACCACCCAGGCAGCGCCAACCATCAGAGGGCGCATGCGCACTACAGAAGCTGAGCGACTGGCTCGGGATGCAGAGAAGGTTGTAGGACCACCTACGGCACAGCGCAGACAGAGACAGTCACCGGATCGGTACACTGGATACATGGCTCTTATGAGTCAATGTGTTGTGACAGAGCCATCCTCTTTTGAGGAAGCTGTGGAGGAACCCGCATGGGTTGATGCCATGATCGAAGAATATGATTCGATGATCAGGAACAGTGCATGGGAGATTGTCCCAAGACCGGTTGGGAAATCAGTTGTAGGTTCGCGATGGATCTACAAGGTGAAGCAGGCGGCTGACGGGAGTGTGGAGAAGTACAAGGCGAGATTTGTCGCCCGTGGCTTCTCACAGATCGAGGGGATTGACTATGAGGAGACTTTTGCACTTGTCGCAAGGTACTCTTCCATACGGACGATCCTTGCTCTCTCAGCGCAGATGGGGTGGCACATTCATCAGATGGATGTGAAGACTGCGTTCCTCAATGGAGTTATTGAGGAGGAGGTGTACATAGAGCAGCTTGAAGGTTTCAAGATCTTCAGCAGTGAGTCGCATGTGTGCCGACTCAAGAGAGCATTGTACGGGCTGAAGCAAGCACCTCGTGCTTGGTACACTCGAATAGACAGCTACTTCACCGGGCTTGGATTCTCCAAGAGTGAGGCGGATCCTAACCTGTACCAGATTGTGGTGGAGGGGAAGCTGTTGATCATCATACTGTATGTAGATGATCTGATTTTGACGGGCGATGAGTAGTTGATACTTTCATGCAAGGAGGATCTTGCACGAGAGTTTGAGATGAAGGACCTGGGCATCCTTCATTATTTCCTGGGATTGGAGATTTGGCAGCGCAGTGGAGGACTGTTTGTTTCTCAGGGCAAGTATGCCCGGGAGATTCTGGAGAGGTTCAACATGCAAGGCTGCAAGCCTGTTGACACTCCTCTTCCTGGTGGTTGGAGGAAGGAGGATGCTACTTCAGCGGAGGTAGTGGATGCCACTGTCTATCGACAGTTGGTGGGTTCGCTTATGTATCTGGTCAATACACGACCCGATATATGCTATGCAGTTAACCAGCTTTCGCAAGCTATGGTTAAGCCTACCAAGCTCTTTTGGAAGGCAGGAAAGCATGTATTGCGCTATATTAGAGGCACATCGGGATATGGTCTATGGTACAGACAGGAGGATGGAGCGAAGCTTTCTGGCTTCACTGATGCAGATTGGGCAGGGAGCCCAACGGACCGGAAGAGCACATCTGGAGGAGTTTTCAGCATTGGGTCGACAGCAGTTTCCTGGTACAGCAGGAAGCAGAGATCCGTGGCACTCAGTTCAGCAGAGGCTGAGTACATGGCAGCTAGCTTGGCTGCATGCGAGGCTATTTGGATGAGGAAGATCCTCGTTGGATTGTTCGAGTTGCATTTGGAGCCT